>CANTUR010000001.1:0-600000 GCA_947683625.1 Mallotus nudiflorus
GTAAAGGGAAATCAAAAAATAATCAAAGATAATAAATTATAAAACACTTAGAATCAATTTCTCTATCCCTAGTGGAGTCGCCACTGTAGGCAACAGTGTTAGATGCACGCCCAAGTGTTCGATGACCATGACACTATGTGAGCTTAGGGCCTACTAGAAAATACAAAATTGGCTTAGGGCCTAAAATGGAGATGGAGTCGCCGCCCAAATAAAAGCCAAGACACACTGTACAATAACTGGATTCTATGGAAGCTCCTAAAAGCCATTATTAAATATCAATTTTGAAAACTAGGTATGGACTTTTGGAATACCCACCCAACGTTGCGGTTGGCCTGTGTATGTTTCGTATTTTAGTACCTTTGACTATTAAATTATTTCCTTATTTTAACATGGATTGCAATTGTTTCCAATTTTATATTTTAGTCCAAGTTTGCACATTAGTCCTATTTTATGCTTATAGCTCGACATACATTACAATTAAAACAAATAATAATAATTTACAACTATACAATCTAAATAAATGGGGAAAGGGATTAAGGATTAACAACATTTGGTCCAAATAAATGTAAAATAAATGAGAAGTAAACCATACATAAACCAAAAATAAAATAATTAATTATATAAATAAAATCTCTCAAGAACTAATTAATGAAACATTTATTTAGTGATTAAAAATCACCAAATAATCCCTGCAATAAATATGAGTTAATCCTATCTCACAAGAAAATAATATTATTTATAAAATAATCAACAAAAAACATTCATAAGAGGTAGAAATACAAATATAAAATAATCCACAAAAATCACAACAATCATCATGCAACAATAATGTTAAATAACATAGTAATCATGCATAAAATCTAGATGTATAATAAGAACAAACCTGGAAATCATGAAAAATATACAAAATAATAATAAAAATCAAAACATAAATATACAGGTTTTGATAAGGCGACAATGCCTCTTCAAAGAGGCATTGCCTCCTAACCAAGATGCGATTTCAAATCGCTTTAACACGAAGAGGTGTCGCCACTTCAATAGAGAAAGAAACAAGTTACATTTCTTAAACTCTAAGAAACTTAAATGTTCATAGACAGTAAACAAAAAATAGGTACAAATATACTAAGATCAATAATCAATACTCAATATTTCATGTTTCACATATAACTTGAAAGGAGCAATAAAATTCAAGAAAACAAGCAAAAGGGTAATCAATTAAAGCTTTTAACACAATAAAGAACTCAAACCTTAAAGACAAGGGGTTCTCATTGATTAGGATAAGCTAATGCTCCTAACTAAGCTCTTAGAGCTTGATTAATTGACTTGGGTAATTGGAATGCAAAGAGAGCCTTCCTTCCTCTCAAGAAATGAAATCCTTTTGGTTCAAAAGTTCCCTCCCTTCTTCCTATTCTTCCTCTCTTTTTTTCTTTCTTTTCTGTATTCTTCCTTTTTTTCAGGTCTAGAAACGTTCTCCTTATCCAAAAGAAAAAGTCCTTTCTTTTCTCTTTCCTTTTTTTCTCTTTAAGCCTTACCCAACTTTTCTTTTCCCAATCTCCCAAAAACTCACTCTCACCCTCTCCTCATGCTTTTCCATCATTCCCTAGGCTCTTTTCTTTCTTTTCCCTATTTTTTTGCTTTCTTTTTACTTCTGAAAATGCCCCAAACCTAAAGCAGGTGAGCCTCTAACTACTGTCATTTAATACTGCAGAGGGTGGGTGTGAAAAGGTGCCACCTCTTTAATGAGGCGTTGCCTCACTGATGCCTAGGGTAATGCCCTCTTCACCCAAGCTAAGTTTAGGCCTAGCAGGCTAAAAGGTGATGAGCCTTGGGCTTTGGCTTGTTGTTTGAGCTTGATTTTAGTCTTTTAGGCTTTGGATATGGTATTTTGGGTTTAGAGGCTTGGTGTTTGGCCTTCTGAGTCTATTTTGGAGAGGTTTCGGGCTTTCGTTGCATCCCAAACTCATATTTTCTCATCATGAGGCTTTTGTTGCGGGCCAATCAAACTGAAGGTTTCCACAAATATAATCCTACAAATAAAATAGTTTAAAATCTCGTAGTATCATTAAATTAATTTTTTATTGGGTTTTGTTAAAAGAGGCTAGCATACATTGCTCTATAAAATACTATATATATATATATATATATATATATATATATATATATATATATATATATATATGTTTTGTTTATTTGTAATTTTTATTATTAAATAGGGTGTTGAAAATGGTGATTTTGTTGCTGTTCCTACTCGTTTTGGTCGTCATGGTAGACAGAATGTGAAGGGTGTTGATGTAGTGTGTGTGTGTGTGTATATATATATATATTGTTGATTTTTGGTTTTTGAGTATTCACAGGATATTGAAGATGATTTTATCAGTCCTTTTCCATAGAAAAGAGAGCACAAACCTACCTATGTATTCAAGTATCCTTTTATTATTGTATAGGAAACTGAAAATAAACTGAAAATAAATTGAAAGTATGTAAAAAAATATATTATAACTTAAAGCTAAATATTCTCTTTGAAGTTAAACAAGTTGTAATTATTGTAACAGAAAAACTTTAAAGAAACGAATATGTTTTTAATTTTTTTGGAGTTGTTGATTTATAAGAGGATGCTGCCATTTTATGTTAAATATATAATTTGGTATCATTTTTTATACCTTTTTTTTTAATTTGATATCATTTTGTTTTTTTTTTTTTGGATTTTGATACTTTTTTATTTTATTAATGGCAATGTAGTCGTATCATAAAGTTTTTTTTTTTATATGTTTGTTCAATTTATGAAATCTTTATTTTATGTTAAAAAATTTCATAGTTGAAGGAGAGTTTTTATTTTGATTTTCTTTGAATCTATATTTGGTTTATTTTTGTCTTTCAATTCATTTTTTTGTGTCCTTTTTGTTTATTTTTTTGTATCCTTTTAGTTTATTTTTGGTTTTCGACTCATTTTTCTATTTTAGGTTTTTTTTTTTTTTTGGTTTTGAAGAATGTATATGAGAGTTTTAGTTTTGTCTTACAATATTATGAATTTATTACATAATATATAAGAGGCAATTAGTCAAATCCTGAATTGATCAAGTTAAATTAAGTAGACAACAATCATAAATTAGTTACGGGAGGAATTTTAGCATTTTATACATTAAGTGACAAGAACAAAAGACTAAGGGCAAAATAAAAATAAAATAACCAAATTAAACAAATATGTACACCACTCACCTACACAACATTAAAAAAACAAAAAAACAAAAAAGATTAAAAAAAAGTTATATAACACATCTAAATATCCACTATCATATTTCATATTTTTAGAATTTGTATTTCAATCACTTTAAAATTTTTAAAAATTAAATTGTCACTCCACTTTCAAGTGTATCGAGTGCCATAAAATTCTAATATATATTCAATTTAGAATATTTTATGTTTATTTTACATTTTTAATACAATAATTTCGTATATATTTTTATTAATTTAGAATATTTTCTATATATCTATAATAATAATAACAATATAATAGCCATAGCGCTAATATATATATATATATATATATATATATATATATATATATATATAAAATGCTTTTTGACTAGGCAATTGAGAAGTTAAATAGTTAAATCAATACAAATTTTGTAAAAAATGTAGGGAATAATATGTTCGAAATCTCCATTATGATTCATGGGCACTACTTTATTAATTGATAACTATGAATTGATATTTTTGCTTGTGAAACTTGCATTGACAAGGAGAGCGGGTAAAGGGGTGGGGTTTCCCCCATAAACACTCCAAAGCTTAAGTCAGTAACGGTATGAGGAAAAATATAATAAAATAAATAGACATAATAGAGTAAAGAATAAAGAATAAAGGAGTACAGGATGATTGCTTGTGATGATGATGTGATGGAATGATGTCTTGGTGATGTAGTATGATGAGAATATGAATGACATGAGATGTCAAAAGATGTATTTATAGGAGAAGATATTGCTCAAACCTCTTAGGAATATGATTCCTTAGTCTTGTAGGATTACCCTATTTAGAAGACGAGAAGACTTCCTTTGTAGAGTAGTCTTTCTAATTGAAATAGACTTCCTTGTTGAGCTTTCCTCTTATTCAAGTAATCCTCCTCTTTGGGGGAATATATCCCTTATTATAATAGGATACTAATATAGGTTATCAAGAGTCCCCCCTGAAAGTCTATTAGAATATTTATGTCTGATGTATCCAAGTCCATAAGATAATGGAAAATGTCATTGTATCAGCCTGGAGAGAGAGACTGTTTGAGTAATTGCACCTGATATAGAAAGGTGAACTGAGGTGGCCAGCCTAAGTCACAAGAAAAGATAAAACTCAGTATTGAGTCTTAAAATCGCCATATAAGAACATTGTTTGAAGTGCCAGCTAGACTTGAGTACAAAAAACCTGTAATAAAAATGCTTTGGGGTAAAAGATTAACCCGTCAATGTGGAAACAACATGATGGAACCAGTCGTTAATGGAGTTCTGATGCTTGGTGCAAGGACACGAGGCTTACGAGCTTAGAACTTTAGTACTACAAAAGCAACCTGAGGTGCCAGCTTCAGTCGTTAGACTTAGATACTTCGAGGCTTATATGCTCGGTGCAAGGACGCGAGGCTTACATGCTCGGAACCTCAGTACTACAGAAGCGACCTAAGGGTGCCAGCTTTAGTCATTGGACTAATGTGCGATGCTTAGATGCTCGGTGCAAGGACGTGAGGCTTATATGCTCAGAACCTCAGTACTACAGAAGTGACCTAAGGGTGCCAGCTTCAGTCACTGGACTTAATCTTGGTGCATTAGAAGCACGGCCCAAGTGTTGTATAGTCTCGGTGCATTAGAAGCGCAGCCCAAGTGCCGTATAATGTTACTTGGTTTATGAACTTTAGTAACTCTTTTGATAGCAACTGCCTAGTCAGAATAATCATTGATGTTAAGTCCAAACAATATTGCTACAGATGTTTATTTTTCTGAGCATTTGTCATTAGTGGTATTTTTTGCAAAAGGTAGGATGTTGGGATCCTAGTAGTGAGTCTGAGCCCTTTCAATCTGAGCTCTACAATATGGGATATTAATATTTGAAATGATGGAAGGTGGGTTTTAAAGGACCAAATTTGGGTTTGCCCAATTTGAATTATGAGATGAGCATTTGTAATTTAGGTGAAGGGTCAATGTTGCACCGCTTCTAAAATATAAGATTGTGTGACATTGGCTAGGATGTCTTGGAATTGCCTTTTGATTTATCTAGCTATGTAGTGGATATACTTGACTACATTCTTGAATTTCCCTTGTCAGATATTATCTGAAATTTCAAAGATATGAGGTAGAGTAAGATTTGTCCGAGTGCTGTTTGATCTAGCTTTAAGCGAGAACCACCATTTATTATATGAGCATGAAAGAGTGCTTATTCAACTTAGAGTTGCCTGGCAATGTGTCTAATATCTTTTGAAAAACTTTGCATGTTGATGTTGAGTGAGATGATCAGAGTGTCTGATTATTTGGAGTGATGGGTGCTTAAAGTAGCATCTTTAATAAATACATTTTCCTTATCTGTAGTAATAGACAAAAGAACAATAGTTTTAGGATCATATAATTGATCTCATTTGATGGCCAGTCCTTGTGTAATAAATATATCAATTATAATTGTAGTTATTGCATGAATAATAATCATGTATATATAAACGAGCATCTATATGTATATGTGTAAGAATGCTTGTGTGACAAGCCATAAATATTTTATATAAGAATAAATAAGATAAATAAAATAAATAATATTAAGAGAAACTAAAGAAACTTATCTCCTGATGTACTCTTATCCCGCCTTCAAATTCATGAATATTTATGCTCGTCGTTTGTTTCAATTATTGCTTGAATGACCTTATCTTTGAAGATGCTACCTAAATTTATGTGTATCCAATTGCATGAAAATATACTGCTCTAAAATTAACATCTGGTTGTAGTGCTGTCTCCTTTCTGAATAGACGAATATTTATGTTCGTTGTCACTCAGTGGTTATCGATGTATTTGAAGGTCTCTCCATGATCTATGGTGTTGATGTAATTTGACTATCCAAGAATGTCTATGTTGCTGTCTGAGTTTTGAGTATATTATATACTCTTTGGCACCTTGTACTAATGTTGAATATCGTTGAGTTTCAGATGCAAATCTTTCTAGATTCAATGCTTGAGGCTTGCTTGGATATCCATGGTTGTAAAATAATAGAGACTCGGATGCTCGAGAATTGATAGGTTTTAATACCGTGGTTTAAACTCTGGATGTTCAAACTCAAATGCTTAAACTCTTTGATGCTCGGACTTGGATGCCCGGACTCTTTGATGCTCGGACTTGGATGCTAGAAATCTTTGATGCTTGGACATGGATGCCTGGAATACTTGATTCTCGGATTTGGATACCCGGACTCCTTGATGCTCGGACTTGGATGCTCAGGATCCTTGATGCCCGGACTTGGATGCCCGGGATCCTTGATGCTCGAACTTGGATGTCGGGAATCCTTGATGCTCGAACTTGGATGCCTGGACTCTTTTGATGCTCAGACTTAGATGTCCATACTCCTTGATGCTCAGACTTGGATGCCCAGAATCCTTAATGCTTGGACTTGGACACACCATCATAGAATCTTAACTTTGTAAACCTTATGCAACATTTTATTGTTACCCCTTCTTTTATTGCACCTTCCATTGTTGTAATCTTGTGATGCGAAGTGGATTTTGTAGTAATTATAGGAAAGAATAATCTTTGCAACATTTTAATCTGAATTTATTATTGATGACTAAATTGAAATTTTTCACGATCGGAAGTTTGATTTGGTTGCTTTCCTTGAGTGATCGAGCTAGATTCCAAAAAAGTAAAGATAATTCAGAATTGAATTTGATCTTTTCCCATAGACGACGCCACTTGATAACTCCGAATTGATATTTTTGCTTGTGGAACCTGCATGGATGAGGAGAACGGGTAAAGGGGCGGGGTTTCTCCCATAAACACTTCGAAGCTTAAGTCAGTAATAGTATGAGGAAAAATATAATAAAACAAATAGACATAATAGAATAGAGAATAAAGAATAAAGGAGTAGAGGATGATTGCTTGTAATAATGAGATGATAGAATGATGTCTTGGTGATATTGTATGATGAGAACATGAATTATATGAGATGTTATGAGATGTATTTATAGGAGAAGATATTGCTCAAACCTCTTATGAATATGATTTCTTAGTCTTGTAGGATTACCTTATTTAGAAGAGGAGGAGACTTCCTTTGTATAGTAGTCTTCCTAATTGAAATAAACTTCCTTGTTGAGCTTTCCTCTTATTCAAATAATTCTCCTCTTTGGAGGAATATATCCCTTATTATAATAGGATACTAATATGGGTTATCATTAACAAACCATAAATTAGGACCATTAGAAAGGAGATGAATTGGTGTTGAACACATGTCAGATCTACATGGGATCCTGTAATAAAATTGCAACTAGGAATTGTCAATCCAAGACTGAGGCTTTAAGTTCTGAACTATAATAACAGGTAGAGCTGCAAATCCAAGTATCACTTCTACAACTTTTTTTTTTTTTTTTGGAACATACGCTTCTACAGTTTTTTCACTACTTAATAGCCTTTATCTAATTCAGTGCTTATTACGCCATGACTAATCAAAATGCTTTTTGACTAGGCAATTGAAGAATACCTGAAAGAGCACTAAGCTATAACAAAAAATATTGGCAAAATGGCACAGGTTCTGCTACTTTCATTAGCATAATACAAACACCATCCAAAACCAATTTCCAGTAAAGATGTATGAACTTGAAATGGCTTGAAGAAAATTTGCTGGAGCAAATCATAGACAATATTGACACTACTCCAACCATGATTCTGCAGAATCAGTTTCAGCTAGGCAAACTCAAGATATACCTGAGATCCTCTGTAAATTGGCAACGCAGAGAGCAGTAACTAGTGCGAAATCTGATATTTCAGATTAGACCAAGTGGAGAAACATGTCTCAGGGATCTTTGAAAGCAGATTTCAAGCAATCAACACCAGAATCAAAGACTGAAGCTTCCGATCCTATTTTATGTACAAACAACAATAGTCCATGATCCTCTTTCTCACTATGATAGATTATTTTTTAGACCCTCTTTTTGAATAATCATATTGGATTTATTATTGCCTCTTTTAGTCCAGTCTGATGCAAAAGAAAATTGCTTGCTTTGTGACAAATTTATCTAAATAATCTTTTTGGGTTGGTCTTGCTGTACAATACAATAATTCTTTTTTATCTCTCACACTAAAATTAGATCTATTCAACCTATTTATTATTTTCTTTCTCTGTATAGGTTCTTTGATTTGTTTAATTTTAGTATGATTTTATTGTAGGTAATGCCTGGAAATATTGTTTGAATTTTTATGGTTGCACTTGATGTAGGAATGATCTACTTTGTTCTTGTGTTTATAATTTTTTTATATAATAATTATAATAATAAAAATTATAAAACAAATTATAAAATGAAGGTTAAATAAAATTTAACCTGTAGCTGAAAGATCCAATAAAGATTCAGGCTCATGCTCAGGCTCAAAAAGCGCACACACATACGTGAAGGCGTAAAAGAGCGATCTTTCTACCCATCATCACTTTGATTTGTTGCATTGTTTCAGGTGCACCATGGATTTTACTTTGCGTACCATAATACAATACTACACCCTAAAATTCTAAATGCTATTGAAAGAGCAATGAATTCTGAATGGGAGGGGCCATGGCTGCCTTTTTAACCATCTCTTTATTTATTTCTTTTTGTTGGAGCTAGCAGTATCATTTTTTTGACATTTCATCTTAATTACAAGGTTGCTTTTACCGGTAGAAATCGAGCTTCACTTTTGTGAGAGGAGAACATGCTTAAGATGTCCACATTTTGGATCTCCAGGAGAATTAATTGATACAATGAGATTTATATAATAATTAAATAAAGCTACGTGTACTAGTATTAATAGTCGATTTTGGAAATTTAGCCAAAAAATTTGACTAAAAATTAAACGAAATAATTATTATGCCAGGAAGTATTTATTTTTTTAATAAATATTGTTGTAATTATTTAATTTATATTTGAATTATTTTACTTCATTTTATTTATATTCTAAAATAATTAAATAAAATATTTATTAATTTATGTTCCGTGCGATCAAAATTAGTTTATCTTAAATGAAGGATTTTTGTTCTGGTGCAATATGTTATTTATATAAATGAAATTTAAATAGTTATACAAATTCGTATTTAATTATTAAAAATATCAAAATGTAATTATTACAATAAAAAAAAATTGTTATGCATTCTGACCTATTCTAACTTTTCACACGGCACTATTTTGACTTGAGAAATTCTTATATATATATATATATATATATATATATATATATATATATATATATATATATATATATATATATATATATATATATATATTTGAACATCCAATAATTTATTACAGGTAAGAATCTCTCTACCATTTTGGATTTCCCAATTAGATTTTTTTTTTTTTTAAATGTTTGGCGGAAAACTGTACTAGATTTTTGGGATTCTTTCCAAAATAACGTAAGAAGAGAAAAAAAAATTACAACACTACCGTTAACCAAAATACTTTCTCAAAAAATGGAAATGCAAGATTACTTTTTCAAATTTACGGTGCTTTTCATTCTTTTTTTCTTCTTTTTCTCTTTTTTTTTGGATGATTTTTTTTTTCCTTGTTTATTTTCAGTTTTTTGATCTTATTTTTGTTGTATTATTTATTTATTTTTTGTGATTATTTTTGTGGTTTTTTTTTCTATTTTTTTCTTGATATATATTTAGTTTTTTAAGCTTATTTTGTGCTAATTTTCTAGTTGTTTTCATGGTTATTTTGAAAAAAATGTTGTACAAAAGAAAAAATTAAGAAAAAAGTAAATAAAAATAAAAAAAGTGAAGAAAAATAGAAAAAAAAAAACCACAAACAACAACAAAAATAACTTAAAAAACAACTAAAAATAATAAATAAAAAAATAAAAATAACAAAACCTGAAAACAAACAGCTAAAAATAATTAGAAAATAACTACTAAAACAACCAAAATAGTGGTTGTCTTGGTTTTTTTTGTTTCAATTTTTTTGGTTTATTTTCAATTTTTTTTAGATTATTTTGTGGTAATTTTCTGGTTGTTTTAATTAAAAAAAACCATAAAATGCTATACAAATGAAAAAAGACCACAAATAAAATAAAAATAACCTAAAAATAACCAGTATATAATAAATAAAATAAAAAAATAAGCAGAAAAAGAAAATAAAAAAATAATAAATAATAATATCAAAATAAAATAATTATGAAATAAAAATAAAGTAAGCAAAGAAAAATAAATAGAAAAAATAGTTAATAAAAAGAATAAGAAAAAATTTTAAAATGAAAAGAAAAAAACTAAAAGTGAAAAGACGTATGCATAAGCGTGAAAGCAAAAAAAAATAACGCACAATACAAGTGAAAACAAGTGGTACAACAACGTTAGTGATTTTTGTAATTTTCCTTAGATTTCCTTATGTTAGGTAGGGGAATCTCTCCTAAAGACTTGATATCATGAATTTATGTTCATATTATAATATAAATTAAAAATTATTGTATATGTGAAATAAAAAATATCTGTCTTTTTTTCTGTCAATATTATTTTTTCCGTAGATTTATTGATTTTTAGCTGTCGGTTTAATGAATTTGCAGGTGAAAATTAATGAATCTGCAACATATTCATTTACTTTTAATTATATGTTCATTGACTTTCATCTGAAAATTCATTAATATTCATCTACATATTCATGTTCATTTACAAAGCCAAAAATCAAAACATCAAAAACAAAAAATAAATTACACCATCTTTAATTTATTTCATCATCACTATCCATTTACAGAGACAATAATGGGCATGCAAAAGCCAAAAATATTATTCAAATAAACTTGACTATACAATTTAGAATGAAAAAGAAAGAAAAACAAAAATCAAACCCATAATTTTCTCTACTCATCACTATGAACTTCTATCAAAAGAAGAAGCATGGTGATAATTTTAATTATTTGAAGGAGAAGAAAAAAATGCAAAGAGAGTGCATTAAACTAGGGGTTAAACTTTGTGTTATATTTTGTTTTAATTAATTAATTTCTCTTTATACTTGTAGTAATTAATATGTTAAATGATCAAAACAATGAAGTTTATTGATCTTTACTTGTATATTAATGTCAATCAATGAATTTTCAGGTTAAAATCAATAAGTTTGCATGTTTAATGAACATGCAGATCAAGATCAATGAATTTTGCAGCAGGTTCATTGATATTTATTTGCAGATTAACTAACTTTCACCTGCAAGTTTACTGATCTTTACTATCATGTTCACATTCAATTTAATCTTTATTTAATAACACATGAACTTTCAATCAATAACATATGAATATTTCCATTTTAGCTAATGAATTTATGTGCACAAACTAAACAAATACAACAAACTAATTTATAGTCAAAATTCAATCTAAAAAATACAAAAAGAAGAAGAAGGAGCAACCATTGTTTCTTGATTTTGTTATTGTTTCTTGACTTACCTTTTTACTTCTTGTTTCATCTTGATTCTTTTCAAATTTGATTTGAGAGAGAGAGAGAGAGAGATTAGAAATTATAGCAATTGTGAGAAAAAGAAAAAGAAGGATAATAACAAAAATATGTAGCAAATGAGTATCAAAAATAAAAAATAGATAAATCTTCAAATTTGGTTTGAATAAAATAAAAAAAGATGTAGTGTGAGGAAATAAGAAGAAGAACATGCAAAGAAAAAGAAAAATAATAAGAAGAAAGTGCAAAAAAAAAAGAATGCGAGCTTAAATCACACGTGTGAGACACACACAATATCATGGATAGAGGTCCATGATATAATTTGTGTCTCCTAAAATTGTTGTTGTTAAAGAAACATGATTGGGTTTAGCCCAAAAAGGTATTCCATCTGTAATATATATGATTGAAAATCATAAAAAAAATATTACATATATGATTGAAGTCAAAGCAAGATGCTTCAAAAATACAATGATTTGTTTTTTCAAAACTAACTTGACATGTTTTCATTTTTACATTTTTTTTTTACTTACACGGTCTTCTCCTTCCTCTTTTTGTTTTTGTTTTTTTGTTGTGATTTCTTCTAAATCCATCACTCTCTTTATCCTTCTCCCAAACTCATCACTAACTATAATAAAATTTACAAAATTAATCCCATTAACAATGGATTTTCAGCAATAAAGAAGACTCAAACAATTATGATCAATATTTCTTCTTCTTCTTCCTCTTCTTCTTCTTCTTCTTCTTCTTCTTTTAATTTCTTTTTGAATTTGTCTTTTTGATGTTGTTGATAGATTTTTGCTAATTAATTGGTTCTTTTTTATTTGATGGGTGGGTGTCATTTTTTTTTTTTTTGTTATTGGCACTTGGATGATTCTTGGATTCCATTTTTTTACTCATTTTGTTTTCGAATTTGTATGTTTGATGTTATGGGTATCAATTGATTTTCGTCTCATTGATTTGGTGAGTGTGTGTTCTTTTGGTTGTTTTTTATTGTTTTAGTTATTTAAGTTGTTTTCTATTGTTAAGTTTCTATTTTTAGGATTGGTTTAAAAAAATTTAAAGTTTTATTTGTTATTTTATTTGGTTGTTTCACTTATTTTCATACTTGTTTTGGTTATTTCATTTGTTTTGATTGTTTTAGTTGTTTTGGTTATTTTTTTGGTACATAAAAACAATCATCGTATTTTTAAAATAATTATTATCAAATACAGTATTTTTCAAAGAAGAAAAAGCCAACCATATTTTAATTTTTTTCATTTTTTAATTATTTCTAAAAAAATCCCAAATCATAATTTGAGGAAAATAGTTTAGCTTTTAAAAAAAATCATATTTTCTTTTCAATAATAGTTACAAATGAATTCTATAAATTACCAATAACGTATATCTAGAAAGGTGTTTTTCTTTTTAATTTTTTGCAATATGTCATGATATATGATAAGTTCTAAAAAAGATAGATTTTGGGGACTAAATAGTTCCATTCATTATTAGACTTATATGTTTTTATCTTTTTAAAAGCATGATTTAGGATTATTTTCATTAAAAGTTAAACTAGTTAGTTGTTTTTGTTATTTTATGCATTTTTAGTTAATTATTATACTTTTACATTGCTTTGCATTTATTTTGTAGGTTTAATTTTTTTTGGAACTAATATTGGATGAAAGCAATGGAGACTTAAAGCTAGGAGCTAATATCGCCAAAGAAAGGGAAAACTATCAAAGCAAATAGAAGAGGAGTTAATTTAACCTCTGAGATTTGGTAAAGCTTTTGACATACATAAAGTCTTATAATGAGAATGAGGTCCTTTAGAAAATTAAAGTAGACATCTTAAGTTTTCTAAATTGAGCTTAATTGTCAAAATCCAAATTAAATCTTGAGTTTAAGTCAGCATGTGCAACTTTCAATTCAGGTTGCGTAGCTCTTAGTATTTCAATGATATATTGAGTTACAGAGGTCCAATTAAGATGATTCAAAGTGCTATAGAAAGTATAGACAAATATATATAATTTAAGGGAGGAAGCTTTGGCTAATTCTATCATCTTAAAGGGATAAAGTTTCACATACAGTCATGCACCTGGGTGTGCACTGCCATACTTGCTTAGGTTGAAATAAGAAGAGTATAAGTGCACAACCATGTGCTAGGGTGCACGCAACCATGTGACCTATAAAAAAATTTCAAATTTCAAAATTCTTGTTACTGATTTGAAGGGATTGGCTAATTTTTGAAATGCAACATACTTAGGAGAGGTTGGAGGCTAAGGTTTTATAAGGAGAGCCACCAGAAAAACAACATAAACTACTTTTATCATTTTTCTCTAAGAATTAAAATTAGAATTCTCTAGTTCTTTTCATTTTTATTTAGAATAGTTGATATTGAAGATTTGATAATGGAAGGCTTCCATTCTAAGGGGTTTTTATTATTTAGTTTACTTGTTATTTCAATTTTAATTTAGCAATAATGATTTTCTTTTCTCTTTATTCATCATCTCCTATTCTTCTCAATATATGTGGCTAGATTTTCTAGTTAGGGTTATTGAATCAATTCAACCATGTGATCAATATGATATAATATAAGTTAATAAATATAGTTCATTGGTTATTGCTTTGTTTAATGTCTTTAATGGATTGGCCACCCTTTATTTAAATCTAAACAATGAGACTTGATTGAGAGATAGGATTCATTGAGAAAATAAATAATAACTTATTAATTGTATATTTAGTTGAGAGACACTTAGATAGTTAATAATGTTGAGGAGTTGAGCTTTTAAATTGAATATAATGAACACTTGATAAGTGAGAGTTGTAAGATTGAGAACTAATTGTATTCAATTAATCATAGGTTTGTCTAAGAGCAAGATTTATGATTCTTAAGATTTCTTACATAATGAACTATAGTCTAAATTAACTTAGAGGCTCTTCATATCTTTTAAAAAGTTGAATTGAGTTTAAGAACTCTAATAGTTTCTTGGATTGTGATTTTTTACATTAGCTTTCAATTGCTTAGTTTACTTTATTTCAGCAAACAAACACATTGAGTAATACAATATTCAATTTGCAATCTCTATGGGATGATCTTTATTTATTACCTTCATGATTCCATACGCTTGTGGATTTCATACGTTAAGTTTTTAGGGCCATTATTGGGGATTGGCAAAATTGATATTATCAAGAAAATTATGTTGTTTCATTTAGACATTATTTTTAATTTTTTTTTCAATTGTGGTATTCTAGGAACTTATGTTGTTGCATGCATACAAGACATATTGCAAGCAAACAAGGAGTTTCATTAGTGCTACTTGATTTGGAGCTTAAGAAAATAGTTCGTAGAAGGAGGAAACAACAATCTAGTAGAATGAACGGAGGGGAAGAAGAAAGAAATCCAAGATAGCAAGTAGTTGAGGGTGGATAGAATTCAAAAAGGACTATATGAGATTTTGTGAGTTCTAATGTATAAGGTGACCAAACTCCAATTATGAGGCCGAAAGTTGTAGCAAACAACTTTGAAATCAAACCAGCCATGATCCAAATAATTCAAAGCTCGCAATTCAATAGGTTGCAACATAAAGATCCGATTAGTCAAATGACTCGATTCTTGGAGTACTACTCAACTTTCAAAATGAATGGAGTGCAGCCTAAAGCTATTCAACTAATTCTCTTTCCATTTTCTCTTATGGATATACCCAAGGGATGGTTTACAAGCTTGCCACCCAACTCCATCAACACTTGGCAAGAGCTTTGAAAAATCCTTAGGGGGTGAATAGGGCTATTAAATAAAAATCAGAATTAAAAATAATTTTTTGCAAGAATTAAAAGATTATTGAGAAGGAAGAATGAAGAACATAATGATTTAAGGAGTTCGAATTCAACAGCAATCCTACGTCTCCATCTAACTTATCCCTAAGTTAGGATTTTCAATCACCCATAATATTATTCATAAAATTGAGATTACATAAGAGTTTTATGGCTCACTCTTACAACCTTACAACATGAGTTTTCAAAGCTCACTTAAAAAACTAAATCCCAAGTGTTTTAATGGACAACACTTAAACCAATTCCTTTAGAAATAATTCTCACTTCCTTACTAATCTATCCCAAGATTTAAGATAAAGAAAATTTATGTTTTTAACACACAATCAACTCTCACAAGAGTTACAAACAAAGAGTGAATATTTAAGAATTTGAGAGCTTTAGTGAATGTTATGATAGAGAATGATAATAAGCAAAAAAAAATATATTTTCCTTATATTCAGCTCTAGAGGTATTTATATAGATAAAAAAAATAAAAATATATAGTTGTTAGAGGTGAAAATAATGTGTCCAACATCTATATTTTGAATCCAATGTTTATAATTTTGAATTATTGAAAGTAATATTGTCAGACTGCTATGCACGAGTTAAAACTGTGATTGGCTACTAGATACTTTCAAATTTTCCTATACTTTATTTATAAAAGTTATAGATATTTAACTTATATTTCTATATCATTTAGAATCACTTTAATTGAACTTTTATAGCTCAAGCTATTTCTGAAATACTAAGAGCTGTGCAATCTAAAATGCCAATTGCATATGTTGATTTCGACTCAATATTTGCATATCTAAATGAACTCAGATTTTGACAAGTAAGCTCAATTCAGAAAGCTCAAGATATCTACTTCAAATTTTAAGAAGATAACTTTCTCATTATAAAGCTCTAAGGATGTCAAAAGCCTCCTTGAATTGTAGAGGTCGAATCAACCCAAGATATTCATACTTCATTTTAACTTCCAATAGAGTCCTAACTCTTACACACTTAAACAAACAAATTAAATGCTTAAAATTAAGTTTTTTAAGATCAAAATTAAGATTGATTATTGCTAAGGTCAACAATCTCCCCCTTTTTGATTTTGATAAATTAATTTTGAGTTTGATAAAAAATAATACAAAGTAAAGTGTGTGATAATATTTGTGATAATAATGATACTATATGAAATAAAATATATTTCTTTATTTCTCCCCCTAAGAATATGGACATGATAAGAAATATAAATTTATAAATTATTCCCCTTGACAAAAAAAAAATAAAAACAATATAAAATATAACAAAAGGGATAAAAACATGGCATTCTTATGACAAATGTATTAAAAACATAAAATATGATAACATGATCATTTAAATAAATATTAGGCAATGTGAGGAAATAATTTAAAACATATATGCATATAATGCCACTAAAATGCATTACAAAAATAGTACATATAACAATAATGTTGATGCTAGACTAGCTTAACTATCAAATGATCATATAAAACTTAGCTATCTAATTAATCATTTAACACTTAGCATTGAAAAAAAAATAAACACAAATTATCCATAACATACTTTCCTAACCTAAAGGGACCAAAATTCCTATAGGAACAAAGCAAAGATACACCAAATCTTTATAAAAATATTCATGCCTTATCAAAGATCAAAACAATTCCTAAGAAGAAATTATACATGAATTATGCATGGATAAACACAATACTAAAATATTATACACATGTATAGTAACAAATAACAAACTCAAATATATTTCTCCCCTTTTGTCAAAAACAAAAAGAAAATAGAGAGATATAAAGGGAAATGAAAACAAAGATACACAAAATCTTTATAAAATTTATGTCATACATAAACAAAGTAAGCAAAACAAGACCTTTTGTCACATATGATATACGACAAAATTAGTCATACTTACAACGTTAATATGCATGCAAAAATGAAAAGAAATTTTCTCCCCCTATATCAAATAAAAATATAATATGTCACTAACATAAACACATTTTTAAAGGGAGTTTTTAAAAAAAAAAAAAACTAAGTACACACGTTAAAAAAATTAACTAGGTACACATGCAAACTCAAATTATTTCTCCTCCTTTGACAAAATGAAAAAGGAAATTTAAAAAGATAAACCAAATATAAACTAACGACTAAAAAAAATTAAGATCAAAATCAAAACATTTATCAATTAAAGTAATTAATAAACACAACATGATTTCACATGAAAACAGTTCAACCATCAATTAAACATAAAATCAAGATAAACTAAAACCATCAATCATGCCAAGTTCATGCTTAATGAAATTCAATCTCTCTTCATTAAGAGGTTTGGTGAAGATATCTACAAGTTGATTATTTGTATCAATAAATTCAAGTGAGATATCACCAATTTGAACATGATCACACAAGAAATGATGTACAATGTCTATATACTTAGTTCTAGAATGCTGAATAGAGTTTTTGCTAAGGTTGATAGCACTTGTATTGTCAAATTTAATTGGAATGCAATCATGTTTTGCACCATAGTCTAACAAGTGTTGCTTTTGCTATAAAACTTGTGAAAAACACATACTTGCTATAATATATTCAGCTTTAGCAGTGGACAAGGCAATCGAAACTTGTTTCTTGCTAAACTAAGAAACTAACCATTGTCCTAAAAATTGATAAGTTTCAGAAGTTCTTTTTTTATCTAGTAAACTATCGATAAAGTCTGCTTCAGAATAACTAATCAAGTCAAAGAATGAACTCCTAGGATACTAAAGTCCTAAATGCATTGGACCATAAAGATATTTGAAAATTCTTTTGATAGCATTCAAATGAGACTCTTTAGGACTTGATTGACATCTAGCACACAAGCAAGTAGTAAACATAATATTGGGTCCACTAACAGTTAAATAAAGAAGGGTTCAGATCATACCTCTAAATTGCTTTTTATCAACCGATTTGCCATTCTCATCTTTGTTAAGTTTAGTTATGGTGCTCCTTGGAGTTTCACTTATCTTAGCTCCATCTATGCTAAACTTTTTGAAAATGTCTCTTGCATACTTGGTTTGGTTGATGAAAATCCCATTTTTGCATTGCTTAATTTGTAATCCAAGAAAGAATTTGAGTTCACCCATCATACTCATCCTAAATTCTCCTTGCATTAAATTAGAGAATTCCTCACACAAGCAATGGTTAGTAGCACCGAATATAATGTCATCAACATATATTTAAACAATTAATGAATCATGCTTGGATTTCTTTATGAAAAGAGTTGTATAAGCTTTTCCTTTAGAGAAACCTTTATCTAACAAGAAGTTGCTTAATCTTTCATACCAAGCTCTAGAGCTTGTTTCAATCCATATAATCCTTTGGAAAGTTTAAATACATGATTTAGAAAATCAAAGCTTTCAAAACCTAAAGGTTGTTCAACATACACCTCATCTTTAATAAAATAATTTAAAAATGCACTTTTAACATTCATTTGATAAAGTTTAAAATCCATGAATGATGCAAATGCAAGTAGCATTCTAATATATTCTAACCTTCTAACAGGGGCATAGGATTCATCAAAATTAATGCCTTCCTTTTGATTATAACCTTTAGCTACTAGTCTAGCTTTATTCCTAGTTATGACACCTTGTTCATTCATCTTATTTCTAAACACCTTTGGCACCTATAATAGGATGATGTTTTGGTCTTGGAACCAAGGTCTAAACCTTATTTCTCTCAAAATGATTTAACTCTTCTTATATAGTAAGGACCCAAAATTAATCACTCAAAGCATCATCAATATTTTTTTATTTAATTTGAGAAATGAAGGCTAAATTAACAATAAACTTTAATGGAGATCTAGTAGTTACTCCTTTTGTAGTGTCACCTATAATGAGGTCCTGAGGATGAGCTTTCTTGAATTGCCAATCCTTTGAAAGTTCATCCTTCAAGGTAGGTTGAGACGTTTCCTCATCGTCTTACTTGCTTAGACCTTCAAGTTCCAAAGTCTTACTAGTATTTTATTTTTGAGTTTCCATAATCTCATCATTATCTATAAGATTATCAACACTATAAATATCCTTTCTAGGACTAAGTGAGTTTGATTCATCAAATACAATATGCATTGATTATTTTACTACTAGAGTTCTCTTATTAAAAACTATATATGCTTTACTAGAAATAGAATAGCCTAGGAAAATTCCTTCATCGGCTTTGGAATCGAATTTTCTAAGATTATCCTTAGTGTTTAATATAAAGCACTTTCATCTAAATACTCTTAGATTTGAGATTTTGGGTTTTCTATTGTTCCATAGCTCATAAGAAGTTTTATTCAAAAATTTTCTTTTGAAAACTCTATTTCAAATCTAGCAAGACATGTTAACGGTTTCTGCCCAAAAGTATAAAGGCAAATTATACTCACAAAGCATCATTCTAGCCATTTCCACAAGAGTTCTATTTTTCCTTTAACTACCCCATTTTGTTGAGGAGTTCTAGGAGAAGATAATGTATGTGAAATACCATTTTTATCACAAAAGGTTTTGAAAAATTCATTTTCAAACTTGGTTCCATGATCACTTCTAATAAAAGAAATACAAAAACCTTTTTCTTTTTGAACTCTTTTTGCAACTTTTCAAAAGCTTTAAATGCATAATTCTTATGAGCAAGGAAACTTATATAAGTAAATCTAGATTAATAATCAACCAATACATATGCATAGTGCATACCACTGAGACTAGCAAATCTAGTTGGTCCAAATAAATCCATATGTATAAGTTCAAGTGGCCTAAAAGTGGACACTACATTTTTTAGCATACATGAGGACTTGGATTGTTTTCCCTTTTGGCAAGCATCATAAGGTTTATTCTTAGTGAATTCAAACTTAGGTTCATTAATCACAAGTTCATGTTTACAAAGATCATTCAATAGCTCAAAATTTGCATGTCCTAACCTTTTATGCCATGTCCATGTGTCATGGGAAATTGACATCAAGCATTTAATAGCTTTGTTATAAATCTTATTCAAATCAATAACATAAACATTATCAACTCTTTCACCACTAAAAATTACTTTGTCTTCATCAAAACTACTAACAAAGTAATTCTTAGGATAGAAAGTGACCTTATTTCCCATATCACATAATTGACTTATACTAAGAAAGTTATGTTTAAAACCATCAATAAGCAACACATAGTGTATAGTTAAGGATTGATGATTACCAAGCATTTTCCCCGAAAATAACGTGTCCTCCATCCTTAGCATTAAGCTTGTTGAATTACTCCTTGTCTTCCGTCATATGCCTTGAGCATCCATTATTAAGATACCATTTGTTTTTTTATCTTGTGGCTTCAAGCACACCTACACAAGATAATTTAAGCATTCTTTTGAACCCAAATCTTTCTTAGTCTAGGTTGGTTAGTTTCAAGATAGTCTGTAGGAAGCAAGTTCATGTGTAGTCTTCTATAGAACCAAACATTATTGGTATGTCATTTAGTCATGCAATATGAGCATTCAACATTTGCAAACTTATTTCTCCTAGGAGGATATGCATTCTTAATATGTGAAGCATGCCTTTGTTGATGTTGTGGTGTGTGTCTCCTAAAGTTCTTTTGAGTTATAATGTGAGACATCATTGGCAATGACAATGTGTATTTTGATAGGTTTGTACAATATGTCTAGGTGCATTATATTATGCAACATGCTTATGAGTATTATGTCTAGTGTATATGTAAGTATGTTTAGGTTGTGTTTTCCTAGCATGATGCTTACCTCTTTGTGTCATATAAGGTTGAGTCTTATAAGACTTTCCTTGAGTGTTTGACATATGAGATCTTTTAGCTTTAAAATCTTGAGTCTGATTTTATTTTAAGGTAGAAGGAGCATAATTATTTGAGACTTTAACAAAATTATATTTGATGATGATAAGGAAGCTATTCCATTAGTATATCCAATTCCATGTATATCTCCATGTATATCTTCAAAGAGTTTTTAAGAGTCAAGAATATTATTCAAAGATACTTTTCCCTTCATGAGTTTCTTAATGGAATTTATCAAATTTAAGACTTTCTTAGAAAGCTTTTGATTTTCGTCATTTGCTTTATTAAGTTGATCTTCTAAGGAATGTGAAGTTTTCAAATTATTAGACAATTTATCATTTGATTTAACAAGATTAGAAAATTCATTTTTCAATTTTTTGAATTCCTTGGTTAGGTTAGATAACTCATGCTTATGATACTTCTTCTTAGATAATAAGTTTTTGCATTTAAGCAAGAGTTTCCTTACTATAGAGCTTTCAATATCATCATCGTCATCATCATAATAATCATCATCACATAAAGAATTAGATATAAATGGTACCTCTTTTTCTCTTTCAAGAGCCATGAAACAAAAGTTGGCTACTTCTTTTTATTTCACTTCTGTTTTCGATTTGGAGGAGTCATCCTAAGTTGCCTTATAAGCCCTTATTTTCTCTTTTGTTCCTTTGCTCTTATTTTTGAGTTTGGGATACTTACTTTGGATGTGACTCGGTTTCTTACATTCATAGCAAGTCTTTAGTTTTCTTTTTACCTTCTCCTTCATATTTTTTGTTGAAGTCTCTTGTTCTTAATGAATGTTTCTTTTTAAGAACTTCTTAAAGTTTCTAGTGAGCATGGTAATTTCATCATCTTTATCAATAGAACCTTCAATATTTTCTTCTTCACTATCATTTTATGAAGCTTTCATGGCAATGCTCTTCTTCTTCTCTTCCTTTTCTTCTTGCTTGTCACCTCTTTGCTTGATTGTTAGCTCATGTGTTAATAGCTTTCTGATAAGCACATCGGTAGAGAGAGTTTAGAGGTTTTGAGCTTCCTTAATTGAAGTAACCTGAGATTCCCAATCCTTCTTAGGTAGGATTCTTAGAATCTTATTGTTTACTTCTTCCTTAGAGAAATGCTTTCCAAGTTTCTTAAGGGTCATGATAAGAGCATTGAGTCAATTTTTCATCTCTATGATTGACTCATGAGGCTTCATCTTGAAAAGTTCCTATTTATACATGTAAATTTGAACCTTTTTGCTCCTAACTTGCACATTGCCTTCATAATGATTTTCCAGGGTCTCCCACATTTCCTTGGCCAAAATGCAATGTTGAAGCTTGCCTCCTTCTTTCCTTATCATAGAAGAGACTATAATGATCATCACATTTTTATTTTTATGATTTTCTTCCTTTTAGTCATTGTTCTATTGACTCCTAGCTATAGTAGTTACCACACCATTAATGGTAGTTGCAGGTGGTTTCTAACCTTTTAGGGCAATATCCCAAAGTTTGATAGAATCATAATCAAGGCATAGCTCTATTTTGAACTTTTAATAAGGATAGTCATTACCATCAAAGAATGGTCTAAGTGAAGAAATATTTAATGATTCACTCCCTATGATCTTGTATTTTAGCAATAAAGTTCCTAAAATTCAAACTCTGATACCAATTGAAAAAGCCTTAGGGGGTGAATAGGGCTATTAAATAAAAATCAAAATTAAAAATAATTCTTTATAGTAATTGAAAGAATGTTGAGAAGGAAGAATGAAGAATACAATTATTTAAGGAGTTTGGATTCAATAAAAATCCTACGTCTCCACCTAACTTATCCCCAAGTTAGGATTTTTAATCACCCACAATCTTATTCATAAGACTGAGATTACACAAGAATTTAATGTCTGACTCTTACAACCTTACAACATGAGTTTTCGAGGCTTACTCAAAAAACCAAATTCTAAGTGTTTCAATGGACAACACTTAAACCAATTCCTTTAGAAATAAATCTCACTTTGCTACTAATCTATCCCAAGATTTAAGATGAAGAGAAATTTTATTTCTAACACACAATTAACTCTCATAAGAGCTATAAATAAAAAGTGAATATTTGAGAATTTAAGAGCTTTAATGAATGTTATGATAGAGAATGATAATAAGCACAAAAATATTTTTACTTCCATTCAGCTCTAGAGGTATTTATATAGATAAAAACTAGAAAATATAGCTGTTGGAGGTGCAAATAATGTGTCCAACATCTATGTTTTGAATCCAACGTTTATAATTTTGAATTATTGAAAGTAATGTTGTCAAACTACTATGCACAGGTTGAAACCATGATTGGCTACTAGAGACGTTTGAATTTAATTACACTTTCTTCATAAAAGTTGTAGATATTTTACTTAGCTTTCCATATCATTTTGAATCACCTTAATTAGAATTTTTTATCTCAATATATTATTGAAATACAAAGAGCTGTGCAATCTAAAATGGCAGACTACTGTTAGACAATTGTGCATGAGTTGAAACCATGATTTTTTATTGGGGATGTTCTAATTTGTCTATGCTTTCTTCATAAAAGTTATAAATACTTGACTTATCTTACCATATCATTTTGAATTACCTCAATTTGACTTCTGTAGCTTAAGATATTTTTGAAATACTAAGAGCTATGTAATCCTAAAATGGCAGTTATATATGTTTATTTTGACTCAATATTTGAATACCCGAATGAACTCAGATTTTGACAAGTAAGCTCAATTTAGAAAGCTCAAGATGTCTACTTCAAATTTGAAGTGACTAACTTTCTTATTATAAAGTTCTAAGGATGTCAAAATCCTCCTTGAATCTTAGAGGTCAAATCAGCCCTAGATATTCATACTTCATTTTAACTTCCAGTAGAGTCATAAAATATACACACTTAAATAAACAAATAAAATGCTCAAAATTAAGATTGATTATTGCTAAGGTCAACAAGCTTTACACAGCCTTTCTCAATAAGTACTTTCCACTAATGAACGTATTAAAGATTAAAAATGAAATCAACTCCTTCTATCAAAGAGAGGATGAAACTTTCTATGAGTGAAGGGAAGGTTTAAAGATCCTTAAAGATAATGTCCACCACAACTGATACCTTCATGGGATTTGGTGCAGTCATTTTACAAAGATGTCAAATTTTCAGTCTGGGTGAATATTGATTCAGCAACAGGATGAACCATTATGTTAAAGACACCTAAGGATGCCTTAAACCTTTTTTAGGAAATGGTCAACACATAAAGTCTTTGGTTTAATGATAAAGAAAATTGGGTTAATTGAATTTAATAGCTTAACCATATTAAATACCAAGATGGATGCTCTATTTAAAAGGATTGACAAGTTAAGTGTTAATGTAGTATCTACATCATCATAATTTCTCTTGGAGCAATCAAGGAAATAACCAGTGGAAACCATAAGCACCACCAGGATTTTGAGGTCAAAATGCATAACAACCTCAACTTTATTTCCAACAAGACAAGTCCTCATCTATAGGAACTTCATGGGAAAGCAAGATGGAAAAATTCATGGAAGTAATGTCGATAAAAATGAATCAATAAGATTAAGATAAAAAATGTTAGGGAGCACATTAGAGCAAATGCATTAGGACACCTAACTCATGTTTAGAAACTACTCCTTTATTCACAATTTGGAGGTGTAAATGGGGCAATTGGAAAATTTATTATTAATAAGGAATCAAGGTTCATGTCCAAGCAACAATGAGAAGAATCCTAAAGAATATGTGGAAACAATCACCTTAAGGAGTGGAATAGAACTACAACCACCAAAGAAAATGGTGAATACTCAAGTTGAGGGTCAAAAGGAGGATCAATAGAAAGAAGTAAAGCCTTATAAACAACCAGTGTCAATTCCATAGAGGTTAAATAAGCAAGAGCATGCTCATAAGTTTTAAAAGTTCTTAGAGACACTCACAGGCCTACACATAAATATACCTTTAGTTAAAGTTGTAGCTCAAATGTCCAAATATATAAGATTCTTAAAGGTGCATATCTCTAGCAAGAAAAAGCTATAGAAGTTTAGAATTATCACTTTTAATAAAGAGTGTAGTGCCATAGTTTCGAGCAAGCTTCCACTAAAGCATAGAAATACAAGGAGTGTCACTATACCTTGCTCTATTGATAATTTTAATTTTTAAAAAGCTCTTTATAATTCAAGTGATTCTATTAATTTGATGCCTTTATCTATTTACATGAATCTTAGATTAGGTAAAGCTAAGGCTAACACCATAAGTTTACAACTTACAGACAGAACTATCAAGAAGTCGAAAGGCATAGTAAAAAATGTGTTAGTGAAGGTAAGAAAGTTTATCTTTCCAATAGATTTTATGATTCTTGACTTTAAGAAGATAAAGATGTTCCTTTGATCTTTGGTATGCCTTTTATGTACTCTACAAAAGCCATAATTGATGTGTATGATAGAACTCTCACATTGAGAGTTGGTGAAGAAAGATGTAAGTTCGATTTGTACTAAGGTATGAAGCATCCCTTTAAAAAGGATAATTGTATTAAAGTTAATGTGGTTGATGTTTATGTGAATGAAGTCCAACGAGGGAGGTTAGCAAGATCTTGTGATATAAAAAAGTGCTTACAAGCATATTCTTCTGAAGAAGAAGGGTTTCTGAAACATCAAAACCTAATAATTCACTATGAACTACCTTTAAACACAGAACCTATACCCCTTTTTACCAAAAAAGCTTGACCTAAAATCTTCACCACCTCATTTGAGTTACACTTTCTTAGGAGAGAATCATACATTGCATGTAAATGTGTCAGCTAAACTTAGTGAGGAGTAGTAAATTTCATTGGTGAATTTGTTAATAAAGAGGATCAAAGATCCAAGATTAGAGAACAAGTGTTACAAAGAGATATACAAAAAGAAGACAAATAAGTGGCATTACGCAAGTATAAGGAGGAAAAATTTTGAAAATGGAGATCATGTGTTACTTTGCAACTCGAGGTGGAGATTGTTTCCAAGGAAGATCAAGACTAGATGGTCAAGACCTTTCACAGTGTCTCAAGTCTTTCTTTATGGAGTTTTTGAGGAGAATTTTAAGGTTAATGGGAAAAGATTGAAGATGTATCATGGAGGAAAAATGGAGGATTTCCACTAAGTTTCCTACTTGAAAGATTCAAGCAAATAGAGCATGCAATGGTCTAACTTAAACACTTTAAACAAGCACTTCTTGGGGGTTCAACTAAGCTTTACACATTTTTTTATTATGTCTTTAAAATTAATATCCACCCATAATTTTTTTTAGGTAAATTGAAAGGAAATTGAGCATCAAAGATCGAGCAACTCAACCTATGATCACACAAGTGTCAAACATAAAAAGGGTAGTAAGCTTTATTGTTAAAATAATTTATTCATTGTGTGAATTCTTAATTTTTCTTTTAATTTACCAACATTGAGGACAATGTTGATTTTAAGTGTGGGGGAGGAAGTTGAATTTTACTATGTAATTTTTTTTTTTTTTGTCTTTTTGTGTTTTATTTTGAGTAATTTTTTATTTAGTTTCTAATATGATAAAAAGGGGGGAGGGGGGGGGGGGGATCATGCATCTTATGTATTTTATGTGTTTTTTTATATTTATTTTATGTATATAGGTTATTAGGAGTTATCATGCATATCACTAGACAATTTGCAACTTATTCATATGATGAATATGATCCATTATATTATGCTTTTTTGAAAAAGTCTAATAATCTCCTATTAATGTTTAGTTTGGATCTTTTAAGCTAGAAATATAAATTTTGGTTAAGGATTTTTAAACTTTAATGAACTTAATGCTTACTTTTTATTGAGTGATTGAATTTGGATACTTTATGTTAAAGAAAAGTGCTTGTAAGTTGAAATTAAAACCTAGCTCTTAGGATGATTAACTCTGGTACATGACTTGGTATTTTATTTTCTTCTTAAAAAAAAGGGAAAATCAAATGAGATGGAGCATAAAATGAACTTGTTGTGAATTGGTTGTGAGCTAGTACTTAAAGTTTATGAATATGAGCTCATTCTACACTAATGCTCTAAACTGAGTATGAGCATCCAAAAAACCCTTTAAAGGTATCCACACTTAGTAGTACAAGAAAGATGTGGGATCACTATAATTGGGAAACTTTAAATAAGTAACTCAATAAGTACATTGCTTGTATCATGATGAGGCTTACAAAGGGTTAGGATGAATTCGGCTTACTTTTGTTTTTCTTCAATAACAATTGTCTACTTTCATGAATTCACGAGAGAAGTTTGCTCTCCACATTGTAATTTGTATATCCTTGACCTTTAATTATTATTTTAGTTTTTGGATTTCTATGCTTTATATTAATAGAAGATTAAAGTAGCTAGTCAAGTTAAAACTAGCTAATAAGTTTAATTTTTTGGTTGAATAAGGTGTTTTCATGTTTTGCTTAAGGATAAGCAAAGGCTTAAGTGTGGGGGAGTTGATAAGTGCTAAAAATGATAGATTTTGAGCACTAAATAGTTGCACTTCGTTATTAGAGCTATATGTTTTTATCTTTTTAAAAGCATGATTTATGATTATTTGCATCAAGAGTCAAACTATTTAGTTGTTTTTGTTATTTTTTGCATTTTTAGTTAATTATTATACGTTTACATTGCTTTTGCATTGATTTTGTAGGCTTTATTATTTTCTTCTTAATTAATTTTATGTGAAAGCAATGGAGACTTAAAGCTAGGAGCTAATCTAGCTAAAGAAAGGGCAAAGAATCAAAGTAAATAAAAGAGGGGTTAATTTGACTTTTGAGATTTGGCGAAGCTTTTGACATTCTTAAAGTTTTATAATGAGAAGTAGGTCTTCTAGACAATTGAAGTAGACATCTTAAACTTTCTTAATTGATCTTAATTGTCAAAATCCAAGTTCATTTGAGTTTCAAATCTTAAGTCGAAGTCAGCATATGTAGCTTTCATTTTAGGTTGCACAGCTCTTAGTATTTCAATTATATCTTGAGCTACATAGGTCCAATTGAGGTGATTTAAACTGCTTTAGAAAGCTTAGATAAATATATATAACTTTAATGGAGGAAGATTTGGCTTATTCGATCGTCTTAAAGGGATAAAGTCTCACACACAGCCATGCACTTGGGTGCGTGTGGCCATGCCTGCTTAGGCTGAATTGAGAAGAGTATAGGTGCACAACCATGCGCCAGGGCATGCACAACCATGTGAACTATAAAAAACTTTCAAATTTAAAAATTCTTATTAATGATTTGAAGGGATTGTCCAATTTTTGAATATAACAGACTTATAGAGGCTGGAGGCTAAGGTTTTATAAGGAGAGCCACCAAAAAAAAACAACATAGACTACTTTTATCATTTTTTCTCTAAGAATCAAAACTAGAATTCTCTAGTTCTTTTCATTTTTGTTTAGAATAGTTGATGTTGAAGTTTTGAGAATGGAAGGCTTCCATTCTAGGGAGTTTTTCTATTATTCAGTTTGATTGTTATTTCAATTTTAATTTAGCAATAATGATTTTCTTTTCTCTTTATTCATCATCTCCTATTCTTCTTAATATGTGTGGTTAGATTTTTTAGTTAGGGTTCTTGAATCAATTCAACCATGTGATCAATTTGATTTAATCTAAGTTAATAAAAATAGTTCATTGGTTATTGCTTTACTTAATGTCTTCAATGGATTGGCCACCCTTTGTTTGAATCTAGACAATGAGACTTGATTGAGAGATAGGTTTCATTGAAAAATTAAGCAATAACCTATTAATTATATATTTAGTTGAGAGACACTTAGATAGTTAATAATGTTGAAGAGCTAAACTTTTAAATTGAAAATAATGAACACTTGATTAGCGAGAGCTGTAAAATTGAGAAGTAGTTGTATTCAATTAATCATAGGTTTGTCTAAGAGCAAGAGTTATAATTCTTAAGATTGCTTACGTAATGAACTATGGTCTGAATTAACTTAAAGATTCATCAGATCTTTAAAAAGGTTTAACTGAGTTTAAGAACCCTAACATTTTCTTGGATTGTGATTTTTTACATTAGCTTTCAATTGTTTAGTTTACTTTATTTCAAAAAGCATTTTTCAGTGTTTAAATAAACAAACACATTGAGTAATATAATATTCAATTTACAATCTTTGTGAGAGTATCTTTATTTATTACTTGCACTATTTTGTACGCTTGCAGATTTCATGCGTGAATATATAACAAACTAAACTAAAAGACATTATAAAGTAAATCAGGACATTTACAAGACATGGTAGACACTTCTTTTGCAACCATGTTCGATAATTAGCGAGTTTCGATTTCAGTAATTGAGATCTCATTTATAGAGTACGATCCTTCTTTCCATGGTGAGTTTGTAGTGCTTGAAGTTTCTCTCATAATGAAAGCGGGTTGTTTTGGTGATGGGACAGCAGTTTCACTCTTCAACATTAGAACAACTTCTAACATAGTTGGTCTATCCATTGCTTTTTCTTGAACACATAAGAGTCCAACTTGAATGCATCTCAAGGCTTCATGACGATCACAAGACTCCACTAATATTGGATCTACTATCTCCATTGCTCTGCTTTCACCCCATAATTCCCATATCTGAGTATGTTGTAGTATTAACATAAACAAGCAATTCGTTAATCAAGATAGTAGGGATAAAATGCCAAGTGTAAGTGCTAGAACATTATAATGTCACTCACTTGTTCTATCAAGTTTAGGGAAGGATCTTCCTGGCTAAAACCATTGTTCTTCTTGCCACTTACTATCTCCAATAATATGACCCCAAAACTAAAAATGTCAGATTTTGTTGAAAATTTCCCAAACAATGCATACTCCGGTGACATATATCCACTGCATAACATAATAGAACAAGGTTCATGACAATTTTTTCTTACTTTAAAAACTGTGTTTTGCTATTGACTGTGCATACATATCAATAACCAATGCGCTTACTATGTTCCAACAATTCTACTTGTGTTGCCCTAAATTTGATCATTTTGGAATATTCTGGCCATTCCAAAATCTGAAATTTTCGGATTCATCTCTGCATCCAATAGAATGTTGCTACTTTTTAAATCTCTATGAATAATTATCAGTCTTGAGTCATGATGAAGATATAAGATCCCGCGAGCTATTCCCACAATAAGATCAAAGCGTTTTCTCCAATCCAGCAGCAACTTTCTTGTTTGATCTGATGAAAAAAAGTTCCAACCAAGTCTACCTCAATCATATCAATTTGTACATATAAGCAGTCATAAAAACCAGACAGTAGATGAAAAAATAAAAAAGGACTTACGAAAAAGAAATGAGTCCAAACTTTTGTTGGGCAGGTATTCATATATCAACATTTGTTCTTTTCTCTCAATGCAGCAACCTAAAAGTTTGACGAGATTCTTGTGTTGGAGCTTCGCAATCAAAACAGCTTCATTTTCAAACTCTTCAATTCCCTGCCTTGAATTTTTCGACATTCTTTTTGCTGCAATCTCTTGTCCATCAGCTAACTGACCCTGAAATCATTTGCAAACAATAAACTCACCCTCAATGGGTAAATTGTATGTGCGGTCACTAATCTTTGTTACAATTTGATCCCCAAAAACAAGCGGATAATTTCAAGTTAAAGATTTCACCTTATAAACGGTGCCAAAGCCACCTTGTCCAATTTTATTTGATGGGGAAAAGTTATCAGTGGCAGAACATATAGTGTTGAGATCGAAAAATTCAAAGTCCGGATGGTTAATGGTTCCATTTTCAACCTCATTTCCCGAGGCTAATGTATGTTTGGAGTATCTTGAACGCTTGTTCCTTTTTTTCTTCACCAGCTTTGCCCTTCAACGAAATGGAATCAAACAAAAGATTCATGTCAAATTACCATGTCTGAACCAAAAAGATACAGAACAAATCAATAGTATGAACTTGTTTTTTACCCTCTGTTTTTCCTCATCCTGTGGCAAAAGTAGACCAATATGATAGCGAGCACAAACCATGCAGAAGCAGCAGATACTATTACGACTAAAAGCACTCCTTTCCTTCGGAAAACACTGCTTGATCCTCTTACACTCTCAGCTGCACAGGTAGGAGAAAAAGGATTTCGTCTCAAGTAGCATACCTTAAAAGAGTGTTGGAAACAAACTCTCACAATAAATTCACAGTAAACACTCAAGAGAACTCACTTTACACGAACAAAAAATTTCAGCAAGTTTTAATATCAACTAGTTCAACATAATAAAAAAAATTCAGAACATGAAGCACAAAACAAACTTTTTCTTTTTCTTCTTCCTTTTCAGTATAAAACCTCCTCTTTAACACTCTTTTCACACACTTCTCACTTACATACTACTCTTACGATTCTATAGACTACAAGGTTCCTCTAAAGTTTTCTGTTCCATGTAATTGACTATTGGTTGATGAACTAATTTTTCTAAATATTAACAAAATTCAAGAACTCTCTACTTTTACCAAGAATATGAAAATAATAAGAACAAAAACAAACACACTCATTAACATTCCAAAAATATCTGTCAAGACTCCTCCAAGGATACGGCAAAAGTGTCACACTCAAACGGAAAGAAAGGAACAATACGACAGAAACATCAACAAGAATTACAGTACCTAGTTCTTGTGCGTCAACACGAACATACAGATCATAGCCAGTGTCATCTATGTAACTTCTTATATCAATTAGTTCTCCGTGCCATGTTAAACAACCGCTTTCATTCTCAGAAATATACATATTTGCATATGCGGAGCAGGAGCAGTTGCTCTTACATTTTCTTTCACACTCCATACGATTTGTATTCATATGATCCCAAAATGCTGCTGAGGAATCAGGAAGTTTGACACTTTTCACTTTCATAAATCCTTCTCCATGCCCACAAATCGATGAAGAATTCAATCGCTTCCCAACACATCCACCTGATCCGTTTCCTATATTCCAGTCCTTTGATGACTTGGGTTCGTAACTAGGTAAGCATTTGCATATAGATGCATAGATACTATTAGCATCACACCTGCTATTAGCCCCACACTTTCGATATAAATTGCAACTATCTTGAGAAGTTGACCAGAACTCCACCCATTGGTTATGTTCTTGATGCCATGTTAACCACTTGAGCGATCCAGAATCATCCAGCACTAATCTCCATATAATAGAAGAATTACCAGAAAAGAAACTATAATATATCTCATCTTCGTTTTGAACAAAACTATATGGAATAAAGGTATGGTACTTTTTCCATGGCCAGGGACTGGTTCGAAAATAAATATGTTTTGTACGACCATTGTATAGATAGAACTGTGGCGAGCCACTTGGGTTGAGCTCAAACAAAAAGTCTCCAGTCCTAGGATCATCTGCGGATTTCCATGATGTGAGGAACCAGTTCATACCTGATATCCGATGTTGCGCCAGTTTCATCCCCTCTATTAAAGTATTTGATGGATGATCAAAGCTTTGCCACAATATTCTCCCAGCAAGAACCAAAATCAAATTTCCTGTATCCAAGAGCTGAGCCACCAAAGAATATGTTGATTCTACAGAAACATTGGTCGACCAGACTGGATTAACATTACCGTCACTGAAAAGAACAAGGTTCCCTTGTTGATTAATGGAGAGAATTCCTGAGGAGGATCCGCTGATGGATTGTTCCTGTTGGCCACCCATACTACAGTTCGTACTGTTACTTTATAGAACCAGATGCCAACATATTTGTAGTTAGAATTACCAGGGCTGAAAAATCCTAATGCAAAATTCTTTTCTTCGGAGATGAGGAAATCGCCTTCTTTAAGTGGTTGGTCTATGGCTATGCTGTCCTTGCAAGAAGCAAATGTTATGAATTGGAGTAGTAGAAGAACTGAAAATTGTGTTTTAGCTTCCATTACTGTAAAAAAATATTAAAAAAAATGATAATAAGGCCTTACTGAAGTCTTTTTAACACAATCTATGGTTATGGTATCTGTTTTATGGAAGATGGTATTGATGTTAGAAATTTGTGGAATTGATATATTTTCTATTTCCTTAGTCGACAGTCTGTGGTTACGCATTTTTCTTTTCTTTTTTAAAATTTTCTGTTCAAAGATAAAAAATTCCAAGTCAACGGCAGGATTAATAGCAAATGTTTCATTTCTTTAATTCTGGAAAAGAAAATTTGCACAATTGCTGTTTCAATTTTTTTAATTTTTACTATTTTGATTGTCTGATTTTTTTTAGTAGTGTTTGAAGTCTGTATTTTTGTCTTAACTTTTGACCATCAAGTAGCAACCTGTGTGCTGACTAAGCACTAATAGTACTCACTTTTTATATGTATGCAGATCACAAACCACATATGCAACAAATTTTAATTTGTCTAAATTACCCCTTAATTCATCTTTTTGGGGCAAAAAAAAAATTTAAATCTATCTGCATTGAGAAGAAAAGCAGCAACATAAAATCCCTCCCTCCTACTCTCCATCTTTGTCTCCATCATTAGCAAATTTCAGACCTAGAAGCCTCATGCTTCCGACCTCTCTTTTGATACCGCTTCACGATGAGCCTGTCCTTAGTTCCTTGCAAAATGCCGTGAATCCAATTTGCCTTTTGGCCAAAGCAGCATCCCCATTATTTAAATGACATAAGAAGAAAAAAAAAATGTGGATGATAGAAATTTACATTGTTGTTACAGGAGTTGGAGTTAATTTTTGCTAGGTTTGAAGGCCTTGTTATTGAAGGCAGAGGTGCTTGTTCTTGAAGGTGGAGCAGCTTAATGTTCTTCTTCTTGTTTGTTCTTGCAACTCTCCAATCTCCTTACCTCCTTGAATTGGTAACATGAAGAAGGTAAAGCAGGATGATGTTACACACAACAGGTTCACCAGAGTTGTTTCTTTAAGTGTTTGCCAGTTACCCAATTTGCATTTTACCAAACAACAAAAACAACCCTCCATTATTTTCATCTTCATCTTCATCATCCTCACCGTCAAAATCATCATCAAAAGCCTCAAGTTCATTATTCATCTTCATCTTCTAGGTCACTCGTTACCATGAGAGCAGTGCTGTCATTTTTGGCCTTCTTCTTTAGTGCGTGAAAAGAGAGAAAAATGCATCTTTTGTGGAAAAGAGAAGGGTGAGTCAGTGAACTAGGTAAGCTTGAGATAGCAGCAGAAAAGAAGAGAAGTTTCTGAAGCGCAGAGAAAAGTGAGTGGCAGGTGAAGATGTTTTAAGACTTTCATTTGGAATTAGGAGAGAAACAGTAATTAAATTGGTGTGTAGAGAAATTGAATTGCTCGCCTTCATTTGTCTCTTACCATTTCGACATGAAATTCAATTCTCGACTGCTTTTGCTCTAATCTGGAACGTTTATAGAGCTCAATTTTTATATTTGTTTATAATGTCCATTGACTGATGGTATCAAGTCCTATCGAATAATAAACATTGTCATGCCATTTTCCGATGATAAATGTTTGTATTAAGCAGATAATGAAAATCCAACCAAGAACCCATTTGGTAGAAAAGAAGTAAATGTGCATGGGTTTTCTGTTGAGAGAAGAAGAAGAAGAAGATAGAGACGAAACTAAAGAATAGGAGAAAGGGAGATGATGTTGTTGCTCCTCTCTCCAATCTATATTTCAATTCTTTTTGCCCAAGTTCCTCTTTTTGATGAAGAAGATGAACTAAGGGGTAATTTAGACAAATCAGAATTTGTTGCATCTGTGGCAAGTGAAGTGTCTAGTGGGTCCTACTAGTGCTTAGTCAGCACTCAGACCCCCAGTTGACAGTTATAAGCACCAAATTGAGATAAAAGTGAAGAATTTAGAAAATTAATTGAATATATATATATATATATATATATATATATATATATATGACAACCGAAGTAAAAATTGAAAAGTTTAGGAAACGAATTGTGTAATTTTTCCATCTGAAAACAACTTGCGGTTAGAATCATATTTGCTAAATTCAGAGCACGTGGCCTTGATTTTCCCTCAAATTCAAATATGTTTTAGAAGGGTAATTGTTTTGAATGGATCAATGAAGGCTTTGATTCTAATTAATAAACTTTATTTTATAAAAAATATAAGGTGTAATTATTTCTTTATTTTATTATATAATACTGCTTCATTTTTAACATTTATAAAATATATTTATTAATCCTTTACCTTTATAATATTATACTACTTGCCTTATTGTCAATATTTTTGTTAAAGTTTTTATTTACTAACATCAAGTGACAATTTACCATCCAATGGAATATAAATTATTTGAAGATAATTACTATATCACCCCTCTAATTTAATATATTATATATTTACCTCCCAAACTTTTAAAATTGTATTTTTATTTTTTTGGTACTATTACATTTTCTCGCTTTTTCTCAAAAGTTTTTATTAGAATTATTATTAAATAAGTATAAATAATCAAAATAGCGCTTAATTTAAACGGTAGTTCAATCATAAAATAAAAAAAAATTTTAAGTAATTTAGTTAATATTTCCACCAGTTTAATCTAACAATGCAAATAAAAATAGTAAATTTTGAAGCTATAAAAAAGATTTCTACTTGATTACATTTTTTATGCAACATAAATATTTTAGGTCCATATTTAAGTGGAGATATTTAAAACTAAAGTAATTCAATTATTCATTAATTAAAATTTGAGTAAATCAAAATTAACATTAGGTATCTTTATTTTATTAAATAGTATAATCATAATTTTATAATTAATTACTAATAATTTTAATATAAATAAGAGTCCAGAGCAAGAGCCTATAAATATTGATAAATAATAGTATTATAATAAAAGTTCTTACTACAGTATTATAATAAAAGTTCTTACTACAGTATAAACGTTTGTATTTATACAAATAAAATTATAACTGTTGGATTAATTTTTATTTAATTATAATCATTTATTATCTTTGTGTATTAATACATGTAAAATGTATCAATTGCTATAATTAAATAAGTATTAATCTAACGGTTCTAATTTTATTTGTATAAATACAAATATTTGTATTGTAAAAGGACTCATAACAAAATATATACAACTTTTAATGGTAGGGAGCAAATAGTATAATATAGTCAAATAGAGAGATAAATGACAATTACCCGTTAAATTAAAGGCCATTTTCGTAATTTTATATTAGTTGATGATGATTTTAACAAAAAATTATTTTTTTTTGCTATTTTATATTAGTTGATGCTGATTTTAACAAAAGTCATTTTATAATAGTAATGATTAAGGGTATCTTCCTAATAGCTCCTCATGGTATGATAATTTACCCTTATTAAGTATTTGGTATGGTTATAAAAATTGTTGTTGATAACATATTTAATTTAAAATATAGATATTAGTCAAATAATATTTTTTCAATTGATTTAAATAGTTGATAATGATAATAGTTTTTTTATGAGTTTTAAAAATATTAATTGTTTTTGTCTAAAATTAACTCTATTGAAAAGGATAAGTGAAAATGATTTTCTTATATTATTGATAGCAAAAAGAGAATGTATATATATACAATACAGTGACTAAAATAACTCCTAAAACAAAGCATATACACGGTTAATTTCTATTTAGAGTCTTATACAAATAGAAACAAATAAATACAGATTTGACAATTGTTGATTATCCTAATTAGAGGAATATCCTGATTTGATGTAATGATTGACTTTATTTTCCTTAACACTTCCCCTCAAGTTTGGAATGAATATTGATTATTCCTAACTTGCTTAGTAGAGTTGAGAATTGCAAGGAACTCAAAGGTTTTGTGAAAATGTCTGCTAGCTGACTTGATGTGTTCATATGAGTCATCTTGATCATCCCTTCTTGAACCTTATCTCGCACAAGATGACAATCTATTTCTATATGCTTTGTACGTTCATAATAAACTAGATTTGAAGTCATATGTAGTGCTGCTTGGCTATCACAGTATAATTGACAGGTGGTGAATGCTTGATACCCAAGTCTTGTAAAATACCTTTCAGCCATATGATCTCACAACAAGTTGCAACCATGGATCAGTATTCAACTTCTGCACTTGATTGTGATATAGTCATTTGCTTTTTGGTCTTCCAAGAAATTAGTGAGCTCCCAAGAAATATGCAATATTTAATAACTGATCATCGTGTGTCACGACATCTAGCCTAATTCGCATCACAAAAAGCATTTAACTAAATTAAATTTTCTACAGAAAAAAATATTCCTTATCCAGGTGTTTGTTTCATATACTGTAAAACATGGTAAGCTGCTTCTAAATGTGGCACTCTCAGTTTGTCCATAAATTGACTTAAAATATGGACTACATATGCCAAGTTTGGTCTTGTTATAGTCAAATAAATCCACCGACCAACAAGCTTCTGATATGAAGATGGATTATCAATATATTCTCCTTCAAAATTACTGAGTGATAGGTTCTGTTCCATAGGGGAAGAAGATGGTTTTGCACCAAGATATCCTGCATTTTTAAGAATTTTAAGAGCATACTTCCGTTATGAAAAAGCAATACCTTTGTTGGATCGCACAACCTCTATACCTAGGAAATACTTTAATTCTCCTAAATCTTCAATTTGAACTGATTCTTCAAAAATGATTTAGTGTCTTCGATATCTTGTAGGTTGTTTCATATTAGGATAACATCATCTACATAATTAAAGAGACAAGTAAATTTACCATGCTAGGATTAGACGAATAAAGAATAGTCAGCCTTGGATTGCTTGAAGTTGGCTTTCTTGAGAGCATTAGAAAGTTTAATGAACCATTGTCGCGAAGCTTGTTTGAGGCCATATAAAGACCTGTGGAGTTTGCAAACTCGTGTCTCCCCCTTTCGTCCAAAACTAGGTGGTAAGGACATGTAAACATCTTCATCAAGATCTCCATGTAAGAATGCGTTATTAATATCAAGTTGGTGAAGGTGCCATTTTTGAGTTGAAGCCACGATAAGAAGAAGGAAAACTATAACAAGTTTTGCAACATGAGCAAAAGTCTCTTGGTAGTCGAGTCTTTCAACTTGATTGTAGCCTTTTACAACCAACTGGGCTTTATAGCACTCCACGATACCATCATATCGAAATTTGGTCTTATATACCCATTTGTACCCAATCGACTGCTTGTCAAGAGGCAATGATTGTAAAGTCCATGTACCATTTTCTTTGAGTGTATCAAGCTCTTGTTGCATAGTAAGATGCCATTTTGGATCATAAACTGCTTCTACAAATGAGGATGGTTCCTTTTTAACTGAAAGAGAAGTGGTGAAAACCTTGTGTTTGGAAGATAATCTATCATATGAAAGAAAAGTAGATAAAGGATAGGTGATACCTGCTACAGTAACCAAAGTCGAGCTAGACGTCGAGATGTTCCATAAAGGAAGAGAAACACCAACTTGATACTCATTGAGGTGTTTGGGTGGTTTTGTAGTACGAGTTAATCATGGTGGAGTGGTTTATGGAACGGAAGGCAATAGTGAAGTAGATTGATCAATTAATGGAGAAGAAGTTATGGCTGAAAGGCTATTTTGAAGAGTGGTTTTTATGTTAGCAAGTGAATTATCTCCTTGAGAGGGGTTGTCGAGTGAGAATGTTTCTAGATTGGTATTGTCATTATCATATATTGGTGAAGGATAAGGAATAAGAGGTGAACTTTCAACGGAAGATGAAAAAGGAAAAATTTCTTCAAAGAAAATAACATCATGTGAAGTGAAAATTTTACCTGTTAAAAGATCATAAACCCTGTACCCTTTTTAATTGTATGGATAACCCAAGAAAATACAGTGTGTGGCTCTAGCATCAAACTTTGTAGGATGATGGTGATAAGTTAAGACAAAGCACAGGCACCCAAACACACGTAAATGGTCATATGTAGGTTGTTTATGGAAGAGTACTTCAAAAGGTGATTTCTCTTAAAAAAGAGTTATGGGTATACGGTTGCATCCCCCCAAAATTTCTTAGGAAGATTAGCTTGGAATAATAATGCTTGGGCTACATTGAGAAGATACTGATGTTTTCTTTCGGTTACTCTATTTTACTGAGGAGTGGAAACACAACTAGTTTAATGAATGATACCTTTGTCCAAATATAGATTTTTCAAAGTGAATTCAAGTCCATTATCACTGCAAGGAATTTTTATTTTCAAGGAAAATTGTGTTTTAACAAGGTTAATGAATGCAGTAATATATGTTTGTGCATCTGATTTATGAGACATCAAATTAGTCCATGTGCAACGAGTATAATCATCGACAATCGTAAAAAAATATTGTGCCTTTGTGATAGAAGGAACATGATATCCTCCACAAACATCAATATGTATTAATTTAAAAGGTGCTTTAGTGCGAATAGAACTTAATGGAAATGACCAACGAGTCTATTTAGCTAATGAGCAAATTAAACAATCAGAAATATCACAATATTGAATGTTTATAACTGAATGAGAGAGTAAATGGAAAATCTTATTGGATAGGTGACTAAGGCATTGATGCCAAAGTTTTGGAGAAGAAGAGACAAGTGCAATGGTTGCATTACAGCTGGTTCTTTGTGAAGTATCAAGGTAGTAAAGTCCTCCTCACTCAGTTCCCATCCCAATCATCTTCCCCGATTGTTGGTCCTGTAGCATACAAGTATGATCAGTGAATGTAGCAGCATAATTGGATTTATAAAGGAGTTTGCTAACTGATATCATATTTAGTTTAAAGGAGGGGACACATAGCACATCATGTAAAATAAAATTAGCAAAATGAATGTTGCCTATGTGCATTACAGTAGCAATAGCTCCATTTGGTGGAGACACAGTTCGATTTATCACACAATGATTGGTGGTTAACATATCAATTAAGTATACCATGTGATCTATGGCCCATGTGTCAAGTATCCAACACATTTCTTTGTTAATAACTGATGCACAAAAGATTGTACCTAAGACTTCACCCATGGCTTATGTGCCACCAACATGATTGGCCATGGAATTTGACTTATTTCCATTAAGTAATGTTATCAAACTCTAGTATTGTTCAACAGTGAGAGTATATTAATTACCAGCTACAAGTGCAGTTACGTTTGCATAGTTGGCTTTGGAGGGAACATTATTGTGTTCTCATTGATCATGTTTATTACCGGTGGAATTCTTTTGTAATTTTCTACAAATATCAATGGTGTGACCTTGCCAGTCGTAATAATCATATTTGAGATGTGACCGACATGTCTTTGAGGTGTGACCAATTTTGTTGGAAGTTTCGCATTTTAAATGAGGATTTTTGACATTGGAATTTCTTTCTGAATTTCTAGAATTATTCTTCACAGTAAAAGCTGAAGCTTCAACCATAGGTGTGCCTCCTTTTGATATACCTCACTACTTTTCATCATGAAGAATTAAAGAATAAGCTTTGTTGACTGTAGGTAGTGGATCCATGAGAAGAATATATCCTCGAACAGCAGAGTAGACTTCATTAAGTCCTATGAGAAATTTCATGGTCTTTTGATTTTGTTGGAATTGTAAAACTTCCTTCATAGTATTACAAGTGCAAGTTGGAATGCTGCATAATGCATCACGTTCATCCCAAAGACCTTTAAGCTTAGTGTAATAAGCTCCAATGGTCATATTGTCCTGTCTGCAATTATGAATGGCTTCTTCTACATGGAAAAGATGAACATTGTTGGTGTTTGAATAACGCTCTTCCAAATCAGCCTAAATCTCATGAGCGTTATTAATGTATATTATGCTTGCTCTAATATCTGGTGATATTAAGTTAAAAATCCATGCTCTTACAAGATTATTGCAACGTTTCCATTGTTGGTATTGTTCAATAAAACTCTCCAATGGTTGTTTGATGGTACCGTTGACAAAACCTTATTTGTTTTTTATACTAAGAGCCATGAGCATGGCACGACTCCAGGTACTGTAATTTTCTTCATTCAACAATTGTGTAACGAGTACAAGACCAGGTTGGTTTGAATGGTGCAGGTAGAAGGGATCAGTTGGGTTATCAAATTTGTTAGCTTCAGGCTTGGCTGAGCTTTGAGTATCATCTTTCCCTGCCATAAATGTTGGCTAAAGGAAGGTGGGCATATGTTTTATGTAAAAGAAATCAGGAGCGTGACCGCTCTGATACCATGAAAAGAATAAGTGAAAATGCTTTTCTTATATTATTGATAGCAAAAAGAGAATGTATATATATACAATACAATGACTAATATAGCTCCTAAAACAAAGCATATACATGGTTAATTCCTATTTAGAGTCCTATACAAATAGAAATAAATAAATACAAATTTGACAACTGTTGATTGTCCTAATTAGAGGAATATCCTTATTTGATGTAACGGTTGACTTTACTTTCCTTAACATCTATTTTGAAATTCTTTTCAAATAGCTAAAGTTTATTTTAATTTGTTTTTTATTTGAATTATATATTACTGTCATTAAAAATAACCAATAACAAATACTATTTTAAAATTAAATCTATGCAATTAAATTTCTTAATTCAAAATAAAATAAATATTTTAAATTATAATTAATGGTTAAATTATTATAATATTTAAATCTCTAATTTTTTTAATAAATTATACTAAAAATTTTATATTTTTAAATATTTTCTATATAAATAAAAGATAATAAACTATTATTTTTCACCAAATACTGTTTTTAAATAATTAACATAGTAAAAAATATTATAATTGATATTTAAAATGTAAATTATAGTCATTTGACATATTATAGTTATAACAATAATTAATAAAATTTTATCAAACGGTTCACATTATCAACTATCAACTAGCTGGTAGTTATCAATTGCTAAAAATACTTGAACTAAGAGGGTTTAGTTTTATTGATTCAGTTAATTGAAAGAAGTTTCTCATCGAACAATTAATTTTTAATTGTTTGATGACATTTCCAAATCAATTGTTGATGGTTGTTTTTGTCTAAAAAAAACTACGGATTTGAATTTTTTTTTTGAAATTTTTTTTATTAGTTGATAGTTAATTTGAATTTTTTTTTATTTGAACTTTATTACACTTATTAAAGATAACTAATATCAAATAACTTTTTTCAAATTAAATGCATGCAATTAATTTTTATAATTCATAATAAAATTAAATTTTATTTTAAATTATCATTAGCAATTTAATAATTATAATATTTATATCCATATTTTTCAAATAAAAATTTGTAGTAATAAGATTTATTTTTTAAAGCTGATATTTAAATAGTAGTTGTTAATAATTTTAATAAATTAAAGGCAATAAATTATTATTTTTTAGTATATATTATCTTTAAATAATTTATATTACAGAAGATATTTATTACTAATCCTACTTTTTTAATGTTTGTTTAAACTAATATAATATTTTAGTTCCATCCCTCGTGCATTTGTGTTCAACTTCAGTTTTTTTTTTTTCTAAACAAAATTACTCAATTATCATAAAAATTTTACAGTTTATATTAAATTGACGAATTATGTTATTTATATAAATTAATCTAAACAGTTATATAAATTCTTATTTAATTGTAAAAAAATCAAAATATAATTATTACAAAAAAAATAAAAATGTCATGCATTCTGACCCGTTCCAACTATTCACGCGGCACCATTCCGACTTTTGGTTTCTCTGTTAGATTTTTCTATTTCATGTTTGGTGGAAAAATGTACTAGATCATTTTGTGTCAGTTCCGGGAAGCTCTCCTAAAATTATTGTTGTTAAGGAAACATGGCTGGCCGAGGAAGATATTGCTCCTGCCATCCAGGATAGTTATGGTCTTGTTTGCATATCATAATTTCAGGGCAATAGTTCTGGCCTTTTTAAAAAAAAAAAAAATCATAGCAGGGGCATTTTTTTTTTCTCTTTTCTACGAGAGAGGAGCAGTCTTTCTTTTTTAAATTAGCTATAAATTAATTTTGTAAATCAATTGGTAAGATGTTTTTCTACATGGGCAAAATTTACATAATTTATGATATACACGTATATTATATGACTTCAGTATTAATTGACAATATAATAGGGATAACCTTTTAATTTTTTTTTCGATTAACAGCGAAGTTCATATCACTTAAGTATTAATTGACTGCACAATAGAAGAAACGCTCCCATTACAAATCAACCATGGCATGATTCAAAATCATGTACCTCAAGATGTATTGATAAAAGAGTTACCATTTGATTACTAAATCAATATATACTTAAAAATAAGTTATCATTTAACTACTCTTTCATCGTTGATACACTTCTTTTTAATTCTTTGGAATATGTCATATACTTAACTAAACTAAGCTACACCAAACTAAAAGAGATTATAAAGAATATCAGGACATTTAGAAGACATAGTGGACATTAATTTAGGAACCTTGTTGGATAATTAATGAGTTAGAATTTCAAAAAATTGTGAACTTATTATGGAGAAATTATACCCTATAATTAACTTTTCATGTTAGATAATGACATGGGAAGTAGAGTGTCACGATCCAAAACAGGGACCATGACCAGCGCTAGAGAATAGGAATTCTTTCGAATCCGGAACTCGTAACAAACCTTAAAATAAAATAAAACATGCAGTAATAATAATAACATAAATAATATTATGCAGCGGAAATAAAATCATAAATAATTAAATAATAATCCACTACGGGATTTAAGCCAACAACTAATCTTACATATATAATAAACTTTTAATACAAACCAATTCAAATCCTTAAAATATACAACTCACACAATATAGTACAAAACCCCTTTAACAATTTTACAACTACTACAGTGTCTAAATTATAAAATAAAACTCAAGTAAGTAGTTTACATAATGAAGCCGGAGCGGAAGAAATCCGACGTACAGGTCTGCTACTGAGGTATGAAGACGATGACTCTCCTGAAAAATAGTCAATAGAGGGGAGTCAAACTCCACTGAGTGAATTGCTATAATATATATACATACATACTAAATGATAATGCACACAGTCAATAGTATATATAATAAATATATATCCAAGCAATTATATACATATGCAGCAAAATCATTTTTTTTATATATTTTCTGAAAATTACTGTTTATGAAGGATCAAATAGAACCCTAGCAAATCGCAACCTCAAACAGTATTAGATAACACTCTAACCATATAGGCTCACTTATTCCAAATATATTCACTTATTCCATTTGGACAGTAGATTGGCCCTAAGACACTAATTCAATCGAGCTCCAGCAGTCTGACTGTCAGTGTGATTGGCCCCGAGACACTTGGTCAACCGAGCTCTAGCAATCACACTCTCAAATCATATCTCACACATCAAATAATCAAATCCAATCAATATCCATAAATGGTTAGTAATATAGCCTAAATGCTATCGGCGTACCGGTACGTACTCGGTCATAGTACTGCCCACTAGGTAGCATGTTCTATTGATATCCTTCATTAATATATAAAATATACATTCATAAAAATAAATGATGCATGAATTTGAAATAAACAGCAACATAACCCATATATATATACTAGAAATATACCAAAAGTAAACCAGGTATATTTTGAATATATATTCTTCAAATAAATTCAATATAACTGCAAATTAAACTAGAAATATATTTAAAAACATTTTAAGAATAATTTATTAATAAAACATGCATATAGTTTAAAATATACCAAAATAAACCTAAGTAATTATTAACCATATATGCATATTTTATACAAATAAAACATACATTTCTAAAAACATGCATCCTAAAATACGTATATATAAAATAACAACTCACTATTTATTGCGCTCCTCAAGATAGGTCCGATGGGCCTGGTGCACTAGACCTCGGTCTCGGCGCAACTAAACAAACAAACGATGACAGATATCAGAATAAATCTAATAGAAAATCCTAAAAACTTGATCTAGAATACTAGGCATAGAATTAAAATCAGAATTCGATCGGACATCATGTTTTACGAGAATTTTATCGAAAATCCGGTAGAACCTCCCCTGTAAAACGGATATCTCTCTACTCAAAGAGTAGAGCCGGTCCTGCAAAAAAAATACACTTCGAAAATAGACACAGAATTCATAACCAAAACCCCTCAGTTGGATTCTAAATTACAATTCACCGACCGAGGTCCACAATTCTCAGAATATTCATAAAATACCAAAAATACCCTTATATAATAAAAATATATTTTATAAATTCAAATTACGTAATTAACCCTAATACACATTAAAAACGATAAAAACTCATTTATTAGAAAAATCGTATATTATATATATAATTTGAAAATAATTTACGAAAAATAGTTTTAATTAGTTAAAAATACTAAATAATTTATAGAAATCATTTTTATACCCTAAATAACTATTAAAACCAATTTAATTATATTTTTAACCAATTTAGTTTAAAATTACCAAAATACCCCTCTCTATATATATTTACTAAAATTAATCCAAAAATTCACCAAAAATAATATAATTACTCAAAATTAATTTTCTCAACATATAATTCAATAATATCAATAAATATACTCAATTAACCAATTAATTTCAATTAAACACATAATTAACCCTATTTTTTAAAATTACATAAACTTAATAAATTCCAAATAAATATATAAAAATTCAAAAAAATTACAAATAAATTTCTATAATTCATTTCAACACCTATAATTACCATAAAACACAATTTCATAATTTAATTAAGTAATTTTCGAAAATTAGAAAATAATAATAAAATAATCAAAAATACCCAAAAATCAAAATAAATTTCAAAAATTCTAAAAAAATTACAGCATGTAAATTGACCTTCCAGGATCAAAGTTTGTGAAGGAAATTTTCATGAATCAATGAAATTGAAGCTAAAAAAATCAAGAACCCTAATAGGCCGAAATTGCAAAATCGAAACCTAAGGAAATCTAGATCATTTTAAGTGAAAAAAAGCTTGGAATCACACTCACTGGAGCTCAAGGAGAAGATATAGACTAGTGGTGTCGAGTTTGGTGGCCGAAAACGGCTTGATCGGAGTTGACTTCAAGTTTCAGCCTCTCTTGAAAAATTTGGCCAAAACACACCGGAAATGGGTGCTTTAGGCATCGGGAATGGCTGGCAAGGGAGGAGGAAGGAGGAGAGGTACACTGACAGTAAGGAAATCAGCTGGAAATGGTCGGAAATGGTGGAAGGGCGTCAGGAGAAAAAATGAAGGAGACAATGACATTTTGGTAAATAATGCAAACTTTATAATTTTGATATATATATATATATCCACACTTATATTATAATAATATAAAATCTCACACACATTTAATACTCACCACACATATATTTTAATATATTATACACTTATAATTAATTAATTAATATTAAAACTAAATAATAAAATTAAGGAAATTAATTAAACCCTAATTAATTTAAATAAATACACATATATACATTTTATTTAGCACTTAAAAATTATATATGAGTTCATACAAATTCATAAAACTAGTCAAAGTAATTAGTATTAAATTATTTACGTATCAATTTCTCCAAAAATATAATTCCTGGGAAAATTTTACGTAAAATACTTAAAATAATATAAAATAAGCTTTAATAAATATCAAACTCATAAAAATATCATAAATATGTACAAAAATTATTAACACTGCATATCCCGATACAGTTTAAAATTATTTAAAAACTCGGAATATTACATAGGGGTGGGCATAAACCGTTTGGACCTAAATTTTCAACCTGAACCTGACCCGCACATGATAATCAGTTCAACAGAAATGGAAGCTCGATTTGGTTTGGTTGATGGGTTGGATTATTTTCGGATTCAGTTTTCAGTTTGGTGGAGATTACCTGAACCCATCCAAATTTCCATATATATATATATATATATATATATATATATATATATATATATATGACGACACCATTTAGTAACTAATTAACCCTAATTCTAACCCTAAGAATAAATACGTCTCTTTCACTCCTCCCCCCATTTCTCAATCACCACGCCCCCACATCAAACCTTATTCTAGAATACTCTCTCTGCTTCCCTTACTGCCTCCCTTGTTCTCTCTACCTCCCTCTCTGGTTCTCAAATCTTCAATAACCCTAATCTTTCAGTCTTCTGTAATCATATGTCTACTCACCTTCCTTAATATGTTGATGCAATGATGCTTATGCTTTAGTCTCTCTCTCATCTTGCAATCTTGTGTTATGTCCTTCCTTATACTTGGTTGTTTCTTTCTAGAATGGTGGAACCTTTAATACTTCACTTAAAATGGAGATCTCATTGGTTCCCTTCTTTTTGCTAGAGTTATTATCATCACAAATCCTTCCATTTATAGAACAATAACCTAACTTCATTGTTTCCCAAATTGTTATTGGTTTTTGTTGAATGTTGGTGTATATAGTTCTTTGATTCTTTCTTTCTCCTACAAATTTGAAGAGTTAGCAAAAAGGTAAATGCTAATCTCATATCTATTAAAACTATCAATTTTCATAGAGATTTTGATTTTGAAAAGTAAAAAAGGAGTTATCTTTTATTGATATTTTGTGTTTGCATGTTTGGATCTGCGATTAAAATCACATTCCCTTAAGGTGGAAGCAATAAATTCAATAGATATAATCATTTGTGCTTTGCTCACCCTTCGATCTTCAGGGGAAAAAGAAATCAAAGGTATATTTTGTTAATATTTGTTAAATTTACAATTTTTGGTTGATTAAAAAGTTTTTGGTTAGTGATCAAATTAGATTGATATGGTTTCTGTGCAATACTGGCTTTCTATTTCAAAATTGTTTTGTGTTTTTTATTATTTACAAAAGGCTTTTAAAATTTTTTTAATATATAATAAATTAATAATTTAATTTAATTTAAATTATATTTTATAAATTAGATTTTAAAAAGTACTTTATAATATTTATAGTGTTTTTAACTGTATATAATTTTTAATTTTGTTATAGTTAATAATATAAGTAAATTAATATTTTAACTTAATATTTTAATATTTTAAACCCTTAGGTGGGTTTTTATTTTGATTTCAGTATGTGACAATATCTGTGTGCCTTTTTTGTGTTGCAATATCTTTTTACCTACTTCCTTAAGCTGCTAGGGTTTGATTATGCCATATAAACCCTCAAGTGGCTTCTATTATTGAGGTTTTGTAAGGTTAAGTTTTGCAACAAAAAATTTGGTGTCTGTGTTTATTGCAGCCTGTGTGAGGTAATGATGAAGCTTCCACCATTTTATCTAACAATTGGTTGAGTGCACAACTTTGTGTTTCTTAGGTAGCAAATGGTTTGCAGTTTGTTGCCAATAAATTTAGTTTGCATTTATCCAATGACATGAAAAATTAATTCTGAGTCTCACTTGTTTACATTAATGGACATTCAATCGTATGATTGATTAAATTTCTTATTTTATGCTGCAGTTGATATGTCAATTTTTTTTTAGGTTCATCTGCTTGCCTTGACTTGTTCAACAATATGAATATGAAATGTGAATACATGTCTGCCTGAATCTTTTGGTTTGTGCAGACAACCTCATCCAAGTACATACTGAGATATTGTAAAATTCCCCTTATTTTTTTTTTTTTGGTTGAGGGAATTATATTTTGTAAATGGCTAAAAATATCAAATATTTGTATATTTTAGTTTAGCATTACTTTTTATATTAGGACTCTTAATTCAATATAACTAGACATTAACTTATTAAAATAAGACTCCTAATTATTGTATTTAGCCATTTAGGAGCTCAAAAAAGAAATGGGCTAAGTAGATAGGATTTTTTTTTATTTTATTTTTGGGCCAAAGGCCTTGTACTCAGATGCCAACATTAAAGGATGCACACTTAATTTTTTTTGTAATGGGCTCGACCTAGTGTATTAGAATGATTTAATTTGAAGGTTTTGGATGTTTAGTTTAAGGCCCAACAAAAATCGGCCTAATCTAAGTATCTGATCCGGACTACCTGATGTTTCCGAATTTCCGAACCGATTCTTTATATTTTCGAAGTTGGTCAATTCGATCCCAATAATTACCCTTTCGAACCCAATCGGTTTCCGCTTCCACCCTTTCGACCCGCCCCGAACTGCCCGATGCACACCCCTAATGGGAAGACATGCAAATCAAATTTCAACATTTTTCATAATTTTTTTAAAAAATAAAAATAGAAATATCATAGTTTTGGGAGATTCTTGGGATTTAAAATAGAAGATACATGTTTTGTTTTTATCAATTAAGTGCATGACATTTTATGTCTTAAATCTTATCATTAGATGTATTACACTCAATGTAGGTAAAACTTTCCCCATAGTTTTACTCTTAATTAACTGTGTAATCTCTTTTTTTAGGAACTTTTTACGTTGGATTCTACCAAAATGAAAAAAGAAATTCTCAATCGAGCAACAAGAATAAGAAGGAGATAGGCCATGAATTACTTCCTATGTGAAGAACCCCTTTTTTTTTTTTTTGGTGGGTTTTGATATTTGAAGAAAAAAAAATTATTAATGGATCTATTTGTTCTGGCTTGTGGGTTTTTTTCTTTTTCTTTTTCTTTTTTGGCTTGTGGGGTTTTTTTTCGAGAGAAGGTGAGAAGAGAAAGGAGTAGAGAGTGTGTAGTATATAATGAGAAGGGTTCTTCATGGAGGTGCAAGAAAAAGAGAATATTGCAGAAAAATAGTGCTTTTTCTTTGGTGAAAACTGAAGAGCAAAATTTCTATTTTTTTTAATAGATATTACATATGTTAAAATTTGATTTACTTTGTCTTCCCATGTCATTATCTGACATGGAAAGTCGGTTATAGGGTATAATTTCTCCCTCATTATGATCCTCATTTTCAAAAATTGTAACTCGGAGCAGGCTGCATTTGATGGTATCAAGTGATAAATTTGAAAACGTGATAAAACTTGGTCTTCCTTCTTTGTTGATGGAGCTTTGTACTAAAATGGCTGGGACCATTTTTAGTGTCTCCATGTCTTAAATTATAATGTCTTCCTTTCTTTTCTTATCTAACATGGGACTCTTACTTCAACTGATCAACACATCTCAAGGCTTCATAATGATCACAAGACTCCACTAATATTGAATCTACACTCTCCATCGCTCTGCCTTCACTCATAATTTCCATACCTGAGTATGTTGTAGAATTAAGATAAACAAAGAATTCGTTGATCAAGATAAAAGGAGGAAATAAAAGTTAAGGCCCAAGGGTACGGGTTGAATGCCCTTTTTCACCCCGAACTTTACATTTTTCGTCTATTTTATACATCATTTTTTTTTACCAAATAGCACATATGACCTATTTTGAGCCGATTTCACACATGGATGATATATATATATATATATATATATATATATATATATATATATATATATATATATATTATTTCACATATCATTTGATATCGTGGACAAGTGTGTGAACCCAATTAATATAAGGTGTGTGGTTGGTGAAAGAAGAACTGACGTGTTAATATAAGTTGACGTGTCCATAAGTGAAATCTATCCAAAATAAAAATTCATATATTTAATTGGTTAATTTTTGAAGTTGATAAGTGAAATGGACTCAAATGGTGAAAAGAAGTATTCGGCTTTTTTTTTTAATAAGAACATTATATAATTGAACATTAAAAATTAAAATAAATTATTTACTAAATAAATTATAATATATTTCATAAATATTCTAATTTTATTCTAATAATATACTTTAAAAATATTTTTACAATAAGAATTTATCTATTACATATCTAAAATTAAATTATTAAACATAAAAATTACAACTTAACTCGCAAGTTTATATTCTAACTTGTTTAAAAGTTTCATGACTCATTTAATTTTTTTTTAGTTTAGTTAATATTCAATAATTTTAGGCAATCTTAATATAAAAATTATAATAAATTATTTTAATTTAGCCAAATTAATCATTTTTAATAAAAATATTTATCTAATTAAAATTAAATGAAAATTATTAGCATAACAATAAAAAAGTTAAATTCATCACTGATATTTTATTAAATTTATAATAAAAGTTCATATATGCAATTGGTTAATTTTGAAAGTTCATGGGTAAAATGGATAAAAAGTGTAAAGTTTAGAGGTAAAATGTTTGACATGGATGTTCATTTGTGCTATATTATTACACGTTCTTCACACGCGTTTGGTTATATCTAATCATGGGTAATACCGATTAAAAATAAAAATTTATATATGTTATTAGTTAAAAAAATTGATATATAAAATAAATGAAAAAGATAAAATTTAAAGGTGAAAAAAAAGTATTCGGATAAGGGTACGTGCTACAACTTTATATTATCACTCACTTGTTTGTTAGCTATTTAAAATATTAAGGAATTATTTGTAATTTGTTAGGAGCTTTTACTTATCTGTAGTTGATTGTAATATTTAAGGACAAGGTGAAAAGTTAAGTAGATAAAGTGACCCTAAAAAGTCCAAAATAGCTTAATATAAATAAATATAAGATATATAAAGACATGGTCCACGAACTACCTAATTGGAGGGAAAAATCAACGCTGCATGCTTTGAATTTAGCAAATATGACTACAACACAAGTTGCTTTCAGAATTAAACAGAAGGAATATCGATGACTTGGAATTTTCGGACTTCGAATAGAAAAGACTTTTAACAGTAAAAGAAAAAATAGTTTCTTATATCATCAGATACCACAACAATAGACCTTATGAACGCACTGTTTCACAGTATGGAAGCTAAAACACACTTTTCATTTCTTCTACTCCTCCAATTCATAACGTTTTGTTCTTCTAGAGACACCATTACGTTTTGTTCTTCCAGAGACACCATTACCATAGCCCAACCATTTAAAGAAGGTGATCTCCTCATCTCCAAAGAAAAGAATTTTACATTAGGATTCTTCAGCCCTGGTAATTCTAAGTACAAGTATGTTGGCATCTGGTTCTATAAAGTAACACTGCAAACTGTAGTATGGGTGGCCAACAGAAACAATCCCATTAGCGGGTCCTCCTCAGGAATTCTTTCCATTAATCAACAAGGTAACCTTGTTCTTTTCAGTGACCATAATAATACTAATCCAGTGTGGTCAACGAATGTTTCGGTAGAATCAACAGATACTCTCACAGCTCGGCTCTTGGATACAGGAAATTTGGTTTTGGTTCTTGGTAGAAGAACATTGTGGCAAAGCTTTGATCATCCCACAAATACTTTAATTCCGGGAATGAAACTGGGGCTGCAACGGATATCAGGTATGAACTGGTTCCTCACATCATGGAGATCATCAGATGATCCAAAAACTGGGGACTATTCGTTCAAGATCAACACGAGTGGCCCGCCGCAGATTTTTCTATACAACGGCACAGAACGTTTTTATTGGCGAACTACTCCCTGGCCATGGGGAAAATACCGTAGCGATGTTGAAGATATTTTTGTTCAAAATGAAGATGAAATATACTATAATCCTATTTCTCTTGATGCTTCTATCGTATCCATATTAGTTCTTGAAGATTCAGGATTGCTCAGGTGGCTAACGTGGCATGAAAAACATGAACAATGGAAGGAAATCTGGTCAGTTCCTAAAGATAGCTGTGATTCATATGGACAATGTGGTGCCAATAGCAAGTGCGATTATAACTTAGTTAATAAATTCGAATGCAATTGTTTACCTGGGTACGAACCCAATTCACCTCAAAACTGGAAACTACGAGATGGATCAGATGGGTGTGTCAGGAAGCGGAATTCTTCATCGGTTTGTGAGCAGGGAGGAGGATTTTTGAAAGTGAAAAGTGTCAAAATTCCGGATTCTTCGGCAGCAGTTTGGTACATGGCTACAAGTCGTATGGAGTGTGAAAGCAAATGCATCAGCAACTGTTCTTGCTCTGCATATTCAAGCATACCTATTTCAGAAAATGAAAGTGACTGCTTAACATGGCACGGAGAGATGTTTGATACCAGAAATTATTTAGGAGGCATCGGTAGGGATCTGTACGTTCGTGTTGATGCACTAGAATTAGGTACTGTACTTCTTTTCAATGTTCCTATGTTTTAATTTGCTACTTCAAACAAAAAGTCCTCTGTTTCAGAGCAAGTAAAATTCGATTTCTTTCCTATTCATATAGCTGAGAGTGTGAAAGGATCAAGCAGTGGTTTCAGAAGCATATTAGTCCTGACACTGTCTGCTACTTTGGCATGGTTTGTCCTCATGATCATATTGTTGTACTTTTGCTGCAGGATGAGGAAAAAGAAAGGGTAAAAGGCAAATTTATGCTATATTCTTGTCCTGTGTCCTCTGTTTTCTTTGCTCAGACACTGTTTAACATTAATCTTCTGTTTAATTTCGCCCTTTCAAAGCACAAAAAAGACGAAGAAAAAAAGAAAAGACACACTCCGCGCAGCAAATGAGACTGAAGGAAGAAGAATAAGTAGTCATTCAGACTTTGTATTTTTAAATCTAAACACCATACGTGCTGCCACTGATAATTTCTCCCCAAATAACAAAATAGGACAAGGTGGATTTGGCACTGTGTATAAGGTAAATTTTCTTGGTGCTGCAGCTGCATATGCAAAATTACTCTTAAATTCATATTAAGAGTCATTTTATTGTTGGAACATGATTTAAGGGCCTATTAGCTAATGGAAAAGAGATTGCTGTAAAAAGAATGTCAAAAAATTCAAGACAAGGAGGTGAAGAATTTGAAAATGAAGCAATGTTGATTGCTAGGGTTCAACACAGGAATGTTGTAAAACTTCTAGGCTGCTGCATTGAGAGAAAGGAGCAAATTCTGATATATGAATACATGCCCAACAAAAGTTTAGACTCATTTCTCTTTTGTAAGTTTTCTTCGTCGTCGATTTTGTTCAACCACTGTCTTGTTTAATGTCTAGAAACTGATACGATTCTTTTTCATTTGTTTTATTAGATCAAACAAGAAAGTTGATCTTGAATTGGGAAAAACGCTTCAACATTATTATTGGGATTGCTCGTGGGATCTTATACCTTCATCAGGACTCAAGGTTGAAAATTATACATAGAGATCTGAAAAGCAGCAATATCCTATTGGATGCTGAGATGAATCCAAAAATTTCAGATTTTGGCATGGCTAGAGAATTCCAAAATGATCAAATTCAAGAAATAACAACTAGAATAGTTGGAACATAGTAAGTGCTCTATTATTACATATAATGCTGAATTAATAACGAAGCCAGCTACATCAATAAAATGACAGATCTTTGAAATGTGTTTTCTATGCAGTGGATATATGTCACCGGAATATGCAGTTTTTGGAAAAATTTCAATAAAATCTGATGTGTTTAGCTTTGGAGTTATATTACTAGAGATAATAAGTGGTAAGAAGAACAATGATTTTAGCCAAGAAGATCCTTCCCTGAGCTTGATAGCACAAGTGAGTTGCATAAAGTTGTAGCACATACCTATGTCTCCTTTTTTTGTTTTTTCTTTTACCTCCATTCTTGATAATGGATTCTACAACATATTCAGGTGTGGGAGTTATGGAGAGTAGGCAGAGCAATAGAGATAGTTGATTCAATATTAGTGGAGTCTTATGATCCTTATGAAGCCTTGAGATGCATTCAAGTTGGACTGTTATGTGTTCAAGAAAATGCAATGGACAGGCCAACTATGTCAGAAGTTGTTCTGATGTTGAAGAGTGAAACTGCTTTCCCATTACCAAAACAACCTGCTTTCATTATCAGAGCAACTTCAAGCAATACGAACTTACCTGGAGGGGAAGAAGGATCATATTCTATAAATCAGGTGACAATTACTGAATTACAAACTCGCTAACCATCCAACAAAAGAAAGAAAGAAAGCTGCAGAATTCCAAGATGCCTCCTATTAGTTTTCGGTTAGCATTAATTGAATCGAAGTATAGATAATGACGATAAACATTTCTTGATGTTCTACATAGCTTATGTTTAGATAATCAATCTCATACGAGTTACATGTATAAGATCAATGTTAGCCTATGAATATTTTACCTAATGGTTAGAGGTTTTTTTTTTTTTTTAGTGGGAAGGGGAGAAGGTGATTTCAACAGGAGTCCTCTTGTATTTTTTGAAAGCGAAGGGCAAGGCTTGAGTTTTTTAAGCTGGAAAAAAATTCAATTGATGTATTTTTAGCCCAAAACAATGTTTGTTTGGTGGATAGCAAAAGAACTCCTGAGGAGACCCAATCTCAACATTTTTTCTATATTCCAAATTTATCATCATATTTTGATGTATCTTTATTCATTAACTAAATAGAAATTTTACCATCAGCCCCCAGCCCTTCGCCTGATGGTCAAGGTGTCGGAGGTGAGGTTTGAAGGTTGACCGTTCAATATCCCCTACTTTCAATTTCCCTCAAATTCTTTTAGTAAAAAAAAAAAACTAAATAGAAATTTTGATATTTATGATAATTGAGAAATATTTTAAAATTAAATTAAGAATTATGATTTATACAAGACTGAAGCTAGAAAAATTTATTTGAAGAAAGATTAATAGTAGCTTATACAACGTTAAAACAGATTTATAGTAAAAAATTTATTTTTTCCCAAAAAATTAGTAAAAAATTTATTTTTTCCCAAAAAATTAATAATTTAAGTAATTAAGAACTTTACTAATACTCTTTACTTATTTATTTAAAAAACTACTTAATTATTCTTTGTAGCATTAATCAATAAAGAGTATGATTATTTAGAAAGTTAAAAATTTTATTAATTCATAATTAAGTCAATAAACTAAAATGTAATAATTTGTTTTCTTAAAAATATAAAATATATATGGGAAAATAAAATGTTTAGTCTCTAAAACAACATATAGCAGGCAGCAACATATGTTGAGTGCAACTTGTTATCCATCTCAGCTTGTATAGAAATGCAACGTGTGAGAACCTGTGTGACTACAAATATGATCTTTTAATTCTGTTTTCAGTATGAATAACAGAACTCTCAATTCCTTTTATTATATCAGAGCAAATTTTTTTTTTTTTGAAAATTCCTTGTTATTTTCTTTTGTTTTCTTGAGAAGTAAACATCCTTTTTCTTAAATCTATGTTTGGTTCAATTCCACAAACGAATTTATTTTATTTCCAAATAAATTTTAACTATATTTTATTTTCAAATAAATTTTTATTAATGAATTGTATTATATTCAAATGAATAGTTCGTGTAATTCATTTTAAATAAATTTTATATTATGTTATATTGTGTTTGGTATAAATTTAGAATTCAAGATAATTATGATTTTGGTCAAAAATACCTTTCTAAATAGATAGTTTTTTTTTTTTTTTTTTACTTTTTCTTGGGTTTCATATTACATCATTAAGGTGTGATTATTTAAAACTTAAATTAATATTTTAATTATTTTTAAATATTTATTTGTAATTTATCTCAGGTATTGAATATTTATTTTTAATTAATATGTATGCTGTTTTATTTTTAGTACAAGGAAAACAAAACAACATAAGGAATTTATACATTTATATTATGCTGGTCAAATTTTCATGAAAATTAAATTTTGGATTCATAAAATTATAATTTTAATACGATAAATATGAATTGAAATTTATATATTTTAGAAAAAAAATGAACTAAACTAGGATTATTTATTTACTTCATCGAAGCTCTATTTACATGCACTGTTCCAAATGGATGTAAATGGTCTAGCAACTGATTAAATGGACTCATACACAGACCTACCAAATACATTTGAATTAGGCAAAGCAAAGTAAATATGCTCAAATATGCAATCAAGTGAAAAACCACCTCAATATCAGAATTGGTATCATTATCTTCAAGCATGGCCATCAATTTCCTGTAATTGACTGAATTCCCATTGACTAAAAGGTTGAATATTTTTAGGCATAGAAGCCCAGCAATAGAATATCTAACATGACCAACAGCTAAGCAGGTTATTGCATTTAAAGTTCACAGTTTCAAATCTCTAACTCAATCTTCTACCGTAGCTGAAAGAAGCAGATTTCAGGTTACAAAGATAAAGGAAAATAAAGAACTTGAGAGAGGAGCAGCTGTTAAATGGAGAGAGTTTTTTTTTTTTTTTTCAAAAAAACAAAAAAGAGAAAGCTAATTTTGAGTAGACAAAAATATACTTTTGAAAATAAAGATAATGAAGATATTTTAGTCATATGAAAATATAGGCTTAAAACTTGTGAAATTTATTTGTAAATTCCAACTATTTTATTAGAATTTACTCTAATTATAGTCAATTCCACAAATTTAAAAAGTTAGATTTGGAAATAAATTTTACAAGAAATTCATTTAAACCAAACATGAATAATGTGAATTTTCAAATAAATTCCATAAAATTTGTGGAATTCATTTATACTAAACAAACCATAAGTTTTCTTCTTGTTTTTTCATTGATTTCTTCAAATTCTGGTAATGACGAGACTTGGGAAAGAACCATTAAGTCCATATTACTTAGATCCAAGGGGATAATAATATTATTAGTCCTATAAATTATATTATTTTTTTAATTAAGTGCTATAATTTTATTTTTTTTACAATTAAGTTAAATAAGTTATAAAAAGATTTTTCATTAGTCTCATCCATCAATCAAAGTAGTTTCCATTAATCAACCCTTAAAATCAAACTTTTTTTTTAACATTTCACTTCTAAACTATATAAAAAAAAGTCATTTTGATATGTTAAATAAATCATATTTTTATTTTTATTTGTAACTTCTTCTATTTCTTAACTTTCATAATAACTATATAACTCACTAAAATAATTAAAAAAAAAAATTTTCTTAAATTATTAGTTATATTGAGAATGATAAATAAAACTAATTAAATATACTTAATTATTTGTAAATATATATCATACACGAATAATTTTTTTTTTAAAGATAAAACTCATTTTGTTTTGTCAATATTATAATTTGTGTTACATTTTAAAATTTTTTAAATTCAATCAAATTTGAGTTAGTCAAAGTTTTAAAAAATATTTTTTAAAATTAGACTATTTTATAATAAACATTTGAACAATGAAATAAGTTAACATATTCTTCTTATAATTTAAATTGTTATAATAAAAATAATTAATTTAAGATAAACTATAACAAAATTTACTATTTTACCTTAAATTAATTATATTTTATAATAAAAATAAAACTATTAATAAAAATATGTTATTCTTCACATTTTGTTTTTGTAAAATAGCCTAATTTAAAGGAAATATTTTTTAAAATTGTTGAATTAAGATGCAATTGATCTTAAAATTTATTTAAAATATTAAATGATAATATTGACAAAACTAATTGAGTATATCCAAATATAAAAAATATTTATTCATTTAAGGTATATTAATTAAAATCTATATTTTTAAAATAATAAAAAAACTTAATTAATTTTATTTATCATTGTTAATAGAACAATAATTTAAGAAAAAAAATATTTTTAATTTTAAATTTTCTTAGAATTATTTTAGTGAGTTATATAGTTATTATAAAAGTTAAATTATAGAATAAGTCATAAATAAATAAAATATTATTTATTTGAAATATAAAAAGGGACATTTGTTTTATAGTTTTAGAACTGAAATGTAATAAAAAAAATTTGATTTTGAGGATTGACTATAGAAAATTATTTTGACTAATGGAAAGTTCTTATAAAACCTATAGAATTTGATTGTAAATTTTTTTTTATAGGAATTAATTGAAAAAACAATATAATTTATAAGACTAACAATGTTGTTATCCTTAGATCCAAGTGAGAATCTCTCTTTGATGTTGGTTACAAATTTGCTCAATGGTTCTAATGACTATGTTATTAGATTTTTAAAGGGACTAAATGATAACTTTACTGCAGTAAGATGTTTCAATTAGCACTAATTCTGAATCAAGTGTTGTTGATGCTAAAACAGATGCACTTGATACTCATCAATTTGATCCTAATATGTTCTTTTAGAAGAGCAATGGAGATATGGGATCCTCTTCTCAATAGAGGTTTAAATTTTTTAATAACAAGAAAGGTGTGTGTTCTTACAGTGGGATGACAGGATATACTATTCTTACTGTAGGATGACAGGACATACTATTGATAAATATTACGACATGACTATCCACCTCGCTATGTTCCTAAAATGAGGCAAGTTGGTTCAAGATATGTTAATCAAGTGGAAGTTCAAGAGAGCGAAAGTCTTATAGGGGTCAATTCAACATCTCAATCTGTAGAAATGTTTCCTTTTTAAAGAACACTGCAACAAGCTTTTAGCTTTGATTCAAGATAATCCAACCTGTACTGGTAGTGCTTTTGTCAATATGACTTCTAGTCTGCAATTGTGTCAAGACGCTAGGCCACTTTATGGTAAATTCTTTTACACTTCATATTGCAATTCGACACATATATTATATATTTCTCAAACCAGAAACGTACTTGACTGGATTGTGGATAGTAGAGCCATGAATCATATAGCCAATTCTTTAGAACATTTCATATCCTATAGGAAATTTAATTATGTTTCAATGAGTAAACAACACGATTTAGCACGCCTAAATTTTTGACAATCACAATACTGTTTGAATTCAAACCCTAGGAAATATATTAACCACAATTATATATAGATAAGGTATGGAGATAAATAATCGTTATTCAGAATAATAATTTGAATAATTTGTGAGTGATAGTAACTCGATTTTCTAAAAAAAAATTAGCACCGTACCAAAAAGATTTTAGATACGGAATACTAATTTCTTTTAGTTTCATATTTTTTTAGAATTACCTATATTAATTACTATTTTCTCCATTCGCATGTAATTCATATTAAACCCTTATTTACAATCAATTCCAAGATAACTAATCCCCAAATTAGTCCAATATATATTGAATTTTATTAGATGAGTTAAATCTATATATTTTAATTTATAAGTAAATTTAATAATTGATGGACCTAATTCATATTTAATTTTAAAGTATATTTACTATAATATTTCAAAAAGTCACCTTTAACAGCTAAAATACTCTTGACTTTTTATTTATTTTTCGTACATCCTGTTACGCTGAAATAATTAAACGTATGTTCCTCAAAGGAGAAAAAAAAAAAAAAAGAAGACTCAACACAAAACAAAAAAACTCTCGTCTCCCTCATCTCTCATCTCCATTAGTCTTCTTCTTCAGCATATTGCTTTTCTTCTTCTTCATTTTTTCACTTCTCAGCATGGCCAGGACATTACCCATGTCCAAAATCCCCTCTCGTTCAAATTTGGAAGATTGGTACGGCCCAAAACTGTAACTGCCTTGCCATAATGCCCAATGACAGTCAGATCTCGTTCAAATTCTTCTTTATTCAATCATTTTGCTTGTGTATGGTCTCATAATCTATCAACTCATCTCTTGCTCCCTTGAATTCTTGTTTGGAATTGCATATGGGGAAGGAGAGGGCAGTTGGGGTTTGTTCTGACGTATCCTGATGCTGAGCTTAGAGGTGCTATTGATGGTCAGTACGTCAAGATCACTGGGGTAAGCAATTTTCTTATCTTCTCTTTGTGTTCCTCTGCTCTGTCCGATCACGCTTTTTTTTTTTTTTTTGGTTAATCTTTATTATATTAGTCAATTCTTTGTTGTATTTTCTCAATATACTTTAATAATTTTGTCTTAGATACCAAATGGAATGGGTGGGTGGGTCATGATTGATGCTTATAATTTCTTATTATTAGCCAAATACAAGAAAAAAAAAAAAAAATTGGATGCTTTGCAAACCGAGATTTATGAAATTCGGCTTCTATAATATAAGCTTTCTTTGACCTGTTTGTCGTTCTCCTTGATCGGAGAAATAATTATTTTTCTTCTTTAACTTAGGCGCTAAAAATCTCATCTTTCTCCGTCTATGCTGTGGTGGATCTATCTATCAAAACAGAAATTTCATTTCACCCATTCATCTTGAGCTCAGGTGGAATTCGCATGTATATTTGCAAATTTTAAGGTGGGTGCTGGCATTGCTGAGAACCTTTATGCAAATTTCTATGACTCTCATGGAACATGAATTCCTTAAACTAAACTTTTTTAAAAAGAAAAACCCAAATTTATATACATATTCTGAAATTGACTATGGTTTTATCTTCGAGAATGAAGCCAAAATATTGATAAGAACTTATTGAACTAATAGACCTGAAAATTAAAGTCAAACATGAGCATACAGTATTCACTATGTCCACTGTTTCGCTTGGGATTAATATAATTCCGAATGGGTGGTCAACAATTTCAAGTTTTATAATATGATTTATGAGATCCAATAATTGTAGCTAGCAAAATTTAATTAATAAGCAACAAGAAATGCAACATCTTGCATGGCATATATGTATTATCCCTTCAATTGTATTTTTTCTAGGAATCAAATGTGAAAGGTTTTCAAATGTTAGATTCTTTCTTATGACAAAAATTCTTTTGTCTCATTCTAACTCCTTCAAATCAACGTTGCCCATTGGCAATAGCATCACTGCAAATTACTAGAAAAATAACTTGAATTATATCAAAATTATTAAGAAATTAAAGAACAAAAAAGAAAAGATTGGTTTGTTGCTTTGATTTCTTCCATGTTCTGTGTACATGCACGTTCTTGAACTTGCTGGCGAGGCTGCAAGGGGCAACGAGAAGCATTGTACTGTTCCAAGGAATAATAATAATAATAATAATAATAATAATAATAATAATAATAATATTATTATTATTATTATTATTATTATTATTATTATTAGAAATCAAACATAAACCAAAAAACAATAAAAAAAAATCACACATAAAAAAAAACTAAAAAAAATACCACAATAATATTATTATTATTATTATTATTATTATTATTATTATTAGAAATCAAACATAAACCAAAAAACAATAAAAAAAAATCACACATAAAAAAAAACTAAAAAAAATACCACAATCTCTTACAATTTTATTCAACTTATTATATTTTTCATTATTTTTTATAATATATTATTATTATTATTATTATTATTAAACATCAGAAACCAAAAATAAATCAAAAAGCTACAGAAATAAATTACACATAAAAAAATTAAAAAAAATACTACAATCTCTTATACTTTTATTCAACTAATTATATTTTTTATTGTTTTAAAAAAATTATATTTTTGATTAAATATATTATTTTTTTCAACATATACAAAACAATATCGGAAACCGAACATAAACAAAAAAAACAATATAAAAAAAATTATCTTAGCAATGTGTTTAGCACTCTATTCACCAATAACATTTCATTGGTTTGAAAGAGACACAGAATCATCCTTTACAAAAAAAAAAAAAAAAAAATTCACCCATAAACAAAATACAAAAAAAGAAAAAGAAAAAAACATACACTCCACTCAAACAACAAGTAGCTTTTATAGCAGAATCAATAGCAATGAAAAGACGATCAACATCATTAAATATGGTATCTTCACCCTAAAAATAAAACAACACATCAAAAGTAAATTTAGAAATCAAAACGAAACAAACAACAATCAGCTTTTATAGAAGAATCAATAACAATGAAAAGATAATCAACATCATTAAATACAGTCTTTTCATCATAAAAATAAAACAACACATCAAAAGTAAAAGAACGAAAGCAGAAAGATACTAAATTAATATAACAAAAAAAGGACACACCAAATTAGAATCCTTTAACACTTCATCACCATCAACAGAATCTCTAACATAACTATCTTTAATATTAGAATTAAAACAAATATTCTCACACAATTTCTTATTACCCTTAAAACAAAAACACAAAACAAAGCACCAGAAATAAAAAAAATAAACTAAAAAGATACAAAAATAATAAAATGGAACATACCCCAATAAAATCCTTTAATTGATCACCATCACCAAAAGCTTCATCAAACTTTGTATCATAAGTTTCCTTCTTCTCAACATCTCCTCCACCTTTAGTGTTTTTACATTCATTTTTTTTCAACACCATTTTCACAACTAGTAACATCTCCTAAACCATAACTAGAAGCACCAAAAGAATCTCCGCTTTTCCCTGCACATTTAAGACAATATCAATGTCACATCCATATCCTCAGACATGCTAAATTGAAGATTTATTATTATTAAATAATTAATTAAGTTCCAAATTGATGGAATTGACAATGGAAGGGCTTAATTTATAAGAAATAAAAGGGATAAGGGTTCAATTGAAAGAAAATTTAGATTAAGAATGGTATAATTGAAGAAGGAAGAAAGAAATAAAGGTGTATTTGCAAAGAGTACACATGTCAAGTGAATTGTATGAAAATGGACACGTCTCTTTGTAACTAATAATAAGGAATAAATAAAGGATTTTTGTTGTATATTTGATGAGGTGTCCAGAGGCATGTAAGTCTCTCTTCACACTTAGCCGTTTGTTAAAAAAAAATAAAAAAAAGAACTCTTCTTTACATTAAGAAGAGAAGAATGTGAAAGAGGACAGCAATGGGAGGCAAGTCATCTTGCATGTAGATGGAGATGAGTCTCAAGTCTTTATTTCTCCTCTAGAAGCAAGAATTAGAAATCAAGTTTCTTAGGAAGTTGAAGATCAAAGTGAGCTAAATCAGTAAGGAGAATTTAAAAAAAAAATAGAACAAAGAGCTTTGAATTGGTTGAGTTTCGGGTAGATCAAGCAATCATTAGGGTAAGAAACATTCTTGTGATTAGAAGGATTGATGTAAATATAGATTAGATTAAAGTTACATGCATAGAGATATAGATAGAGAATTAATATAAAATTCTTGAAGTTTGTATGTTGTAAATGTTGAGTTTTGAGAAAGAACTAAAAAGTTCTTTGTAAATGATGATTAGGAGCTACTTGTGGCCCCAAAATAGAATCCGTTAAAGTAGCAAGGGGATAAAGAGAAGGCTAGCTTTGAATGTGAGTGGTTTTCATTGATCTCTTGATACATTTTTATTCTTTGATTCTGTTGAACTCTTGAGTTTTCATGTTATTCACTTTTGGGATGTCTAAATGCTAAGTTTGGCTCAATTGCTTTGGTTAAACGTTGATTTCTACCCCATTTGGTTTCGTTGAATTTTAATATCAAATGGTTTGAGTCATGTTGCTTATTCATGTTAATTCTTTCGAGTGCTAGCTGTACAACTTGCTTTGAAAACATGGTAAATTGTCTGTCTTAAGCCATCAAGATCCCTTGATTTCGTTGTCAATAAAAATGCTGCTGTGCTATATTGGATTTGCTGCTGAAAATAAATTCCTAAGCAGCCCTAAAAGTCACTTGTTTTTGTGTTATATCCTTGGAAATTTGGTTGTACAATTTCCCTTCGAAACCTGTTGAATAAAGCCTCTCGAATTACCGTGAATCATGCAGCCTTGTTAATTGGATTTTTACGGAATTCTAAATGCTAAGAGTGCAGAATTATTGCTAATATAAGTGACTAAAATGAGTGAAAATAGAACAAGAAAGGGATTAAGAGAGGGATAAAAGGTATTCAATTTTTGTTAAAGCATTTACCTTTGAATTAAGTTTGTGGTTACCAAGTTATGATCATATACATATGTGCTTAATTAATGTTGTATAATAGAACTAAAAGGGCACCTTGTTGTTATTGTTTTGACTAATGGTTAATGAATTAGCCTTATAAGTTGATAATAATTCCCTAAAGTTTTAGTTGATTTTAAAAGAATAATAATAGTAATTTTGATTTCTAGTTAAGGATATACCTGTAATGAGCTCCGTAAGCTGAGCTACTAAAAGCTTTGAAAGTTTATTTTGATCTCAATATGCTTATATTTAATCTTGGAACTTTGCTTAGCATTAATTTATTAATGGTTATGATAAAGCTCAAATTGCTAAAAGTCTTACTGATTTGTAATTTTTAATAATTAAATATAGTTGTGGATATTAATTCATTTTATTTATCAAAGTGTAAAATCTAAGTCTAGAGCTAAAGGTTTAGAATTTAAAGTGCATTTTCATGTTAAGGTACATTAATATATATATATATATATATATATATATATATATTTTAGTTAAGTTTGAGTTATAACATAACTTATTTTTTTCTTTAGAATAATGGGAAAAATTTATGAATAAACTTATAATTAATACTGAGAATTTAATTTCTTGGAATGGAATTAACAAATTATACATATGTATATTTTATTCAAATGATAGTTAAGAGAAATATTTGAGAAGAATATTTTTTAGTATGTATTTATATTGTGCATATGCATATATGTTAACTGGTGAAAAATAAATGAATAATCAATAGCATAATATTTTCAGTGATTCCATAATTTTCCTAAATTTCTTACTTAAGAGTAAATTTTGATAAAAATATCTAGAGTGCTAATGGATTTTGACGTATTTATTTTTGAGTATGTTGAGAATGTTACTTAACTATACAATCAAGTATACAAAGAAACATACTAGTAGAATGCTCTGCTCACTACCAAGTAGGTATATATATTTTGACTTAGAAAATTTTATAAATGAGCAGTCAAGAGCACTTTTGTATGTGTTAATAGAGTATAACTCTATTATTAGTATGTGATATATGATTATAATATTTTTATTTTGTGACTATCATGTCCAATTTTGTTATGACTAAGTCTTATTTGGCATATATATATATATATATATATATATATATATGTAAATACAATTGTTTTTCTATGCGAAGTCTGTCATAAGCAGCTAATTTAGTGTTGGCCAAATGTAAAATAAAAAGAAAATGTCTTTGGGACAACGCATAAATTCAAATGCCTTTGGGGTGAATTTATGTGGTTACTAAGTATGTATATTGATTTATAATTCATTTTGCTTTGAGAAAGAGTTGTTATTAATTTTGCTTCGAGAAGGAGCTATGCAATTATTTTGCTCTGAGAGCGAGTTACCTATAAATTGTATTTGTGAAATATAGTTTATTTATAGGTATGTCATGTCTAGTATGCGATAGACAAGTCAAAGGTTAAATATATCTAGACATGAGTATTTATGCTCTAATGCTCATATTTATATTTTGTGGAATTACACTCAAAATTATATTATATGAAACCAGGACAAAAAGAAAAAAAATATAGAAATAAATATTTCAACATCTGTTAAATAAAAAAATAATGTTTAACATTTTCAAATCATTCTTATTGAGTTGTGAATTTAATTTTGTGAAATTCTTTTATTGTTATTATTATCTCTGTATTCATGATCGATTCTATTTTCGATATTCTTGTTATTTTTTTTCCTTTAGTTACTCATTGGGTAATTTCCTTACGAAATTATTCACACTTGCTTTCTTGTATATTCTTCATTATAGGTTATATATTTTAGTTTATATAGCTAAAGACTTTCAAATGGTGGTGCAGTGGACTACCATGACTTATGAGGTTTCTAAGTTGGAGACAGAGGTGAAGTGTGTCATATGTCATGATATAGATGTTGAGTTTGCATTCAGAGTTATTGTAGAGCCTATTGGGGTGGATGTGCGCATTTCAGATGTTAAAGAGGATTATATAGATTCTGTGTGTACCATTATCCGAGTCACTTATGACACTAGCACTGGAGTTCAGGTTTCTCTGACTTGGATATGAGTTTAGACATGTTGGGATCCACGTTTGTCATTTTGCATATGGCCTAGCCTATTTCCCCTTGGACTGTGAATGGTTACTTTTTGCTCAGTGTAAGAAACAAGTTGAGTTTTACTATGGCTTACGATGTCCTAGAAGAAGAAGCACATTTTGCATACTCTGAGGGAGGTGTTATAGAGAGGATTATTAAAGTACATCTTGTGTATCTTTTTGCTTATATTTTTATATAATCCTTACTCAAGTATTTGTATTAAAGATGTTAATATTCAAGTGATAGAATACCTTATCTTGTATATATTTGTATTAAGTTATAAAATCAAATGCTGCTTGCTATCGTATAAATTTTATAGGAGTTAGTTATTATATACAAAATTATGTCAGATGTAATCCAAAAGATATCATGTTAAGCAAAGTGTGAGGTTATTCATTTAGGTAACGCTATTCTCTGATAGTACCATCATCAATAATGTGATGTTATATGGTGGTTCTTGAGGGGAGGGGTGTTACAGTTTAAATTGGTTTCAGAGCACTAGGTTGCTAGATTCTGTAGACATTAAGAAATAATAATTTTGGAAGATATTACTTGTGAATTTAAGGTTGATGGCAAGCGATATTAAAGTATTTGATTTTAAATTTTAAGATATTGATAGATGGCAAGGATTAGAGGTGGTAATATAAGAGGCTATGGTCATGGCCGGGGTCATGGTAGAGGTAGAGGCCTAGGTCAAAGAATCAGACCCAGTAGAGAAAATCTTATAGAATGGGCTAGTCATTCGACAAGGGATCTAGCATCGCAGTGAGAATTATCTCCGTCACTAGTGTTAGTAGGAAATGATAAGGAAACATTAAATGCTTGAACAGGTAGCCAATAAGATAGTTTTAGTACCGGTAATGTCTGCATCAATCTTTGAGAATATGCCTAAGAGAACACATAATAACTATCAACCATAACCGCTTATAGAACATGTGAATGTACCGAATCCTCAAGCACCACTAATAGTACATATAGATGCTACTGATTTGGCACACACTATGGTAGTTGTAATGGCTTAAAAAGAGAAGTATAAGAAGCTGAGGGATATTATTGAACATGTCAAGAAATGTGGGGCATATGATTTTCATGGGATGTTAGACCCTGGTCAAGCTAAAAAGTGGGTCAAGATAGTAGATAAGGCCTTTACCACATTACAATTAACATATGAAGAAAAAGCTAAAAATGTGTATGGCTTAATGTTTGATAAGGCTAACAAGTGGTTAACTCGAATTAAGAATTTGTGTGGAGAAACTTTTACTTAACAAGTATTAAAAGAGGAGCTTAATAAGGAATACTTGACTGAAACATACCAAAAGCATAAGAAGGCATCTTTTATGAATAAAAGTTCCATGATTGTTAGGGAATATACTGACAAGTTTAAAGACTCTTACAAGTATACTAAGGATGTCTATCCCACTCAGGAAATAAAAAGTGAGAAATTTCGAGATGGATTGCATATCTCATTATATGGAAAGTTAAACTTATACGTTGGCACTTCTTTTAGAGGTTAGGTTGAGAAAGCCATGGAGCAAGAGAGATTGGATAAGGAGTTGGAGACTGTAAGTCGCGTAAAGTCTCAACATTATGAAGGAAGTTCTAAATAGCCTTGGAGGAGAAGGGGAAATAGGAAGTCAAGATTATTTCCATATTCAAGGAATAACATAGGGATTTGAAGAAATAATAGGCCTCAGTTAAGTGATGTGTCTGTAAAATAACCAACTGCACCACCCAAGCCAGTTAATGCTTAATTTGGGAGAAATATTACCCCTTTGTGCAATGTGTGCAATAAGAATCACTTTAGTAACTGTAGGAATAATGGAGTATGATGTTACAAGTGTAATGAAATAGGACATTGTGCTCGTGAGTGCCTAAAGAAACTATCAAGGGAGCAATCGGCTTAAGGCTCATATACTCCAAGGAATGGTAGAGCTAAAAAGCCACCAAATCCATTGAGACTTGTAGCTATTCAAAGTGAAGCAAGTTGAATGGCTCCATCATCTCAAAATAGAGCTGTTGGACAAGCAAATGCACTTGGGAATATACAACAAGCAAGAGTATATGCAATGACAATGCATGATGTCGAGAATGCATCATATATGATAATAGGTATGACTTATACATCAAATAAGTTAGCATATATTTTAATTGATCCTAGTGCTACTTTCTCATTCATTTCATCTGCATTTACCATGCATAATAGTCTTAAGTCCTATAGAAGAATAGATCCTATAATTATGAGTATGCAAATAGGAACGAGTGTAATTTGTGAGTCAATTATTAAAGATGTCTCTATGAGATTGGGAGAAGTAGAAATGAAATGGAATTTTATACCATTGCCAATTAACAATTTTGATGTTATACTTGGCATGGATGGTCTAAGTCAATATCGGGCAAATGTGAACTGTTATGAATGGAAAACAGATTAGATATAAGGAAAATAAGTTTTATGGGTAAAGGTAAGAAAGCAATCACTAAGATTATATTAGCCATGATAGTGATAAAGTATTTGAGAAAAGGTTGTGAAGCTTTCCTAGCTTATGTGATAGATAAAAGTAAGGAAGAGGTTATAATAAATGAGTTACCTGTTGTGAATGAATTTGAGGATGTATTTCCAAAAGAATTGCCAGGTCTGTTGCCTAAAAGAGAAATTGAATTCGAAATTGAACTATTACTAGGTACAATGCCTATTTCCTAATCACCATACTGAATGGCTCTAGTTGAACTGAAGAAGTTGAAAGTGCAACTATAAGAGTTATTGGATAAAGGATTTATCCAACCCAGTTTTTCTCCTTGGGGTGCACCAGTGTTGTTTGTGAAGAAGAAGGATGGATTGTTGTGATTGTGCAGCGACTAGAAATAACTAAATAAGGTTACTATTTAAAATAAGTATCCTTTACCGAGAATTGAAGATCTATTTGATCAATAACAAGGAGTAGTTGTATTCTTAAAGATAGATTTGAGGTTCGGATATCACCAATTGAGGATGAAGGAGTCAGACATTCCTAAGACTGCTTTTAGAATGAGATACAAACATTATGAGTTTTTGGTAATACCGTTTGGATTGACAAATGCACCAATTGTATTTATGAACTTGATGAATTGAGTGTTCAAGCAATATCTAGATGAGTTTTTAATCGTATTCAACGATGATATTTTGGTGTATTCGAAGTCAAAAGAGGAACATAAAGAGCATTTAAGAACAATGTTAAAGATTTTGAGAAGTAAAAAATTGTATGCAGAATTTAATAAATGTGAATTTTGATTGGATAAGGTTGTATTTATAGGACATGTGATATTTGCAGAAGGGGTATATGTTGATCCTAATAAAGTTACTGTGATTATGAACTGGGAGCCACCTAAGAATGTGATGGAAGCACAAAGTTTCTTAAATTTAGCGGGATATTATAAAAGGTTTGTTCAAGACTTCTCAATAATTGCATCTCCTTTAACAAAATTGTTGAGAAAGAATACGAAATTTGATTGGACTCCTGAATGCCAACAAAGCTTTGAAATTTTGAAAGATAAGTTGATTATTGCACCAGTGTTATCATTACCAGTTGAAGGAGGCAAATATGTGGTATATAGTGATGCTTTATAATAAGGACTTGGTTGTGTACTGATGCAAGATGGGAAGGTGATTGCTTACGCATCAAGGCAACTAAGGCCTCATAAGCAAAACTATCCCATATGATTTAGAGTTAGCTATAATAATTTTTGTGTTGAAAATATGAAGACATTATTTGTATGGTTAAACATGCCAAATTTTCACCAATCACAAGAGTCTGAAGTATATCATAAATTAGAAGGAATTAAACTTAAGGTAAAGAAGATGAATAGAATTGTTGAAGGATTATGATAGTGCTATTGAATACCATCCTGGTAAGGCTAATGTAGTGGCAGATGCACTTAGTAAAAAATCAACAAGAAATATGTACTACAAACATACAATAAGAGTACCGTTGTTGAAGGAACTAAGGAGTTTAGGTGTAAAGTTGGCTTTAGATGTTTTAGGAGGTATTTTGGCTACTTTAAAAGTAAGGCCACTACTTATGGAAAGAATTATACAAGCACAAATGACTAATAATGAAACAAAAGAGTTACGAAAAGAGATTAAAGATGGAAATAAGAAGGAAGTAACTTGTGATGGTGATGGGATATTAAGACTATGAAGTAGAATATTTATTCCGAATGTGGATAACTTAAAAAGAGAAATATTAGAAGAAGCTCATTGTTCTGGCTATGCAATTTATCCAGGTAATAAAAAAAATGTACAGAACTCCAAAGGAATATTATTGGTGACAAAGGATGAAGAAAGACATAAGAGATTATGTTTTTAAATGCTTAACTTGTTAGTAAGTTAAAGTGAAACACAAGCATCAGTTGGTTTGTTGCACTCTCTACCTATACCATAATGGAAATGAGAATATATCAAGATGGACTTTTTAGTTGTTTTACCAAGGACTCAGTAAGGAAATAATGTTGCATAGTTAACTGTAGATCAACTGACCACGTTAGTGCATTTCTTGCCAATCAAGATAAGTTATAATATGAACAAATTAGCGAAATTGTACATAAAAAAATGTGATAAGATTGCATAGGAGGCCAGTATCAAATATGTCAGATTGAGACCGAGATTCACTTCACGATTTTGGTCGAGCCCACAAGAAGCTTTAGGTACTAAATTGAAATTTAGTACTGCTTTCCATCCCCAAATAGACGGACAATCAGAGAGAACTATACAAGTACTTAAAGACATGTTAAGAGCCAGTGCTTTAAAGCTTAATGGAAACTGAGATAAGCAAGTACCATTAATGGAATTTGCTTATAATAATAATTATCAAAATAGTCTAGATATGGCACCATTTGAGGTTCTGTATGGAAGGAAGTGTAGGACACCAATCTATTAGGAAGAAGCTCGAGAAAGAAAATTGTTGGGTCCAGAATTAGTACAAATGACCATTGACAATATCCAACTGGTTCGAGCAAATCTTAAAGCAGCTCAAGATAAATAGTGAAGCTATTCAAATCTCAAGTGAGCCAATATTGAATATAACATGGGTGATAAGGTATTTTTGAAAATATTTCCATGGAAAGATGTGATTATATTTGGAAAATGAGGAAAATTAAGTTCGAGGTATATCGGACTATACGAAGTGGTTGAGCATATAGGACCTGTACCTTATCAGTTAGCGCTACCACCCAAGTTAATTGGTGTGCATAATGTATTCCATGTCTCAATGCTGCGAAGGTATAGAAATGATCCCTCACATATATTACAAGAGCAACCATCGGAATTATAAGAAAATTTGAGCTATAAATAGGAGCCTATAGTTATTTTATCCAGAGATCAAAAAGTGCTAAAGAATAAGATTATTCCATTAGTCAAAGTACTATGGAAAAATCACTCTTAAGAAGAGGCAACGTGGAAAAGAGAAGAAGATATTAAGCGACAATACCTGAACCTGTTATTTTTTATTATTTTGCAAAGGTAAAAATGTTATCCAAATTTCGAGGATAAAATTTTTTTTAGAGGGGAAGAATTGTCACATCTATATCCTTAGACATGCTAAATTGAAGATTTATTATTATTAAATAATTAATTAAGTCCCACATTGATGGAATTGACAATGGAAAGGCTTAATTTATAAGAAATAAAAGAGATAAGGGTCCAATTGAAAGAAAATTAAAATTAAGAAGGGTATAATTGAAAAAGGAAGACATAAATAAAGGTGCATTTGCAAAGAGTACATGAGGTGTCAAGTGAATTGCATGAAAATGAACTAAGTCTCTTCTTAAAAAAAAAAACTCTTCTCTTCATTAAAAAGAGAAGAACGTGAAAGAGGACAACAATGGGGGGCAAGTTATCTTGCATGTAGATAGAGATGAGTCTCAAGTCTTTATTTCTCCTCTAGAAGTAAGAATCAGAAATCAAATTTCTTAGGAAGTTGAAGATCAAAGTGAGCTAGATCAGCAAAGAGAATTAAAAAAAAGTAAAATAAAGAGCTTTGAATTAGTTGAGTTTTGGGTAGATCAAGCAATCACTAAGGTAAGAAACATTGGGTGATTAGAAGGATTGATGTAAATGTAGATTAGAGTTATTAAAGTTACATGCATAGAGATATAGATAGAGAATTAATACAAAATTATTAAAGTTTGTATGTTGTAAATGTTGAGTTTTGAGCAAGAACTAAGAAGTTCTTTGTAAATGATGATTAAGAGTTGCTTGTGGCCGTAGAATAGAGTCCGTTAAAGCAGCAAGGGGATAAAAGGAGGCTAGCATTGAATGTGAGTGGTTTTCATGTATCTCTTGTTACATTTTTTATTCTTTAATTCTATTGAACTCTTGAGTTTTTGGTGTTGTTCACTTTTGGGATGTCTAAATGATAATCTAACATTCTTCCCCATTTGGTTTCGTTGAATTTTAATATCAAATGGTTTGAGTCATGTTGCTTATTCATGTTAATTCTTTCGGGTTTTAGCTGCACAACTTGCTTTGAAAACATGGTAAATTATCTGTCTTAAACCATTAAGATCCCTTGATTTCATTGTCAATAAAAATACTATTGTGCTATGTCAGATTTGCTACTGAAAATCAATTCCTAAGCATCCCTAAAAGTCACTTGTTTATGTGTTATATCCTTGGAAATTTGGTTGTACAATTTCCCTTTAAAACCTGTTGAATAAAACCTCTCGAATTCCTATGAATCATATAGCCTTATTAATTGGTTATTGTCATACATGTTAGATTTCTACAGAATTCTAAATGCTAAGAGTGCAGAATTACTGCTAATATAAGTGACTAAAATGCATGAAAATAGGATTAGAAAATGAGTAAGAGAGGGATAAAAGGTATTGTAGACAGTGGGGTTTAGCGCACGTCCAAGTTTTTAGCAACCGTGACACTGTTTAGGCTCAGGGCCTTAGAGAACACACTACTATGTCATAAAGTCATAGAGTGGAGAAGAGGAGTCGCCACCCAGGGTAATAATTGGTACAATTTGATTGGTGGTACTGATTCTCTAAAAGAAAGTTAGCACCACAACTAGAAGATTCTGAGAATGGAATACTAACTTCTCTTAATCTCGTGTTTATTTAGAATAATTTTATAAATGATTATTTCATCTTCTAATTACATGCAATTTTATTTAAACCCTATTTGACATCCATCTAACTCTAGGCATCTAGTCAATAAAATTACACATAAAAAATGCACTCAAGATTGCGTTGTCCCTAAGTCTAAACTATGTTAATTTTATTAAAAAGTTAGCTAGATTTACATTTTAGTTACAAGTAAGAAAAGGACTAAAGGTAGGCCTACATTTTTTGTTAATTAGTGAGCCTAGATCTATTTATTTTACTTTGTCTAAAAAATGGGCTTAAGTCTATTCAATTTTAAAGGAAAATTAAATTAATGGGCCTAAGTCTAACTTGGTTTTATTTTAAGTAAAATGTGGGCCTAGGTCTATTTATTTTAAAAGAAATGAAATTAAATGGGCTGAGCTAAGTCTAAATAAGTTTTAATTAACTAAGTGAACCTGAAATCTACTTAACCTAATGGGCCTAAATTGATTATTTAAAATCGTAAACCACTTTTAAAGCCTATTTAAAGTGAGTTGAACCTAAGCGTGAGCTTGGGGCCCAAAATAATATAAAAACCCAAAAACACAACCCAAAACAAATAAAACATAAAAAAGATCAAACATACATTTTAGTGATTTTTTAGAAACCCTAAATCAATTACATGCAAACCTTGAATTAAGCTATTGCCACCATTGATTTTAATTGATTTTTATCCAATTGAATCTAATTACTAATTGATTTTAAACATAGAAAATTAAATCTTTCACTATTCCCACTATTGGGGCTATTACAAACTATGTACAAAAATTAAAATTAAACAATTATACATCCATGAATTAAAATAACTACGCAAAACACATAAATGAAAAATAAAGATTAAAATCCTAAGAACTATTGAAAAACAGCACAGGTTCATCCTTGTCATTCCATGGATCTTCTATTCAATTCTTGAACATTAGACTGTTTCCTCCTCAATCCCCGCTCAGATATCGAAATAAAAAAAAACACAAAAAATCATATTAGTGAAATTTAAAACTCAAATCAATAATAAAAATAAAATAAAAATCATTAAGAAAGAAAAGAATAAAAAAAACACTGTGATGATCTTAGATGCTGTGCAAATGCCTTTTTTAGCCCCTCAAACTAAGATTATCACCATTGAAATTGAAGTATTGTTGATTCTAGATTGGAACTAAAAACAACGTTGGATCGTTCTCGTTGAAAGAGCCGTATTAAAAAAAACTAAAGCTTTGACAAAACAAAATAAATCAAAGTTTGTGGTGTGTCGGGTGTTCTCAGTAGCGTTTGGATTTTAGGATTTTTTGTGCACTGCTTCGCCTCTTCTTTTCGTAGTCTCTCTTTTTTTTTCTCAGTCTGTGTGTGTGAGTCTCCCCTTTTGCACGCATGTAGACTCTTTACTTTTTAAAGCAGAGTCTACGCGTACTGACTCCCCAAGTTTGTAGGAACAGATTCATTTCTTCCAAAACAAATTAATAAGGATTTTGAAAGTTATTTATGCATTTTGAACGTGTCAAAAAAATTATCTGATAATAATAATAATAAAATTAACTTTTTAACCAATCAAAACACTAAAAAAATAGATGAAAAAAATTAAGAAAATAGGTGAAAAATAAAAAAAATGGACTTTTTACGTGTTGGCATTGTGCAATGCTGATCGGCATTACACAATGATGGTCTGCATTGTGTAATGCTGATCGGCATTACACCAATGCCAAAATTTTTTAAAACTTTTAATTACTAAAAGACCCCCTGAAAAATTAACTTCCTTATAATCAAATCCTAAAAAATATTGCAATTTAGTTTCTAAAGTTCAAAAAATTGACAACCAAGTTCAATTTTTGAATAAATTTCATCATAGGGGCTTACATTGCAATTGTGCATAACTATATCCCGAAATTGGGTGCTTATAAGTATTCAATTGTTGTTAAAGCATTTACCTTTGAATTATGTATGTCATTACCAAGTTATGATCACATATATGTGCTTAACTAATGTTGTATAATAGAACTAAAAGGGCATATTGTTGTTACTGTTTTGAACAATAATGTATTAGCCTTATAAGTTTATAATAATTCCCTAAAGTTTTAGTTGATTTTAAAAGAATAATAATAGTAATTGTTTGATTTCTAACTAAGGATGCCTGAGATATATATATACACCTGTAATGAGCTCCGTAAGCTAAGCTATTAAAAGTTTTGAAATTTTATTTTGATCTCAACGTGCTTATATTTAATCTTGGAATTTTGCTTAGCATTAATTTATTAATGGTTATGATAAAGCTCAAGTTGCTAAAAGTCTTACTGATTTGTAATTTTTAATAATTAAATATAGTTGTGGATATTAATTCATTTTACTTATCAAAGTGTAAAATCTAAGTCTAGAGCTAAAGTTTGAGAATTTAAAGTGCATTTTCGTGTTAAGGTACATTAATATAAATAAGTATATATATATATATATTGTTTAGTTAAGTTTGAGTTATAGCATAACTTTTTTTTTTTTAGAATAATGAGCAAAATTTATGAATAAACTTATAATTAATATTGAGAATTTAATTTCTTAGAATGGAATTAACAAATTATACACATATATATTTTATTCAAATGATAGTTAAGAGAAATATTTGAGAAGAATATTTTTCAGTATGTATTTAAATTGTGCATATGCATAGATGTTAAATTGTGAAAAATAACTGAATAATCAATAGCATAATATTTTTAGTGATTCCATCATTTTCCTAAATTTCTTACTTAAGAGTAAATTTTGATAAAAATATCTAGAGTGCCAGTGTATTTTGACATATTTATTTTTTAGTATGTTGAGAATGCTACTTAACTATAAAAACAAGTATATAAAGAAAACTACAGGCAGAATACTCTGCTCATTACCGAGCAAATATATATATTTTGACTTAGAAAATTTTATAAATGAGCAGTCAAGAGCACTATTGTATGATTTAATAGAGTATAACTCTATTATTAGAATGTGATATATGATTATAATATTTTTATTTTGTGACTGTCATGTCTAGTTTTGTTATGACATGTCTTATTTGGCATATTTATATACATGTATAAATACAATTGTTTTTCTATGCAAAGTCTGTCATAAGTAGCTAATTTTAGTGTTAGCCAACTGTAAAATAAAAAGAAATTGTCTTTGGGATAGCGCGTAAATTCAAATGCCTTTGGTGCGGATTTATATGGTTACTAAGTATGCATACTGATTTATAATTCATTTTGCTCTAAGAAATAGTTGTTATTAATTTTGTTTTGAGAAGGAGCTATGCAATTATTTTGCTCTAAGAGGGAGTTACCTACAAATTGTATTTGTAAAATACAATTTATTTATGGATATGTCATGTCTAGTATGTGATAGACAAGTCAAAAGTTAAATATATCTAGACATGAGTATTTGTGCTCTAATGCTTAGATTTATATTTTGTGGAAATATGCTCAAAATTATATTATGTGAAACTCTGAGAAAAAGAAAAAATATATAAAAATAAATATTTCAAAATTTGTTAAATAATAAAATAATGTTTAACATTTTCAAACCATTCTTATTGAGTTGCAAATTTAATTTTCTGTATTCTCGTCATTTTTTTTTCTTTAGTTACTCGCTGGGTAATTTCCTTACAAAATTACTCACACTCGCTTTCTTGTATACATTAGCACCTAATTTCGGGATAGTTGAATATGGATTCGACAGAGGACTCCAATGATGAAAATATTATAAATAAATCTTCAACACTTGAAGTTCAACCTCAAAAGCCTAAATGCATTTTTAAAAGAGTTCAATTATTTTTTTAAGGACTTAATTACGATGTTTTCTTTAAGGATCCAATTGAAAATTTTAAATTCTTTCAGGGATCTTTTTGTAATTAAAATTTAAATAAAATCGGAATTCTATAATTTTGATTGGAATTACATAAAACCGATTGGAATTGTATAATTCCGATCGAACTTATATAATCTCAGTTGGGATTAGACATGTTCCGTTTGTTTTTTAATTTTTATAGTAAATAAAAATTCTGTTTTCTTAATTTTGATTGGTTAAATAATATCATAAATTCCTTTTTGGGATTTATCTAAATTTTTAAGAAATAAAAAGTTCTTTTAAAATCAAAACTTTATCACTGTGAAGAGAAAGTCACAATAGGATACATCTTTTAGCTAGGGTTTTTAATATAAACTCAGCTCAAACTCTTTTAAAGCGTACCTCTCTTTTTTGCCTGGACTTTTTGGAGGCTCTCACTTTTCTTACGCAGTATTCAAAAAAAAAATTTCTTGTTAAGTATTTGTTCTTTGAGCAAGAAGCAGAAGGCTTTTGAAAGGAGAATAACATGTATTTAATATCTATCTAAAAAAGCAACAGTGATATATACTAGTTTGAGGGGCAAATTAACACTGCATCCATACCATTTCTTCTCATTTTCTTCTAGTTTTTATTTTATTATTTTGTTTCTATTAGAATTTAATTTTATTTAATTTTTATTGTTATTCACTAATCATTTTTTATTTTTGTTTGTGTTAGTGATTATGGAGAGGGTCACATGATGAGTTTACTTAAAGAATAAAATCCATGAAGATCCATGGAATGCCATGGATTGAATTTTGTAGCTGAATATAGTTTTTAGGTTTTGTATTTATTATTATTTTAATTGTTTTATTTTGCATTTAGTTTTTTTGGGATTGTATCAATTTTTATTTTCTTATTATTTTCAGTAGATTATAGTAATATCCTCAATAGTGGAAATAATGAAATCATGTGTGTGTGATTGTGTGTTTAATTTTAATTAATCGATTATTAAAATTAGTGTTTTAATTAGGTAATTAATTAAAATTAATGGCTATAGAGATAATTAGGGTTTGTTTAATTAAAATTGAATTAGATTTAAGTGGATAAAATTAGGGTTGCTTGTTAATTATTTTATTTATTAATTTGTTGTTTAAGGTCACTTTAATTAAATTAGGGTTTTAGAATAAGTTTGATTGATTGTTGGATCTTTTATTTGATTTATTTGATATTTTTTTTTTAATGTTTTGGGCTTGTTTAGCTTGTTTATTTCTTTTTTGTGTTTTTGGGCTCGAAGCCCATATTAGGCTCTAACCCATTTAAATAAATTTAGTTTTTTTTTAGGTTTAATAATTAGATTAACCTTCCCTTTAATAGATTTACTAATTTAATTAGGTTTAGGTTTAATTAATTAAAATTAATTTTGGGCCCATAATTAATTAGAAATTAGGTTAGAAATGATTTAGGCTCATTTAGCTAATTTAGACCTCGACCTTAGGACCAACTTAAAGCCTTTTCCATAAGTTGTAGATTTAAGATTACCTTAGAAATAAAACATGTAGAATTATGGCCACTAATTTAAAATTAAAATAAATAGACTTAGGTTTACTTAATTAAAATTAAATAGAAATTAGGCTCATTAGTCTTTAGGATCACTTGCAAATTAAAATATGTAGATTTAGCACATTTAATTAAAATCAATGTAGATTATACTAACTTAGAGATTGTAAACTTAAATGAATGCATTGTTTATATGTATTTTTCATTACTAGTTTGTCTAGAGTTAATTGTTTAAATAAGGGTTTATATGAAATTACATGTAAATATAAGGTAAGGTAGTAATTCATAAAGTAATTCTAAAAGAGCATAAGACTAAAAGAAGTTGATATTCCATATCCAGAATTTCCTGATTGTGTGTTGGCTTTTTTTTAAAGAATCGAGTACCGCCATTTTTTTATTTGTTCTAGTTATTATCCTAGGTGGCGACTCCTCATCTCCACACCATATCTTTGTGATAGTGGTTAATGTGTTCTCTAGAGCTTTGAGCTCAAACAATGTTGCAGTTCCTAAAATTTTAGGTGCACGCTAAATCCCGCTCTTTACAGTATATTTTTTAATATAGGCTATATATTTTAGTTTGTATAGGTGGAGACTTTCATATGGCAGTGCAGTGGACCACTATAACTTATGAGGTTTTTGAGTTGGAAACAAAGGTGAAGTATGTGATATGCCATGAGATAGATGCTGAGTTTGCATTTAGAGTTACTACAGAGCCTATTAGGGTGGATGTGCACATTTCAACTATTAGAGAGGAATATATGGATTCTGTGTGTATAATTATCCAAGTCACTGATGACACCATCATTGGAGTTCTGGTTTCTCTGACTTGGATATGAGTTTAGACATGTTGAGATCCACTTTTATCATTTTGCATATGGCCTAGCCTATTTTCCTTTTGGACTGTGATTGGTTACTTTTTGCTTAGTGTAAGAAACGGGTTGAGTTTTGTTATGGCCTACGATGTGCTAAAAGATGAAGCACAGTTTTCACACTCTGAGGGAGGTGCTAGAGAGAGGGTTATCAAAGTACATCTTGTGTATCTTTTTGCTTATATTTTTATATAACCCGTACTCAAGTATTTGTTTTAGAGATGTTAATGTTCAGGTGACAAAGTACCTTATCTTGTATATATTTGTATTGAGTTATAAAATCAAATGGTGCTTGCTATCGTATAAATTTTAAGGGAGTTAGTTATTGTATACAGAATTATGTCATATGCAATCTAAGAGATATCATGTTAAGCGAAGTGTGAGGTTAGTCGTTTAGGTAACTTTACTCTTTGAAAGTACTATCATCGATAATGGGATGTTATGTGGTGGTATTGGAGGGGAGGAGTGTTATAATTAGAAATTGAAAGTAAACCAAAAAGCAATAAAATTAAAGGCATTCTACCTAATAATAAAATGGAGATGTGGGGTATCGTTTCTTGTACCTCTCACATGGTCAACGAGCTCTCTACCATCTGAGCTACTCCTATCTTCATTTTTCACTTACTGACACATTATTAAATTAAATTATGTTCTATTTGAAGAAAATCAGAACTAAGCTAATTCTCATAACTACTATATTATTATTAAAAATACATGAAAATATCCCAAATTGATATAAATATTGATATAATTATTTTATCATAAATGTAAAATAAACATAAAGTATTTTAAATTGACAAAAATATATATAGAATTTAACGGTATTTGATACAAAAGAAAATGGACCGATAATTTTATTTTGAAAATTTTTAAAGTGGTTTAAACATAACTCTCTTAATTTTTAGTATTTGATAAGTTACTTATTTTGCATGAATTTATATTTCGAGATTGGTTCTTCAATTTGAAGTTATAAGATATTATTTTTTATTTTACAAACACATTAGACTACTTGAAATCTTAAAAATCTTAAGATTATATTTTTCTTACTTGAAATTTATTGATAAAATTAATTCTATTTTAGAATCATTAGAAATTGAAATTATGATTTTATTTTCTTTACCCAACGTTCTATTATCCCTTTTAAGAAATTGTTGTGTTGGTTCAATTATAATGAATGTTACATCCTTTACACATTAAAAACTTAAATAATCAATTATGTATAAAAAAATTTGATGCATGTGAGTTGCTTGTATTTTGGGCATGACATTATGTGTATTCTTATAACCCATTTAAGGAATTTATGAAATCAAATCTAAAAAAATATATTGGCTAATGCTTCACTAATAAAAAAAAAGAGGGAAAATTAAAGAAAAACAATTTAAAAAAAAAAGAGAAAAAGAGAAAATAAAAAAGAATGGAAATAGAAAAAATAAAAAAAAATAAAAAATAAAAAAAGGAAAAAATAAAAATTTATAAAAAAAGGAAAAAAAAAGAGAAATAAAAATAAAAAAGAATACAAGAAAAACATAAGGGAAAAAAAAAGAAGGATAAAAACCGTCCATAAATTAATAAAAAAAAAAACTAAAAGAAAAAGGTAGAGAAATAAAAAAGAAATCAAAAAGAAAAACATGAATGCATTTTTAAAAATATAAAAGGTACTCTTATAATTATGATACGGTAGATTTATAATTAATGAAAACTTAAAATATTTTTATTAACAACATTTACAAAATGGTGTATTTTTTAAATGTCTCTTAAAATAAATAGACTTAATCTCATTTAAAATTAGAAAAATTTACAAAAATATCCCATTTTTAAAATGTTGTCAATAAAAATATCTCAAATTTTTATTAATTACAAATCTACCCTCTCATAATTACAAGATTACCTTTTATATTTCATATTTTTTATTTCTCTACTTTTTTCTTTTATTTTTTTATTAATTTCTTGATGGTTATTATTCCTTCTTTTTATTTTTATTTTTTACTTTTCTCTTTTTTTTTACTCTTTATATAAATTTTTATTTTATCCTTTTTTTTCTTATATTTTTCTCCTTTCCTTTTTTTTTCTTTTACTCTTTTTTTATTTCTATTTTCTATTTCTTTTTTCCTTTTCCTTTTTTTATAAATTTTTATTTTATCTTTTTTTCTTATTTTTCTCTTTTCTTTGTAATTTTTGTACTTCCCTTTTTTTTTTCTCTTTTTAAAAAATTATTTTCCTTAATTTTCCTTTTTTTTTTATTAGTGAAGCATTAACCAATATATTTTTTGGGATTTTATTTCATAAATTTCTCAAGTGGGTTATAATAATACACAGAATGTGATGGCCAACATACAAGAAACTCACATCCACAAAATTTTTGTCCATAATTGATTATTAAAGTTCTTAATGTGTAAAAGATTTAACATTCATTATAATTTAACCAACATGACTATTTTCTAAAAAGCGATAATAGAATTTTGGATAAGGAAAATAAAATCACAATTTAAATTTATAATGATTCTAAAAAATAATCAATTCTATCAATATATTTCAAGCATGAAAAATATAATTTTAACATTTTTAAAATTTAAAGTAGTCTAATGTGTTTGTAAAATAAAAAATAATGCCTTATAACTTCAAATTGAAAAACTAATTCTGAAACATATCGTAACCTAATTTAATAATGTGTTAGTAAATGAAAGCTGAAGATGGGTGTAGCTTAGATGGTAAAGCATTTGATTAGCATGCAAGAGGTACAAAAATCGATACCCCACATTTCCATTTTTTTATTAGGTAGCATGTATTTAATTTTGTTACTTTTTGGTTTACTTTTGGTTTTTTTTTATCTTATTTTAATAGTGTAGAAAAATGTGGGTGTGCTTTTGGTGCTTCTAATTTTAATTTAGGAGATGTTACTAGTTGTGAAAAGAGTACTTATGATTAAGAGTTTGTTGAAATTGTTAGTGGTGGTGATGAGTTAAAGGATTTCTTTTATTAGGTAGCATGTATTTAATTTTGTTGCTTTTTGTTTTACTTTTAGTTTCTGATCTTGTTTTAAAAGTGTAGGTAAATGTGGATGTGCTTTTGGTGCTTCTAGTTCTGATTTAGGAGATGTTGCTAGTTATGAAAATAGTGTTTATGATTCAGAGTTTGTTGAAATTTTTAGTGGTGGTAATGAGTTAAAAGATTTATTTTATTAGGTAGCATGTATTTAATTTTGTTGCTTTTTGGTTTACTTTCAGTTTCTAATCTTATTTTAAAAGTGTAGGGAAAGATGGATGTGCTTTTGGTGTTTCTAGTTTTGAGGTAGGAGATGTTGTTGGTTATGAAAAGGGTGCTTATGATTCAAAGTTTGTTGAAAAGGTTGGTAGTGGTAATGAGTTAAAGGATTTGTTTTATTAGGTAGCATGTATTTAATTTTGTTTCTTTTTGGTTAGCTTTTAGTTTCTATTCTTATTTTAAAAGTGCAAAGAAAGGTGGATGTGCTTTTAATGCTTCTAGTTCTAATTTAGGAGATGTTGATGGTTGTGAAAAGGGTGTTTACGATTCAGAGTTTGTTAAAATTGTTAGTGGTGGTGATGAGTTAAAAGATTTTATTGGGGTACGTTTTGTTTTATTAATTTTGTATTGTTTTGGTTTCTATTTGGTTTCTAATACTTTGTTTTCTGTTTTTGTTTTAAGGGTGATAAGAAATTATCTGAGGACGTTGATTTTAATTCCAATATTAAAGATAGTTCAGTTAAAAATGATGTTGATGGTGATGAAATGTTGAAAGATTCTAATTTGGTGTGTTCTTTTTTTATTATATTAATTTATGTTGTTTTTTTATTTTTAGCTTTCAATTCATTTTTGGTATCCTTTTAGTTTATTTTTGGTTTCTAAGTCATTTTATTTGTATCCCTTTGGTTAATTTTTAGTTTCTGATTCATTTTTTTTAGTTTTAATTAGTTTGGTTTTGAAAAATGTATATGAGATTTTTGGTTCCGTCTTGCAATATTATGTATTTATTGCATAATATATAGGAGGCAATTGGTCAAATCTACACATGAATTGATCAAGTTAAATTAAATAGACAACAATCATAAATTAGTTATAGGAGGAAGTTTAACATGTATATAGATTAAATGATAAGAACAAATGACTAAGGTCAAAATAAAAACAAAATAACCAAATACAATAACATATGTACATTAGTCACCTACATATCATTAAAAATAAATAAATAAAAAAGATTAAAGTAAATATATATAACACATCAATATATACATTAGCACAAGCATTAACCCAAGTCCAGATGCTACATGTTTTGCTAAATTGAATGAAACAATCTTTTGAACAATACCAAGAAAATAGGTACATGGAATTCATTAGCTACACTTATAGCAGTCCAAAGTTTGATTAGAACTGAACAGTTTTGCAAGCAAATGTAGACCAATGATGCCAAAAGAACATAAATCTAACTTAAGAACTTAATTAAAGACATACTCAAATTTCTTATTCACATCTTTCATGTAGAAATAAGGACTCATTGATTCCTTTCACAGATTTGAATCTCCAATTGAGCTCAAAATTAAACGAAGCATCATCCACTTGCCTTGAACTTTTAGTTCACTTAACTTAAAATTATCAAGCAAGTTACAAAAGCTAATGCATAAACTCATGACACCAAATTAAAATTAGTAACATGCACATACAAATTATGTATACGTCAATGAAACAAATGATGCACCATTTATTTTAATTAAAACAACATTACTGGACCATAAAGACCACTTAATTATGTGTACTAGTCACTGAATCCAATTTCTTTCCATTTCGTCCAACTATATGATCAAATAATAATTTTTATTTTTTCTACAATAAAAAGGTATTTTCATCAGAGCTAACAAATGTTGTTTACTATCATTTTCATATAGTATTGACATCCATCTTGTATATCAATTAATTGATAAAAATATTGAAAAAAATGAAGATCTGTGTGGGTTAAGGAATAGATCTAGGTTTAATACTTTTTAATAGATTGATTTAAGAAGAGATCTTAGTTTGCATGCATTCATTAATTGTATAAAATGATGAATCTAAATGAGAATGCTTACCTTTGATTTTTTTTATTGTTGTAATATTTCTTCTTCTTTTCTTGGTTGTTGAAATCTTGTTTTTAATTTTTTTTTTTGAAATCATGGTGATGTTTGTTTTTATTATTTTAATTTAAGCAAGAGATTGATAATGGTGGTTGATGTGAGGGAGGCATAGTTGAGCTTGTTTTTACAAGAAATTAATAAAGGTTTGTTTTTTAATAACATTAAGGATTTTTTTATTGGATTTTTTAAGAGTGATATCTATGTTTTTTGGAGAAGAGAATGGATTCAATTTGATTTTTTTAGAGAGGAAATCAATTTTTTAGTTTGTTGATTTGATGTAAACTGATTGCAGGTGATGGAAAAGGGTGAGGGATGTGTTTTTGAGCTGAAAAAGAGGGATTGGAGCTGAGGGAAGCATATTTTGAGCTAAGGGAGAAGATGGGGTTTGCACATAAATAAAATTTGCCAAGGGGGTACGTGTGTAAATTTAGAAAACTTGAGGTATTTTTGTTGTTTTGCTTTTGTTTTGGTGTATTTATGAAAAATCCTTTATTTTAATTCTAAAAATGGATCTAAATCTACAAATTATGAAAGTTTTAAATTAATGGGCCTAATTCTAAGTATTTTAATTCTAAGTAAGCCTATGTCTAAATTAGTTAAGTGGGCCTAGATGTGTAAATTAACCTAAAACTAATTAAATATGGTCCTATTATTTATTTTAATTAATTAAGCCTAAACCTAAAAGGGAATTTTACGTGATGTCCAACTTTGACCCTTTTTATTTTGTTCGCAGCCACGTCTAGAATTTTCTTTCACTTTTGTTTTTTTGGTTTTCACTTTTATCTTAGATTTGGCTCCTTGTTTTCATTCCTTACTTTTGGAGTTTTCTATTTTTTATTTTTTCTATAATATTTTTACTTATTTATTATTTTTGAAGTCATTTTTAATTGAAGTTGATTGTATATATTTATTTAATTTGTATATTTTAAATAATTTTAATTTTAAATTCTAAATAACAATTTTTTTAAAATTTTGAAACTTATTATTATTTAAAATATAAAAATTAAGCTAATTAAATTAAAAATTACCCATAGTCTTCAATAAACTTTGAACCAATTATTCTTATTTATAAGTTATAGAAACATTTCATAAACATAATTTAATGCTCCATTACAATTTCATATATATAAATGACATATTAAAGGCATTATATCTATATCCTTCATAAGTGCATAAAGCCAAGCCCTTAAGCTCCTTGAAATGGCCACACTCCATACTTATATAGGTGGATCTATTAGAAGTACCCCTGCAATTTGATACATTGACTAAATGTCCATTTATCCATTAAGAGATTTAATTCACCCTTCCTTTCCAATGCAAGTTCCAAGCACTATTAACCTCAAGATCTAATAAAAATTTAACATAGTGCTTGCAATCACTATATTGATGTACTTTAACTCTTTGAACTTGAGACTTGGCATAATACCAAGCGTCATAGTTGAGTTTCTATCAATGGTGATTTGACAAAATGAGCTTGAGACCTATCCTTTTTGACATTTTATTTACCATGTCTCTTGGCAATGCCTTTGTTAATGGATCCAATGAAATGATTTATTCTTCCATGAAACATGGGATTTTTAGGAATTAGTATTGCAGACTTGTTATCACAATGAATTGGTGTAGACTTCTTTTGAACTAGTGCAAGATCAAACATGAGTTTCCTAAGACAAATAGCATGATTTACTACAACTGGAGCTGCCACATAGTCTACTTCTGCTGCTGATTGTGCAACTAGCTCTCGCTTCTTTAAATTCCTTATAAATACACCTAAATTTAAGGAAAAAAAGTACCCACATATACTATTCATATCCTCACTTGAACTAGCCCAATCACTATCATAATATCCCATCCAAATTGCCTCTTCATTTGATTTTTTAATAGAGAAAAATGCCACTCCATAGCTTACTGTGCCCTTCCCATATCTTAACACTCTTTTTGCCACCTTAAAATGTAAATTAGATGGTGAGTGCCTAAATCTTGATAATAAACTAATAGCAAATATGATATCAAGCCTTGTAAATAATAAATACAATAAACAACTAATCAGATAAATATAACAAATAACCAATTAGACTTCTATGTTTATTTTAAAAAATCAAAGCAGTACCATCATTCTTAGTTAGTTTAGCATTTTGAACTAAGGGAGTGCTAATTAGCTTGTAATTCTACATATTAAACTTCTTTAAAATCTCTATCGTGTATTTTTGTTAACAAAAAAAAAAATTTCCTTATTGCATTTGACTAATCTCTAATGTGCCATTTCTCCAAGGACAAACATTTTGAACACCTCCATTATTTAAAAATTGAATTGAATAATTTGATTCTTACAACTATGTGTGACCAAAAAATCATCCACATACAAAGAGATAATCAAAAGCTCATTGCTAGTTGATTTAACATATAAGGTTGGTTCACTCAAGCTTCTTTTGAAACCCAAACTCATAAAATAATTATGAACTCTACGAATGTTTTAACCTATAAAGAGGTTTCTTTAATAAGCAGACTTTATATTCATTCCCAGGCTTCACAAATCCTTTTAGTTTATCAACAAACACTTCCTCTTCAAACATTCCATTTAGAAAAGCTTATTTAACATCAAGTTGATGAATTTTCCAGCCTTTATAAGTTTCAAGTGCAAGGAGCATCTTAATGGTGTCTAATCTCGCTATCGGAGCAAAAGTTTCAAAGAATCAACTCTAAATTACTAAGCATAACCCTTCACCACCAGTCTTGCTTTTAGTTTCTTCACATAACCATCACCATTTAACTTGTTCTTATACACCCATATTACTCCAATGACTTTCTAATTAGATGGCCTATCCATAAGAACCCAAGTTTAGTTCCTATGAATCATTTCCAGCTCCCCCTACATTGGTTGTCTCCAATCATCATCTTTTTCTACTTCCTTATAGCTAGAAGGTTCAAGAATAACAATATTACATTGCTCACAAATATCAGCTATCATTCTTATCTTATGCCCACCTTCAATCTCATTTGAGTTATGGTGCTCAACCAAATTTTTAGGTTCATCAACAATTGCATCTCATTCTTGGGGGTGTTTCCACTTAAGAATTTGTTATTTTGGTGTAATAACTCCATCTTCCCAGCTCATAGTTTGTTCATCCACTTTCACATCTCTATGGAGAGTCACCTTGTTGTTGTGTGGCTTGTAAATCTTATATCCTTTGGCATTTGAGCTGTAGCCAACTAGGATACCAATTTTAGACTTTTTATCAAGCTTCCTCCTCTTCACAGCTTTAAACTTCTAAAATACAACTGCAACATTTGATTTACTTATAAGAAAATAGACCCAACACATTATAGAATAATCATCGATGAATGTAATAAAATATTGACTGCCATTTAAAGACGGAGTTCCTATTGGACCATAGACATATGTATGAACGAGTTGAAGGTTTTCAGAAGCTCTTCATTATTGACCAAGAAAGGGGAGCCTCTTTTATTTCCCTTTCTCATAGACTTCACACATAACACAATCATAATATATTTTAGGTATATTATGCATAAGATTAAGCTTATACATCTTTATAAGTAAGGAAAAATTGAAATGCCTAAGTCATTTGTGCTAAAGTTTTGAGACATTAATATAACTAAAGAGTGTAGCCTCATTAGACTTTGAATTACATAAGTCTAATGGGAAACTTCTATGATACATCCTCATAGATAGCACTTCAAGGCCATTAGGATCATATATTACATAAGATTTTTTAACATAAGGGAGATTTATTTTTCTCTAGCAGCTGACCCACACTAATTAAGAAAGTTTTTATCATTGTCAAGTATATAAAGAACATCATAGATTGATTTTGTACTTGAAGGTGTCTTTATAGTTATAACACATTTACCTCTTGCTTGGATTTTAGACCTATTTACTGAAGAGACTTTAGTCTGGCATGTTCAATCCAAGCTACTAAAGAGACCTACATCTGCTATCATGTGATGAGTGTATTCAGTACCTATGAGCCAATTCTTGCCATTACTCATGTCTGGCTAGTACATAGCTGTGAATAACCTCTTCTCCACTTCTTATGGTTCTGCAATAAAGGCCTGCTGATTTTACTTTCTATTTTTGCAAATCTTTGCAATGTGTCCCTTTTGCTTGTAGATCTTACAATAAGCATCCAGTCTTCTCCAAAATGATCATTCTCTATAGTTAGACATACCACAATGAGAGCACACAAGGATTTTCCTATTTCCTTTCTAATGTACCGCTACTTTCCCTTTGATTCTTTTGTCTACTATTACCATTTGCTAACACTATATTGCCACTAGACTAGAATTGCTTCTATTTTTCCATAAAAGCTCCCTTAGTCACACCATTATGCATGAATGCTCTTATTGTCTTAAGAGCTTCTAGATAATTTATTAAATCTAACAACTTTATAGTTGTAATATCATTTAATGCCTTAAGTGAAGAGATCTTAGACTTAAACTTCTCAGGCAAACTAATAAGGATTTGCTCAACAATCTTTTAATCAGTAAGAGGTTCACCAAGCAAACTAATTTTGTTTATAAGAGTTGTAATTTTGTTTATAAAACCCTTCACATTTTCATTCTCCATTCTATTAAGCATGAACTTTCTCTTGAGATTCATAATCTACATTTTCTTTGTCTTATGATTGCCATGGAACTCCTTTTTCAAGTAATCCATATTTCTTTAGTTTTTTAAAAGTAAAAAATCTTCTCAAAGATGGATTCAAAGACTGCTATATGAAGGTAGCTCTTGGCTTTGAATTTCTTAACCTTTTCTTTATTAAAATTTCAAATGTGAGCCACTTTAGGGTTATTTGATAGAGGGTGAGGATCTTTATCAATTTTAACTATCTTCCATAAGTCAAGAGCTTGAAGATAACATTGCATCTTCACAACCTATGAAGAATAGTTATCACCATTAAGAATGGGACTTGCAATTGCTTACTTTTTTTTTCTTAAGATATAAAAAAAAAGGACTTCAACTCTTAAGTCCCTTAAGAACATTAAAGTTTTGATACCAATTGTTAATTTTTGAGAGAGGAAAACACAAGTATAGCTAAGGATTAAATTGCTAAACTTTATTAACTGAACTTTAACTTAAATACAGACTAAGCTATTGATTACAAGAGAAAATAACTAAAATGAGTAATTTAAAAAGATGAAAAAGTAGCACACAAAATGTTTGTGTATTACAAGTAAACTGTGCATGCAATTTCCTTAAACATATTGTGAGTTATGATTAAGAAAGCTCTTAAACCAAAATAAGATAACATGTAGCAAATAGAGATAAAAATATTGAGAACATGGTTGCTTGCTAACATATTTAAAAGAGGAAGTGTACATGCAGCCTCCAAATGTTCAACCTACTCAGGTTTGTAAATTTCTCAAGTCTTTTTATGGTCTTAAGTAGGTGAGTAGGCAATGGAACATTAAATTACCTAAGGCTCTACATTCTCAAGGTTTTGTTTCCTCTACTTCAGATCCTTTTTTGTTACTTAAAACTACACTGTCTGCTTTTGTAGCTCTCCTTATATATGTTGATGATGTGATTGTAGCAAGCAATTATGAGTATGCCATTGCTACTATTAAAATATTTTTACATGATTCTTTTCATATCAAAGATAATGGTCCACTCATATTTTTTTATGCCTTAAAATTGCTCGATCTACCATAGGGATTAATTTGAATTAGTATAAATATACTCTGTATGTACTTATTGATGTCGAATTTAAAATGCTAAATAAGTTGTTACACTTTTAGTTACTTCTTCTAAGCTTTCTTAATAAATTGGTACACCTTTATCAGATTCAACTCATTATTAAAAGTTAGTTAAGAAGCTCCTGTATTTGTGTACAACTTGTCTAGGCATCTTTTATATTGTTCAATAGCTTTCCCAATATTTAGATACTCCTAAATTTACTCATATTTTAGCAACACATCGAGTCATACGTTATCTCCAAGGATCCCCAAGCAAAGGCTTGTTTCTTCTTAATGCCTTTACTTTGCAACTTAAAAATTTTTTGGATTCTAATTGGGCAACGTGTCCAAATAGTCGTAAATCTATTAATATTATTATATCTTTCTTGGTGATGCTTTGATATCTTAGAAATCTAAGAAACACATTATTATTTTCAAGTCCTCCTTCAAAGTAAACTACAAGGATTTTTAGCTTTGCTTATCTATGAGTTGTAATGGCTATTATATTTACTCAATGATCATTCTATACCGCATTCTACACCTATTATCATTTTTTGTGACAATTAATCCGCAATTCAATTAGCCTACAATTTTGTCTATCATGAACGTACTAAGCATATTGAGAGTGACTACCATTTGATTTGAGAGAAAATTGCTAATGGTACAATTAATTTACTACCAGTTGCTTCTTATAACCAATTAGCTAATAGTTTCCATAATGCTCTTCTGCCTAGTCTCTTTTATGTTTCTATTTCCAAGTTGGGTCTCTAAGATCTTTACACTTTAGCTTGGGGGGGAGGGGGTAATACAACATATAGCAAGCATCAACAGTCACTAACAATATTATATTTGACAACAGTAGAGTAGAGAAATAAAGTAGACATCTTGATCATCATCATCAAGTTTGATATTGATTGTTAAAATAGACAAGCACACATGTGATTCCTTACACTTAAGCATATACAAGTTGGAGGTTGTTATTTTCTCATGATAAATAGTTACAACTAACTATAATTAAGTGCAACTTGTTATCCAGCTTAGCTCATATAGAAATGTAATGTGTGTGAACTTATGTGAAATATAAAAATATAATCTTGTAATTTTGTTTTCCATATGAATAATAGAACTTTTAATTTCTTTTAGTCTCACACTCAATAATGAATTTTAGTATATTAAGAATTATATTATATAAATAAAATATTTAAAATGAAAAATTAACACATATATTAATTCTTAAATATTTAAACATTAAACATGACATAATCAAAATAAAGTATCTCCCTTATAGAATAATTTTAATATTGAAGTATTGAAACCTCATTTAAGAAAATTTTTTTAAATAACCTTAATGATAACATATAATCTTCTAATCAAGGGCTCTTGTTATAGTGCAACTATTGTATTTGTATAAATGGAGGGAACACATGGATCTCATTGTAGATAATAATAACATGTGCTAGGTTATTTTCTAATATTAAAAAAATACTTTGGCCCTTTCAACTTCCTTTCCTCCACCTGCTCCTCCGATTACTTTCATATCAATTGGCTCTCATTTTATTCAATCTTTATTAGTGGATCTAAGAAATTTAGAGCCTAGAGCTCCACACTTATGGGATTTATAACTCTTATGAATAATCACTAGTTGCTTATCTCAAGCACAATAGCATTGTCACGTCTCCAATTCCTAGTATTGAAGTTAAGCACTACCTTTTTACTCTAGGGAAGTACCTAAACTTATGCTTAAATATTACAAATCAATCATCTAATGATTCAAAGTTCTTAACACCTCAGAAAAAGCTACTGAACTTAATTGACAAGGTTAAGAAAGAGGAAAGAGGTGATGGAGGAATTACGAAAATGGAAGAGGACCACAAGTGCTAAGAAAGCAAAAAAGGAGAAGAAGGTCAGAACTCTTATGTCATCAAGGTAATTATCATCATCTGGTGATCATTCTGGTATTTCTGAAAACTTTAGGATAAAAAAATCTCCTCTTTACTTTCATACATTTTACTATCTTTTTCTTTTTTATTAAGTAAAGACCCGTTGAACATTGTCGAGTCTAGTTGTAGCTCTATTATGTCTTCTCTATTCACTCAATTTTGTATTAAGTTAAAGGTAATGTGAATACTATTTTTGCATTTTAGAAATTTTTTTGGTTTAATTTTTAATTTTAAAGTTAATGGTTACTTTGGTGCTTTGTTTTTTTTAATTTGGTGTGCTAGAGGGCTAATTTTTTTGCTATTTTCAATGTTAATAATCAAATTATAATGTTAAAATATGCCAATATTAAGTCTCATCTACAAGAAGAAGATGAAGTTGACAATTATGATTCCTCTTCTTACAGAGGTACCTTTATATATGTATTTTGTGTGTATGTGTGTGTGTATTTGTGGTGATTATGTCGTTATTGTTTAATTTATAGAATCAACACTAGTTTTAAGTTTTATTTATAGGTGAAATAGGGAAAGGTGATGTAAAGAACAATGAATAAAATGTGAATATGCATAGGTCTAAACATTTTGAGACTAAGCATAGTTGAAGGAGCAAAATTAATGAAAAGCAATTATTTTTTGTACTTCTTTTTAAATATTTTTTGCAGTTACTAGAAATGTGTTAAGTGTTAAACTTGAAATTTTTGTTCCTTATTTTAGGATTTTTTTTAATATATATATATACGCACACACTAGAGACACTAATTTAAAATTTTTTTACTGATTCAGACACTTATTTATAAAAAAAATTAGTTTAAACACTAAAATACTAAATATTGAAATGTTTGGCTACGGTTTATATATTTATCCCATGAGATTTTCTTTGAAAGATGAAGATTTTAAGCTAAAAATTGAATATAGTCTAGAAGATAGGTTATTGGCCATAATATTTAACCAAAAGGGGTTCAAGATAATGAAGCTATAATTTTCTTATATATATATGATATGAACCCTAAAAGGGATCAAAAAGTGCCTAAATATGAAGAATTCAAGCTAATTAGTTTAATTTCCTATTTTGAAATTAATTAGCTTGATATGGATGAATTTTGGAGTTATTCCTATATTGGAGTCAATAAGGAAGATTCAAGAAGATTCAAGAAGATGTGAGAAGATTCAAGAATATTCCAAGTCAAAGTCAACAAGTCAAATAGTCAACAAGTCAAAGTCAAGGATCAATGGTCAACATGTGACATGGCATGCTTCTATTCTTAGTTGTCATGAATTGTCATTTTGCTTAGTTTTCATGACTTGTAATGAGTTGTCAATTTTGACTTTTCAAAGATAAGTTGTCATGAGTTGTCCTATTTTGAAGGAAATCTCCTTAATTAAGGATTTTCCTATATAGGTATCTTTGGGATTAAGGAATAGAACCTTTTCCTTCAAGGATTAGGTTGTTTACATGCATATATAAGGGCTAACCCTATGACATACGGATTGAAGGATTGAAATATTAAAAGTGAGGTTTTTCCTTAAACTTTGTTCTTTTGAAACTTTGCAAGTTTAATTGAATTATTTCACTTCTACCTTTCATTACAATTGCTAGGTTAGATTAAACTTAGAATTGTGTGATTGCTCATCTTATAATAGCTAAGTATCTTACTTCAAATTAATAAGCAAGGGGTTTAGCTCCATCTTTATAACCTCATCTTGACGATCTTGGGCAACGATTTCAAAGTTGGATGTGCGTTCTATCTTTGTTATAGGTAGGGTTCATATTAGTTTGGTATCAGAGCCAAACTTCAAGGTTTGGTTACATATCCTTTAATTTTCATGTATTAGCTATTCTTTTCTTCTTCTTAATTCTTCATGAATTGAAAAAAAAATAATTTTTTTTTGAGTGAAACACGAGAGCATTCACATCCTTAAGTGTAAACACGTAAGGGAGTGTTTTGTGAGGGTTTCTTTTCTATTTTTTTTCTAAATTATCTTTGTGTGTGGTTATTATGGACGTGCCTTATTTTTTTGGTGGGTATGATCCTTATGTTTATTTAGAATGGATGCAACAAATAGAGGAGATATTTGACTCTCTTGAATTAAGTGATTTCCAAAAGTGTAAAGTTGCTTCTTGTAAATTTTTGGGTGATGCTGATATGTGGTGGGAAGATTTGAGGGCATCATGGAGCATGAATGGGCTTAGTGAGATTACAAATTGAGAGATAATGAAGAGGTTAATGACTAGACATTTTATTCCGTCTGAAGTTAGGGATAAATTTCATCTTAAATTACAAAGGCTTAAACAAGGTGATGAATTATATGTTAATGATTATATAAAAAGTTTAAGTTATTTGTAATTGCAAGTGATGTAGGTGAATTTGAAAGGAGGAAAGTTGCAAAATTCATCAATGGGCTTAAGTGCGAGATTGGTAAGAGATTGAAGAAAGAAGTGCAATTGGAATCGTCTATTTCTTTGAAGGTTGTAATTAAACTAGCTTTGGAGTATGAAAAGAAAGTGAGTATTTATGAGGAGACAATAATGGTGTGTGAATCCAAGGAAAGTGAAGGTGTTGAAGTCAATGAATTAGTTGAGCAACTAGTTGAGAAAAAGGGTAATGAGGAAGAGTGCCAAATTGAAACTTCACCACCAAAGGCAATTATTGAAGACATGTGCATTAATCAACAAAGTGAAGAGTTTCCATATTTATTAAGGAATGCTTTGGGGAGGGAAACCTATGAAGTTAAGAGAAAAGGAAAAAGTGAGCCAAGTGCTACAAATGAGTTGAGTGAGAAAAGTGAGGAAAATGGAAAACACTTTGTGAGAGAAAACAAGCCAGTCATGAGTGAAAAGAAAATAAATGATTGTACAAAAATGAGTGATGTGAGCCAACCTATACTTGTACCTATGTACAAGGATGTTTTGTTTATTAGTAACCAAATTCTTCATCAATTGCCTAGTTTTGTTGTTTCAAACAGGTTTATCATGTTGGCATACTTCATCCATAAAATAAGTGTTGCAATACATATTGTGAAGATAAAGTTTTCAACCAAGAAGTTTCTATTTGACCCTGGAGGATTTGCAAATTTATTAACTCTAGAAGATGGCTATGATTTGAGGGCGAATCATCTTCAAGAGGGAGGGAATAATATGAACCCTAAAAGGGATCAAAAAGTTCTTAAATATGAAGAATTAAAGCTAATTAGTTTAATTTCCTATTTTGAAATTAATTAGCTTGATATGGATGAATTTTGGAGTTATTCCTATTTTAGAGTCAATAAGGAAGATTTAAGAAGATTCTAGAAGATGTAAGAAAATTCAAGAATATTTCAAGTCAAAGTCAACAAGTCAAAGTCAAAGTCAAATAGTCAACAAGTCAAAGTCAAGGATCAATGGTCAACATGTGACATGGCATGCTTCTATTCTTAGTTGTCATGAGTTGTCATTTTGCTTAGTTGTCATGAGTTGTCAATTTTGACTTTTCAAAGATGAGTTGTCATGAGTTGTCCTATTTTGAAGGAAATCTCCTTAATTAAGGATTTTCCTATATAGGTATCTTTGGGAATAAGGAATAGAACCTTTTCCTTCAAGGATTAGGTTGTTTACATGCCTATATAAGGGCTAACCCTATGACATACGGATTGAAGGATTGAAATATTAAAAGTGAGGTTTTTCCTTAAATTTTATTCTTTTGAAACTTTGCAAGTTTAATTGAATTGTTTCACTTCTACCTTTCATTACAATTGCTAGGTTAGATTAAACTTAGAATTGTGTGATTGTTCATCTTATAATAGCTAAGTATCTTGCTTCAAATTAATAAGCAAGGGGTTTAGCTTCATCTTCACAACCTTATCTTGACGATCTTGGGCAATGATTTCAAAGTTGGATGCGCGTTCTATCTCTGTTATAGGTAGGGTTTGTATCAATATATATTTATATATATATAAGGTTAAACTAGAGTTGATTTTAGTAGGTGCACTAAGACATCCAAACTAGATTGACACATCAATAGCACCCTCATCATGAATAAAACTAGACCTATTCATTAAAAGAGAAAAAAGAACAAAAACATCTATCATATGAGTGATAATACCAAATCAAGATGAGAACCTAAAGTTCCCTTTCCCTAATAAATCTCTAATGAGTAGATCATTACATTTAAAAGGATGAGAAGGCCACCATTTGATTTGACGAAAGCCCTAAGCCTATAGTAGAAAGCTTACTTGCAATAGTATTGCCTTCTCTATAGATGTGACAGATTTGAATATACATGGAATCCAAACTATTGAGGCATTCTTGCCATTTATGCTGAAGAGACCAAGGGATAGGGTCACAATTCTGCAAATGCTAAACCACATAGAGACTATCACATTCGATATAAAGGATTAAAGGACAAAGGGTTTTAGCATGTTGAACCCCTATCATAATCACATAAAGCTCAGCCTCAAAGGCAATTTTAATACCTAAATGAGCTAAAAAGGAAACAATGGTAGAGCTAAGATGGTTCCTCAAAACACCACCTGCCCCGGTTGAGCCTAGAGCACCTTTAGCAGCTCTGTCGGTGTTGAGTTACAAACATCTCAAAGGTAGAGGGAACCAATGAACTCTAAAAATAGCAGGAGGATGACGAGTAATTCCATGGATGTGCAGACGCTGAAGAATGGCGAACTTCACTTGAGAATTGTCCATGCATCCAAGTTTGAAAATTGATGCATATGTAATGGCTTTGCATATTTTTCAAATGGCCATGTGAACAGGAATAAAATCATCATGAAATACTACTCTATTACGATCATGCGAGATAGAGTAAATAGCCTTTAAAAATCCATCTCTCCAAAGAATTTGCAACTGAGAAGAGAATTTAAGCAACCAAGCTGAGTTAAAAAAACTCTAATAAATCCATTAGAAATAGGCAAAGTGACTTGGAATAAACTTGCTAGAGCATGCCACATAGTTACAGCATATGGACATTGAGTGAAGATGTGAATAATGGATTTAGGATTTCGAGCACATAAATAGCAACATGTTTTATATATTTTTTATGTTATACTCTTTGTATCTTAATACTAACTTGATATATGTATTGGCTTTTATGTCTAATGAAATGAAATATCTTTGTTAAAAAAAAAGATATTATGTAGAGATTCAATATGTGAATACATTTTTCATATGCTTGGACAAAACTATAATGATAATATAGCTGAAAAAAGTTTATTCAAATAAAAAAAATTAGTACATTAAAGTAATTGGTAGAAGTGAGAGTAAAATAATAAGTCGTTATTTCTTTCAAAAATAAAATGTTAAGACATGTGGCATGATATGTTGCCATATGTCCTAATTAGTGTATATGATTTTATTTCCTTTCATGTGAGTTAACACATTAACAATACCTTATTAATGTCGGCCTAAAATTAGGTCTGTGAGGTCATTACGGGACTAAAATCAAATGTTATGAGGATTTAAGTAAAAAATGACTAAAATATTAAAAACTTGGGTACTATAAGGTGTAAATAAAGGTTGTTAAAAAAAATAACAAATTTTCAAATCAAGTGTTCTCTATTCTATTGTAAGAGTATATCTTCAGTAGTGGACTATATGTCTTCTTAGTTGTTGGTTATCTGTGTTGTAGCTATTCATAATGAATATCTTAGTCTAGAACTGCCAAGGATTGGGAACAGAGTGACAACCAATTCACTTAAAGATCTCATCAAATCTTATCAACCAAATATGGTATTCCTAATGGAAATAAAGCAAGACTATAAGAGAATGGAAGATTTGAGAAAAAGGAACAACTTTGATAATAGGGAAAACATGGATCCAGATGGGAGATTTGGAGGACTTATGCTTTAGTGGAGAAGTAATTGGGATGTTAAAATTCATAGCAACCAGAAAAATTTCATAAATGTGATCATCCGATCTAAGGTTGACTAGCATTTTACTAGTTTTTACAAAGCAATGAGTAAAAGGGATAGAGAGAGGGTGTTAGAGGAGGCAAAGTGCCTAGTGGAAGGTATAGATCTACCATGGATGATTTCTGGAGATTTTAATAGTTATATATATTGTAAAGATAAAATAAGTAGTGGAGGATTTAATTGGGCTCAGTCGAAAAAATTGTTAAAATTTGTGGATGGATGTGGATTATTGGAGTTGAAATTCAAGGGAGCCAAATTCACCTTGCATAATAAATAACAAAGCTCATACATAATCGTGATAAGACTTGATCGGGCACTGGTGACAATGGATTAGAACATGTTATTCCGAGATGCTATAGTTGTTCATTGAAGATTTAAGCATCAGATCACAAACGCTATAAGGATCCAACTCAAAAGCAAATGAAAAAGAAAGAGGAGTAACCAATTTCTCTACGAGAGTAAGTGGAATAAAGAAGAGGAGAGTCGTAGGATCATTAAACATATATGGGATAAGGATGCAGATTAGGTAATAAAAATCCCCATTTTAAAGAAGCTTAATGAATGTGCTAGGGGGTTGATGAAATGGAGTAAGGAAAAATTTAAAAATCCAAAGCTAAAGATCAAAGGCCTTAAAAGTAGAACAATAAGATAAATGAAGGGTTTTTTTATAAAAGAGTAGAAGAAAGAAGAGCAGAGGCTCCGAGCGGAAATGTCACAGCTATTGCAGTGACAAGAGAATAATTAGATTCAAAGATATAGAATTAGTTGGCTTAGAGAAGCTGATCGCAATTCAATTTTTTTCCACATCTCCACCATTAAAAGAAGGCAATGCAACAAAATATTGAAAATAAAAAATTAGGTGAGAATGTGTATAAGCTCAATCGAAGATATCAGAAGATAAGTACAATCATATTTGTGAACCTTTATAATGATGAATCAATAACAGTCACCCAAGGACTGTTAGTGTTGGATTTTGGATTTGGTCACCCATGACAGGTTGACCCAATCCAACTTGATTTAATAATAATAAAGAAAAAGGAGTTTTGGCAACTGTCTCCAAAATTATAGGAGCAACTGCTCCTATTTACGTACATAAAAAATAAACGTACGTATTGGTAAAAGAGATAGAGAATAAGAACAACATGGATACAAGGAACAAAAACACACTTTGCAAAATCTCCCAAATTGATAGAAAATAACAAAAGTAAATAGGGTTGTGACAATATTATGTTTTTCCCAAATCTTTTAGTGTGATTAACATAAATCTAGTGTTCATTAATTTTCAAGTTTGTGGAATCATCAAAGGTATGTGATCCTAACTATTTTATTATTTTAATTCCGCATTACAACATTGGTATTAGAGCTTTATTGATAATTCCCATGTTAATTATGAACTATTTTCGTTTTTATGAATTAAAATTGTTGAATTTTTATGTTTATGAACATGATTGACATAGCCACTTCGTGCACATTTCCTAAATTGTATACCGAGTCTCATACCATGATATGAACGTGTATTTGTAGTTTGTAATGTAAGCTTTAAATTGGTATAAAGAACATTTAATTTGGTTTAGTATAGAGGAAGTTATGGTTGACCAAAGTTGGCTTCTTGTAAATTCATTTTATGGAAATTTTAGACTTAGAATTTTTTTAGAGGTTAAAGATGAAGTGAATTTTATACTCATAGATTGAGAGTCTGAAATCAAAACACATAATTATAGGTCTTGAAATTGAAATCTAAATGTACCATTGAACTCAGAACAATCAGATATAGCGAGTAGAAAATTTTCAAAATTAGAATCATTTTTTAAATTAGTGGGTGACATATACTCTCCACTACTTGAGAGTGGGCCAGATTGGGCAATTCGCCAATTAATAGTCAACCAAACAAGGCCTTATAGCCCTACACGCAAAAATAGAGTATAATTGCATTATGGGCGACTACTTTCAACGCCGCTGGTACCACTAGACTCCAAATGTTTTGTAGAATTTTTCTATATATTAAAATAAATTTGTTTTATATATTAAATTTAATTTTATATAAAAATTTATTAGTTTAATCAAGAAAAATTCTAGAAAAATACCAGTTTTTTTTTACAAAGTGGGATTGCGGTCCAATAGGAGAAAATTAAATTTTCTACTTGTGAAAACTAATTTTTTTATTCTTTTAAGCAATTGAAATAAAATTTTTAATTGAATTTTCATTAAAAGATTCATAATAAATTGTATGTTTGTTCAAAATTTTTTATTCCCGTCTTGAAATTTTTTTAAAATATATGAGTACCCCTATATATAATAGTCGATATTTTGTTGTGTCTTAAGTTCATATATATATAGCTAGCTTGAGATTTATTAAGAGTCTAATATTTATGTGTGCTCTTTTCTTAATATGTTTAAAGATCATGTCGTGCTTGGAAAGAATGCAACGACTTAGTAACTACAAAGAGCTCATAATAAATAAACCTTATCCTAATTGGGCTCATATAATTCATACTCCCATAATCTGCAGAACTGAAGAACAAAAAGAAAGACTTAGACAATTGGTATCAAATCTCGCTAGATACAAAATGAAGCCTGAACACACTTTGGTTAAACATGTTAAAATAGTAAACAACATGATTCAAGAAATAACTCATAGGGGTAAATTATTAAATGATGATTATAAGTACCATTCATTATTATACGCATTACCATTGGAGTATGCAAAAGCCCTCATAAATCTCAAGTTGAAAGGAGATGATATGGATTATAGAGATCCAACCACTGACTATCGCATCATGTTAAGTGAAAAAACTATAACTTATGAGACATTAGTATACTTATTTTTGGAGGAAAGCAATTGGAAGAATTTAAATAAAACCTCCAAACTTGCTATTAGTCAAAACCTAAGTACTTCAAAAGGTCATAGCCTAAATTTTCCTTGGTTGAAAAAAATGGTCACTAGTATTATAGATAAAGAAAATTTTGAAGATTTAATTCCAAGGAGAATTAAGTATAGTTCGTTAAACTAGTATTTATGTAAATTGGTCATGTACATATTGTTATTTTATGTATTGCTTATTGAATGTCTTAAATAATGTTGTTATGTATTGAACATCTTATTTTATATATTATGATTTTTTTTATTAAATTCATTATTATGTTATACTTTATAATATGGGCATTCTATGATTGGTAGAATTCATGGGAATTCTCATTTAGAATTATGTTGGCACAATTTAAATTAAGTTTTAAAATTTTGACATTTTAGATTAAATGATGATTGGGAACATAGTGAGCTTTCTCATTTAATTAATATGAAAATATTTCTTAATTTAATTTGAAATTATGACTCGATGATGTGTATAAATAATTGAATTTATAATGTCTCTTATAGTTTATGATTAACTATGACATCCAAGAATATCACAGTTGAACTAAATAAGGGTTAGAAATTGAATGGTGATAATTACAACATATGGCACTTGAAAATGCAATATGTCCTTGATAAGCAAGAAGCATCAGAGGCTAATTGAAAGAGTCTTAGAGGGGGGGGGGTTGAATAAGACTATTGAACAAAAATAGAAAATTAAAGGAATTCTTTGCAAGAATTAAGTAAGAGTTAAGAAGAAAGAATGAAGAACATAAATATTTAAGGAGTTCGGATTCAACAATAATCCTACGTCTCCACCTAACTTATCCCCAAGTTAGGATTTTTTAATCATCCATAATCTTATTAACAAGATTGAGAATACATAAGAGTTTTATGGCTCACTCTTACAATTTTACAACTTGAGTTTTCAAGGCTCACTCAAAAACCAAATTCCCAAGTGTTTTAATGGCTAAACACTTAAACCAATTCCTTAGAATAGAATCTCACTTTCCATTTTCTAAACCCAGAAAATAGAAGAATAAGAATGTCTATTATAATCACTCACTAACTCTCACAAGAGTTATACATAAAGAATTTGTTTAAAAGAAAGTTTAAGAGCTCAATTGAATGTTTAAGAAAATGATGAATAATAAACAAGTTTTCTTAACCTTTCAATTGAATTCTAAGTTTTGTTTATATAGAAAAATACTAAATAAGTTTTGTTTTTAGATGTATCAATCATGTCTCCAACGTTTAGAATTGATTTTGAATCAATTCTTGGACTTTTGGCAACTCAGAGGTTGCTCACGAGGGCTCACGAGTGAATAGTGCTCATGAGGGGAGAAAATATATCCATTGCATTCAAAAATTCCCATTGGAATGCTGTCAGAGGTTTGGTCACAAGTAGTTCATGAGCAAACAGCTCATAAGGAGCGCTCATAAGGGGTGCTGCCATTTTTTGGCAAAAACGTGCGCCAAAGGCTCCATTAAAGGACAGCTCGTGACCACTTCGAAAGATGCTCATGAATGGGACTAAATACGATCAATTCAGCCAAAATATTCTTCATAAAAGTTGTATATAATTTTCTTATGTTTTTATAAAACTTTAAATCACCTCAATTAGACATTTGTAGCTCAAGATATTGCTGAAATACCAAGAGCTATACAAACTAAAATGCAAGCTGCATATGCTGACTTCAACTGAAGATTTGCATACCCAAATGAACTTGGATTTTGATAAACAAGCACAATTTGGAAATCTTAAGATGTCTAATTCAAAAGTAAAGAAGCTCATTTTCTCATTTCAGAGTTCTAAATATATCAAAAGTCTTCTTCAATCTCAGAGGTTTAACCAGCCCGAAAAGTCACCATTCATCCAAAAGTGTATATGCTTGGTATATGTTTGGTATATAATTCCCTACACACTTAATTGAAATTATTAGTATAAAAATTATTTGTCAAATTCCAAAATTAAGAGTTTGATCATGCAAATGTTCAACACTATTAATTATTATGGAAGAGCCCAAAGCTAGTGAGGGAAATGTGAATAATGCACAACATAGGTGCGATATGGCTGATTTTAATGCATGGAATAAGAAGGATTCCACTGCTAGAGGAATTCTCATAAGTTTCATGAATGATGATATGGTATATGAGTACCAATAGTACCTAACTACAAATGAAATGTGGATTGTATTAAGGGAAATGTTTAGAGGCATAACTGTCTCCAAACTAAGACAGCTGACCATTAAGTTTGACAGCTACAAGAAAATCCATAAGAAGCCTATGAAACAACACTTAAGGGATATGACAAACATGATCATGGAACTTAAAGCAGTTGGGCATAACCTCACTGATGAATAACAAGTTCAAGCTATTATCCAATCTCTCCTTGATAGTTGGGAGCATATGAAAGTGAATATGACTTATAATGAGAACATTAAGACCTTTGCTAATATTGCACACCACTTGGAATTAGAAGATGAGTGCCTTAAGGCTGCTAAGCCAAATGCTCATGAATATATGGTTGAATCAAGTTCCAAAAGGGCTTTTGGTTTTAAGTGCAAGAAATTCAATAATAATTAGAAAGGTAAAGGTAAGATGAATGAGATGTGACATGGACCAAAGAAAGGAAACAAGCAATTTAAACATAAAAAGAGGAAAATGTGGTGGAAGAAAGGATAAGACTAAAGTGATTTATTACAATTATGGTAACCTCAGTAATTTTGCTCGTGAATGCATTGAGCCTAAAAAGGTATTATCTTATCTAACTTCTTCTAAAAGAAGCTATGTTTTTGAAATTTTTTTTTCTAGTATAGTATTGCTCACTGAAACTCGTCCTATATTGACTATAGACTTAAGAGCCAAAGACCATACAACTCGAGATAGAAATGAATTTATGGAATTTCATTGAATTCCAAATGGAACAAAGTGGATTTATATAGGCAACAATGTAAGAGCTTAAGTTAAAGGAATTGGCATATACAAATTGGATTTGCAAGAAGGTTGAATCCTATACCTATATAATGTTTTAAATGCTCTTAATATTTAAAGAAATTTGGTTTATGTACTTGCTCTATTAAAGTTAGGATATGGTTTGCATTTTCTTGGAGAATGTGTTAAGATTACTTATGGTACTATTTATTATAGTTGTGGATACATTATGGATGGTTTTATGGTGTTAAACATAAACTATTACAATAGTAATTATGGTGTTTATTTTTCCTTGTTCATTGAATCTAGCAATGATAATGTGGATGTACAATTATAGCATGCTAGATTGGGATACATTGGGCAAGATAGAATGAATAGACTTGCTCATGATGGTCTATTAGGATCAAACATAAAATTTGAATTGCCTACTTATGAATTTTATTTACAAGGAAAAGTCACCAAAAAACCATTTGGAAAGGGCACAAGAGCTGAATTTCCTTTTTAACTAATACATTATGATATATGTGGACTAAGGAGTGTCAAAGCAAGGCATCGAGCCTTATATTTTATTACATTTATAGATGACTTCACTCGATATAGTCATGTCTATTTGATCTCCCTTCAATCTAAATCATTAGATTACTTTAAGAAATATATAAATGATGTTAAAAATCAATTAGACAAGAGAATAAAAGCATTAAGGGTTGATCGAGGTGGAGAGTATCTATCTGAATAATTTAAAGAATTATGTAATGAAAAAGAAATTATGAGGCAATCAACAACTCCTATAATTCCATAACAAAATGGTATTGCTAAGCAAAGGAATCAAACTTTGCTTGAAATGGTTAGGTCCATGATGGCGCAAGCTAATCTCCCAATTAGTTATTGGGGTGATGCTTTGTTGTCTACGACCTATGTACTTAATCGTGTACCTTCTAAATCAATTTTCACTACACCTTATGAGTTGTGGATGGGTAGAAAGCCCAATTTGAATGAGCTGCATCCATAGGGATCTACAGCATACATTCTTGATAATTTCTCAAATTCAGTAAATTGGGACCTAGGGGAATATTTTTATAAGATATTCTGAGCACTCAAAAGGTTATGTATTCGTTGGTGAGGATTTTGATAGAAGATTGACTGAAATTGAGTCCCATGATGCCACTTTCCTTGAAAATCATTTACCTATGAGAGATTATATTAATAAAGATCATCGTTTATTTGAGATGGAAGATGATAAAGAGAAAGGCATAAGTCAACAAAAGGTTGACACATAAAAATATAACACCTAGTTTTGTTTTTGACAATGGGAGTATATAGGATTCACTTTACCCATCTCAATTGAGTGGGAGAATAATACTAAAATTAATCCAATTTTGATTGGTGAAAGTAATGATTCTAAATTACGTTGGAGTATACATTTTCAAACTCCCAAAAGACATTTTACAATTAAGAATAAAGTCTATATTATTACTCCCGATGATGATGAGGAACCCAAAATTGTCAAATAGGCACTTGAGTGTCCTACTAAAGAAACGTGGAATGTTACAATGGAATAGGAAATGGAATCTATAAAAATGAATCAAGTTTGGAACTTGGTTGATTTATTGTCAGATCGAAAAGCCATTAGGAATAAGTGGATTCTCAAAAATAAACACAAGGCGGATGGTTCCATTCACAGATATAAAGCTTGACTTATGGCCAAGGGTTATACTCAATAAGAGGGTATAGATTATAAAGAAACTTTTTCACCTGTTGTTAGGTTTACCTCAATTCAGCTTATCCTAGCTATTATATCTTATATGGATTTAGAATTGCATCAAATGGATGTGAAAATAACTTTTCTTAATGGAGAGCTAGATAAAGAAATCTACATGGAACAACATGTAGGTTTTATTATTAAAGGTCAAAAGTGCAAAGTATGCAAGCTCTAAAGATCTATTTATGGTCTTAAACATGCATCAAGACAGTAGTGCCTTAGATTCTATAAGGCAATTATAATTTATGATTTCAAAATAATTGACGAGGACCACTGTGTTTATGTTAAAAGATTCGATGACAAATTTGTAATTCTATATCTTTATGTTAATGATATATTAATAGCTGGGAATGACAAGGAGTATATAATGAAAATTAAAAATTAGTTATCCATTAATTTTGACATGAAAGATATGGGTGAGCCTGACTACATATTAGGGGTTAAAATTAAAAGAGATCGTTCAAAGAAACTTTTGACTTTGTCATAAGAGAATTATATCTAAAAGATTCTAGAACGCTTCAATATGAGCAGTTGTAAACCGGTGGATACTCCTGTGTCAAAATGTGATGGTTTGAGTCTTAAAATGTGTCCTAATATTCCAAAAGAACAAAGAGAAATGGTCTTTGTACCATACTCTAATGTTTTGGGCAATCTTATATATGGTGTGTTGTGTACTCACCCATATATTTGTTTTGCTATTGGATTAGTTTGTTGATATCAATCAAATCCTGGATGAGAGCATTGGAAAGTTGTTAAAAGGATTCTGAGGTATCTAAAAGGCACTATGGATTATTGCTTATATTATTAAGGATTATACTTGCGTTTAATTGGATATTCAAATGCTGATTGGGGAGGAGACCTTGATTAACGTAAATCCACCTCTTACTATATTTTCTTACTAAATAAAGGTGTTATCTCATGGAGCAGTAAGAAACAAACATGTATAGCCTTGTCGACTATGGAAGCTGAATTTATTGCATGTTCAACTACAATGTAGGAGGCTATTTGGTTAAGAAGATTTTTTTTATGAATTTGGGAATTCAAAATAGTTACGAAGGAGCCATTATTGTTCATTTTGATAATCAATCAACAATTGCTTTCACAAAAGATCCCAAATGTCATAGTAGAACCAAACATATACATAAAAAGTACAACTATATTAGAGACATTATTGCCAAAAGAGAAGTAATTGTACAATATATATCTACGCATAAAATGGTGGCTGATCCTTTAATTAAGCTAATTCTAAGAGATGTATTTCTTACATATGTAAATTCTCTTGGATTGCGTAGAATATAGAATATTTTGTTGAGCTTATGTATCAAATTATTTAGATAAATACAATAATTGGCATGCTTACTTAATTGTATTTTTACTTTATACACATCTTGCATACACTGTTAAATGCTTAACAAAGAGATATCGCACAGGTTTTTAGGTTGGCTTACTCATATAAGCAATCGCCTCTAGCACTAAGATAGCGAGTAGAGATGAGATTAAATGTTAGGACTATCACCTTAAAGGAAAATGAGATGAGGTTGTTTTTAGACATACAACTGTTTTGGATTGCCCTATCCAAATGACCCATGTAAGCTAGATGTGAATTCTTGGTTATTACCTGCCACCGAGAGTATCTCAAGAATTCAAGTTAGGCACAAATGAGCGATTGAATGTAGTTCTGTACAGTGCTTTTGATTGACATGAATTAAAAAAATATATATAAACACTGTAGCACATGATTCATACCATGTGTGCTTATTCAACTGAAAAGGTAGTGGGAGAATGATCCCTACTTCTCCACTATGTGAGACCTTAAGGATGATCTTAAATCCTTAAATTGGTACCCTTATACATTTTGCTGTTGTTTATAATTTATACATAGTGTTTTGCTATCTTAGCATGCTACTTATGGTCATGAATTATTCGATCTATAAAACATGTCTAGAAAAGCAACTATGTATAAATTATAAATTCTGAGTAGAAAAGGAAGATTTTGTCCTATGTGTCCATTGGCTGGCCAATCTAGTTGCTTGAAAGAAGTATGACTAGGGTACTGTGAGTATATATTTGATTGACTAATATATTTTTATATAAGGTTGAAGCTTCTATGTTATTGTTAATAGATGCATAGTAATAAACTCCTAAGTGTAGGTTTTGCTCACTAGATCGCACAACCCGTTTACTAGTGTGAAAGTGTTGTTTATCTATTGATAAAAGAAAATTTTGCAATGGAGTCATAACCGTCATGTGTGAGTGGGAGATGTTGGAATTTGGATTTGGGTCGCCAATGACAGGTTGACTCGATCCAACTTGATTTAATAATAATAAAAAATGGGAGTGCGATTGCCTCCTCTAAAATTATAGGAGCAACTGCTCCTATTCACATACATAACAAATAAATGTACATACTGGTAAAAGAGATAGAGAACAAGAAAAAAATAATTACAGGGAATAAAAATAAAAACATTATTTGCAAACTCTCCCAAATTGATAGAAAATAACAAAAGCAAATAGGGTTGTGAAAATATTGTGTTTTTCCCTAATCTTTTAGTATGATTAATATTAACCTAATGTTCATCTATTTTCAAGTTTGTAGAATAATCAAAGTTATGTGATCCTAACTATTTTATTATTTTAATTCCACATTACAACAGTTAGATTGCATCCCGAATCTCATAATAGATAGAATTAATTAGTGTTTGTTGGAGGAAATAACCGACTTAGAGGTGAAGGAAGCGGTGTTGGTTAAGAGCTCCGGGACCAGATGGCTACTCAGGAGTGTTTTTCCAAGAAAATTGGGATCTAGTTAAAGAAGATATTATTTGTATGGTGAAAGATTTCTTTAGAACAGAGAATGGATCTCGAAATAAATAAAACAATCATCGCCTTAGTGCTAAAAGTTAAAAATCCAGAAAGTTTAAAGGAGTTTAGGCCAATTAGTTGTTGCAAATTCATATATAAGATGATTTCTAAACTACTAGCTAATCAGTTAAAGAGATGGCTAGGAGTTTTGATTTCCCTGTACCAATCAGCTTTTGTTCCAAACCGGAGCATTACTTACAACATTATTATAGCTCATGAAGCAATGCACAGTTTGATAAGAAAATTGCGTAGGAGAGGAATGGGAATGGCAATTAAGCTAGACATAGAGAAGGCCTATGACTGAGTAAGTTGGGAGTTTGTTGATCCAGTAATGAGAAGAATGAGGTTTAATCAGAAGAGGATCAAACTTATTTTGCAGTGTATAACAATAGTCTCTTTTGCAGTGGTTCTCAATGGGGGCAGTTCAATGGTTCTTCAAACTAAAGAGAGGACCCTTTGTCCCCATATATCTTCATTCTTGTGGTGAATGTCCTTTCTAGAATGCTCATTCAAGAAGTTAACTCAAGTAATCTCAAAGGATACAAAATAAAGAGGGGATGTCAAGTGCTCACCCACATTCAGTTTGCAGATGACACTCTCCTTTTCAATAAGAATGATATAGCTGAAGCCCGTAAAGTCCAAGAGATACTAAAGAACTATGTTGAAGCTTCAGGGAAAAAATTGAACCTACAAAAATCGGGCCTGCATTTTGGTATGAATACTCCTTTCTTTATGAGGACGCAAATTACATAACTCCTTAGTATTAAGAAATATAAATCCCTTTCGAAGTACTTGGGAGTCCCGATGGAGTGGGGTAGGTCTAAAGTGCAGTTATGCCAAACATTAACATTAGGTGCTCCAAAAAGTGCAGAATTGGAAGGCAACTTATTTGTCTTAAGTGGGAAAAGATACTATGATCAAAGGGCTTTCCACCAATTTGGTGTTAATTTTTTTTATTCCTAATTTAGGGTGGATGTAAAAGTAATTCCAAATTTGGGATAATTTGAAAAGTTATTATCAATTTAGGATGGATTTTTATGAGTTGTCATTGTACACAGAGTTTCGGCACTTTAACTGACAGAAAAATAACTCTACAAATTAAAATGGTGGAGTTGTTTTTTTTTTTTTTAATTTAAAATTAAAGTCGCAGAAATGCCCATATAAATTTTTTTTTCTTTTTATTAAGTTGAATGGCCACTTCAATTGTTTTTTTTCAAAGGGCCACTTCAATTTTTTTTTCTTATTTTAATATTGTTTTGATTATGGATTGTTTTTATTATAATAATATTATACTTATGATAATATTATATTTTTTTATTTTAATCTTATTATGATTATTTTTAATTTAATTATAATAATATTTAAAATAAGCATATTATATTATTATAATTTTTAATATTATATTATTATTATTAGTATTATGATTAATATTATATGACTAATATTATTTTTAATTAAAAACTTATTTATTTATTTGTAAAAACTCAAAATCGTCTTGGTAATAATTGAGTTAAGTTCAAGCTTGAAATCTTTTAGTAAAATATCTAAGTCAAGTTGAAAATCTTTAATATTTAATTTGATAGAATCGCTAGTTTAATCATTCTATTCAAACTTGTACATACTACTTTAATATAAAGGTAACTTATGATTTAACCCCTCTATTTTATCATATTACACTACTTCATCTCTAACATTTTAAAAATATATTTATTTATCCTTTTATTTTGCAATATTATACCATTTATACCTTCCATCAGTTTTTCTGTTAAAATTGTTGTTAATTAATGTAAAAATACTAAAATAACTTTCAGTATTCAATATAGTGATTATTCACCCCTCTATTTGATTTATTATACTATATATCCCCTGAACATTAAAAGGTATATTTTCATCATGCATACTAATTTTTATCAACATTTATATTAAAATTATTATTAATTAATTACAAAATTATGATTATATATTTAATAAATAAGAATACCTAATTTTAACTTTAATTTACTCAAATTTTTTACTAATTGCTAATTAATTATTTTTTTATCTTAAATATCTTTATTTAAATAGTGATCAAAATATTTATATTGCGTAAAAAAATTAATCAAGCATAAATACTTTTTCATCTTCAAATTTTATTTTTTATTTCAATTATTAATTTAAACTATCAGGTTTATAAATTAAATTAATTAAAATTATTTTTTATTTTATGATTGAACTACCCTTTAAATTAAATGTTATTTTGGCTATTTATGCATGTTTAACAACAATTTTAATAATTTCAATAAATTTTTTTTATAAAAAATAGCAAAAATATAATAGTGAAAAAAAAAAAATATATATATATATATATATATATATATATATATATATATATATATATATATTTTAAATTTCAACGGGTAAGTAGTATAATATAATAAACTAGAAGGGGTAAGCAATAAGGGTATAATTGTCATTTTATGTTAATTAACGTTAATTTTAACGAAAATGTTGATAGAAGAGGCAAATAGTATAATTTTACAAAATAAAAGGATAAATAAATATATTTTTAAAATATTATGAATGAAGTAGTATAATATGATAAAATATGTGGGGTAAATTATAATTTACCCTTAAGATAATGACAGAAATATCTTATCAAATCGAGTCGAATTTGAATATATATAACCATGTCTAATATAGTCAAACTTGAGTATAAGAGTCATTTAATGAAGTCAACATTAAGTTTTGAAAATAAAACTCAATCGAATTTTAGTAGAGTTTCAAATTATAAAATTGAATCGAGTTTAAATTTGGAATAATATTAATAGTTTGTTAATTATAATATTTTTATTATTATGGTTATTATTATTAGAGGGAAAATATTTTGAAATAGTAAAAAGATGTTATTATTATTATTATTATTATTATTATTATGGCGAACTCTATTTTTGTTGCGAGTTTTTTTTAATTAAAAAATGGAAATGGCGGACTTACTATGGATTATTTTATCTTTTTCTTAGTCTGTCAATTTGACTGTCGGATTAACTTAATTTTTTACCCTAAAATTGGAATTTTTTTTAAAAATCACCCCGAATTGGTAAAATGTTTAACTTTTTATTATAAATTGGTAAAAAAACCCATGATCAAAACGGGTTCTTCAGGCGATTCCTTCTTATCTAATGACAATTTTCAAGCTACCAAGTATAATAGTGAGAAGGTTAGAAGGGATGATCAGGAGCTTTTGGTGGTCGCAATAAGTGGATAAAAAGAAGATCCACTGGGTGTCCTGGAAAGTGTTGATATACATTAAAAGTAAGAAAGGTTTGGGATTTAGAGAGTTAGAACAGTTCAATATAGCTTTACTCGCAAAGCAGTGCTAGAGGATCTTAAAGAACCCGTCTTCTATTAGTGCTCGTCTTCTGAAAAGCATACATTTCCCACACAAAAATTTTATGGAGGCAGGACAAGGTAATCGCCCTTCTTGGTTATGGATGAGCTTATTAAAAAGAAGAGAGCTATTAGCCAAAGGGTGTAGATGGAATGTGTCTTCTAGCGAATTGGTGAGTATTTGGGAGGATAAATGGATCCTGGAGTTACCGGGTTTCAAGCTGAGGTCGAGAGCACCACAGGGATCAAATTATAGTCAAGGATCTGATAGAGCAACGAAACCAAACTTGGAATATTTAGTTACTACAACAATTATTCCTTCCAGAGAAGGTCCAAGCTATTCAGAGAATTTAAATATGTGGAAGAAGATGGAGAGACCAGCTATTATGGCATTTTAATAAAAAAAAAAAAAAGGCAGCTATTCGGTGAAATCCGGGTATTATGTGTTAAAAGATGAACGCAGGGTAAGAAATTCTTTAAATATCCCTTCTGACCCAACAAACTTAACTCATAAAAATTGGCGGGCAATATGTAACCTCAGAGTTCCCACAAAATCAAGTTTTTTATTTGGAGATGCTGTAGGGATGCTCAGGCTTCGGGAGTGAACTTAGCTAAGAGAAATTGTGTGCAGTATTCCACCTGCCAGATATGCAATGCAGCTCTGGAGTCCCTTGAACACTCTTTTTTCACTTGCCCAAAAGCTAGTTTAGTCTGGTTTGGGTCATCGCGGAACTACAGACCTACAGATGTAGGGGCAAGATCAATTAAGTCCTGGTGGAAGGAAGTGGTCCAGCTGCTAGGCGGAGGGGATGAAAGTAACAAATTGGAATTGGCGGTTGTTCTATGTTGGCAAGTTTGGAAACATAGGAATCAAGAGGTCTTCAGATCACATAAATTTGATCCCAGAAGAGTAATTGAAAAAAGCAATTCTCAGTGGAAGGAGTGGATTGAAATCACCCGAGGAGGAGGAAAGATCCAATAAACAAGTAGACAACCCTGTACTAAATGGACACCACCTGAGTCAGGGAAGTTTAAAATAAATTGTGATGCGAGCTTTGACAATGTTAAAAAATATGCTCAAATTGGTTTAATTTGTAGGAACTATTCGGGAGAGATTGTATCAGCTAGTGCTAGAAAGCTCAATTGTTCATTGCCGGAAGTGGCAGAAGTGATAGCAGTGAGAGAAGCCGTTCCCTTCATAAGAAACCATGGCTTTAAGTAATACCATCATTGAGTCAGATGTAAAGCTAGTTGTCTTAGCGGTAAAAAAGGCCATTCAGTATGGGGTGGAAGAGGTTGACTGGAACTTCAGAACTGCTATAGAAGAAATCAATCAAATGATCGTAGAGAATCGGTTAGAGGGGGTCAAAATTGCTTTTATAAACAAAGAGGCTAACCGGGCAGCAGATTGGGTTTCAAGGCAAGAGTTCCTGTTACAGAGGGGAGATATATGGAATTCAATCCCAAAAGAATTCCTTAACATTCTGAATGGAGTACAGCATTTGATTGTTTGTTTGCGTACTCTAGCAGATGTCCCAGTTGTATTTTTTGTATCTGAATCATGTCTCTTTATTTTACATATAGTCTGTTGGTTCTGTAGTTTGTCCTTTTTAGACGCTTAGCCGGTTTTGCTAGACCGTTGTTTCAGAGGTTACTGATGAGAAATTCCTCTGTTGAGCTGTTGTGTTATAGCAGTACTTGTATTTTGTTCCTTGTTGTATCTCTAGCCTCGCTGGAGTATTTCTGCTGGTTTCTTAATGAAACTGAAATTCTCAAAACATAATAATAATAATAATAACGGATTCCTTCTGTTTCTTTCTTCCGCAGCTCATTCAGAGATCTTTCAAATCAAACCCATCTCTCAAATAATTCAGAGAACCTCAATTCTAGCAAATTCTTTCAACTAGGTCTCTCCATTTTCCGTCCAAATCCTAAATTGTGTATTAAGACTTTAAAGACATCTACAACATGCAAAGCCCATTTGCAGGCTTTATGCAACAAAAGCAATGGCTACAGCAAGATGCAATACTACAACAGCATAAGCAACAGAAGAAAGTGGTTTTGGATTTGGTTTCAAGAGTTAATGGAAACTTCGACTATCAATCTAGAGAGAGCAGAGAGTAAACCACTAAATGTGCCTCTGATAGCTCCTTTTACTACAGCTTGTTCAAGGCTTGATAAAGTAGAATAATATGGTTATTAGGATTGAATTGAGTAATGGATGTTTGGGTTGGGGACAGACCCCAATATTGCCTTTCGTTGTTGCGGAAGATTAGCCTGCTGCTATGGTGAAATCTAGGGAAGCTTGCGAGTTGCTGATGAGTAGTCCACCAATGAGCTCAGGGTCGCTTTTGGACAAGATTGGTGTGATGCTTGCTGGGCATTGATTTGCTTCTGTCATTATATAATATTAATATTTATATCTATAATTTTTTAAAAGATTTGTAGTAGTGAATTTATATTTTAAATAGTTTTTATTAATAATTTTAATTCAATATAAATGAAAGATAATAAATTATTTACCCCTATATTTTATTTTTAGATAGTTTACATAATAAAAAAAATATTATAGGAAATGTATGAATTATATTTAAAAATTAAATTACATTATTTAATAGTCATTTCATATATGACCAACATCTGCTAACAAAATTTTACAAAAAAATTCACATTGATCAGGGTTATTTATCAAATTATGATAAAAAAAAAAATTATTTTCCAAATTATAGTAGTTTTAAAAATAATTCCATTTTTATGGTGATTTGAGAAATTATTTTTCAATTTATGATATTTTTTACTGAGGCAGAAAAGAGAGAAAATTGTCAAAATTTTATAGATCATACTACTTATTTTAGTGGTGGTATGGCCATTTTTTCTTTTCTTTTCTTTTGAGGTCATACTGTCATTGGCATTGACGGTACAGCGGATTTCCATTTTGCCAAATATTTTTCAAAATTTTTAATTTTTTGTTTTTTATTTCAATTTATTATTATTATTATTATTATTATTATTATTATTTTTCATGTGTGTGCATGAATTTGTAAGGATTGTCATTGGCCTTTATGACTTTTATGTATTGAAATTTATTGAAATGATCATTATAGTCTAATTTTTTATTATAATTTTATAATAATAATTATTAATTAATTATAATAATACTGAAAATAATATATCATAATTATAATAATATTATATTTTTTATTTTTTTAATTTTAATATTATTATTATTTCATATGTGTAGATAAATTTGCATAGATTGTCATTTTATACATATCATCAACGGCACTGTCTGGCAAAATAAGATCATATCCTCTACTGAGTTCCTTCGTCTAAAAGTTTTGACGATGCAGCCAATATTTCATATCGGTTAAAAAGATTGGCGGCAATCTTTTTTATTAAAAAATTTGGGTAAATATCATCACTACTCTTGTGCAATATTAAAAAAAAAAAATTGAAATATTTTTATTCTCACATGGCAACAATATTGATATGGTTTCAACAGCTGGGCCAAGTTTCGGCCGAAAGGCCTAAGCGTCCGAGCATCGCAACAATAATTTTCAATTATATGGAGCATTTGTTTCCACGTTCTCAACCAATACAATACACTGAAAAAGAATACATTTTAATATGAGACCATTATTATAAAATAATTTTATATATTTATTATCACAGTCAGTTTTCTAAGGCCCCATTCAACGCATCGCTCACCGGTTTATTTGTCGTGTAGGTTCTTCATGCCAAATGAACCAACAAGCTGTTATTAGTTATTCCGTAAAATTATTTAAACTTAAATTTTTATAAAATAAATAATGGAGAATAAAAAGGTGAGATAATTTATAAAATTTTAAATGGTATAAAGTCATTTTTAATTATTTTCCCAAATAAGTTAAATGATATAAAAGTGTCTATTTTATTTTTTCATCTAAAAATTACATTTTTAGAAAAGTAAATTTCTACACAAATAATTTCAAGAATTGAACTTTCTTTTATCTAATCGCCCATAATTATTTTTAACACATGCAATTATTATATAGGATTAGTATATTAAAATATTTAATATTAAGAAATTAGTGTATTTTTCTTAATTAATCTAATAGAAAAGACTTTACCATATAATAATTGAAAAAAATTATTGATGTAAACACACATGACACAACAACCATAGAAACATCACCCAAAACCTTTGTACCTGCAGGACGGTTACACCTCAAACAGATATCTGTGGGGACCACAGCTGCTAGTGCATTGATTTGCTTCTGTAATTAAATAATTTTAATATTTATATCTATAATTTTTTAGAAGATTTATACTAGTGAATTTATATTTTAAATTTCATTTTAAATAGTTTTTATTAATAATTTTAATTCTATATAAATGAAAGATAGTAAATTATTTACCCTATATTTTATTTTTAGATAGTTTACATAATTAAAAATATTATAGGAAATGTATGAATTATATTTAAAAATTAAATTGCATTATTTAATAATTATTTCATATATAACCAACATCACCTAACAAAAATTTACCAAAAATTCACATTTATCAGCTATTATTTAGCTATATCAGTTATTGTTATAAATAGCTAAACTAAACATATCCTTATACATACAATCATATATTATATTTATGGTGGTTTTAATGATAAATTCTATATTTTTTTAACAATATTATATATGATTAAAAATAAATTATTGTTTTCTCTTTATAATTATAAAAATTCCGAATAGTAATTTATTTACTATTTATGTAATTTCAAATAAATAAATACTTAGTTATTGTTTTAAATGGTTGGTGATAAATTGTAAATAATGTACTAATAGTATAATGATTTTTGATATCTTTGTTTGCGTGGTGAATATTTTTAATAACTTTATAAATAATTTTCATCAAGTTAATATTAAATATTTAAATTTAAAAGAATAATTTAATAAATATACTTTAATAGTTATTTGTGAAAAACTCTAAATTAGAAGAGTAGCTACCAATTTAAAAATTTAGCCAAATAGTATATTATAGTTATTGGGGAGTAAATCATTACCACTTATAAGCTCTTCAATTTTGGATAATTCCTCAATTCAAAAATATTTGTGATAGAAATAGTTGCTCTCGCGATACATGTTTTAATTAGAGGAGACGTTACCATTTTATCAATACAATTGAAACGTCAAATTAATTAAATTTAATAATTAATTAAAATGTTAAAAACTAATAAAATGTTAAAAACTAACAATCTAATAACACATACACGAACACATTATGTTCAATTTTAAGAAAATAATTTTTATAACTAACTTTTTTATTTATTATTTCTTTAACTATCTTGGTATTTCCAATTTAACTGGGCAAATGTGCTAGCGAGTACAAAATTTAGTGTTGTTATTTGTTTAAAAGAACAACATACTCAAGATTTTCATTATAAATTGAGAAAAATTATTGGACTAAATGCCCTGCATATCTCCACATCAACATCGTAAAATGAAAATAATGTTAAACTTAAATACGAGTTCCCTTTTAAGTGAGGGTTAGGGTTCGCTTCTTTAGAGACATTTTGTCTCCTTTTGGGGTTTTGCTTTTTCGTTCTTCTTGTCTATCTCTTCCTTAACTTTTGATTTTCACCTTTTTTTTCTTTCCATCCTGATCTATAATTCTTTCTACACACTCTATTACCATTGCGTGCTTTTATATTTTTGCCATCTTTTGATTAGTTTCCATTTTCTCATTTATGTTAATTTGTGTTAGTGTTGTTATTTGTTTAAAAGAACAACATACTCAAGATTTTCATTATAAATTGAGAAAAATTATTGGAATAAATGCCCTGCATATCTCCACATCAACATCGTAAAATGGAAATTATGTTAAACTTAAATACGAGTTCCCTTCTAAGTGAGGGTTAGGGTTCACTTCTCTAGAGACATTTTGTCTCCTTTTGGGGTTTTGCTTTTTCATTCTTCTTGTCTATCTCTTCCTTAACTTTCGATTTTCACCTTTTTTTTCTTTCCATCCTGATCTATAATTCTTTCTACACACTCTATTACCATTGCGTGCTTTTATATTTTTGCCATCTTTTCATTAGTTTCCATTTTCTCATTTATGTTAATTTGTGTTATTGTCTTGTAGCTTTCAACGACATTATCATTACTAGAACAATACTGGATTACAAACTTTGAAGGATAGTTGGTGCAATCCAAGATGTAGAGACCTCCGAATTTGAGTGGCTTAGAAATAGCACTAATAGAAATCACTCAAGAAGATGATAAGCTTGAGAACCAATCCAGCACTTTTAACGAATCGTCCATTTAACTCGTATGATTTAATGGACAAGATGAAGAGGGCATGAAAATTTATGCATTGTAGAGAATGGGGCTGTTGGGTTTCATGATTCCATATAGAGTGGAAAAATTAAATTTTAATCATAAACTCGAATGCAGATCCAAGTAATTCGATTAATTGATTAAATCTAAGGTTTTCAAAATCTTACCACAAATGCAGAAGGGACAAGATTTCTATAAGGGAAAGAGGAGGTTCACTCTGGTGACACCCTACCTCGAACTTTCAATTTGGCAGTTCGAATTGATATGTCTCCAAAAGAATATGTTCTCCACAAGTGTCCACACGAACAACCCTTGATTGAAAATGAATGTTTATGTGCTAACACCTTCTCTTTATTTCTCATAAATCAAGAATGAAAAGAACTATATGTTTTTATTTTCTAAAAGAGAGAAAACAAATTTGGTGGTAGAATAATAAGAGTGAGTGAAACCCTAGAGAATATAACATATTTATAGACTTATAAATTAGGGTTTCACTTACCAAATAAATTTTTGGTAATTTCTCACTTATTCTTATTCTGATTTTATTTAAAATTAAATCAAAAATAATTTTCTATTTATTTAAGATAACATTTACCTTAAATAAATAAAAAATACATAAATATTTTATTTATTTATTTATTTCCATAGAGCTTATTTGGGCTTGTTAAACCCATATTCATTTTGGGCTTGTTAAAAGTGTATGATCTTGTAGGTTCATATAATGTTGGTAGTGGGACTTAAATCTCTATTTAGGGCTACAAGTCATAAGTGGCCTCTAGCAAGATATTATGACTACCCAAGTCATGTGAAGTTAATAATCTGACATAACCTAATATACAGTGAATATTTTAGTCCATTTGTCATATGATATCTTGATTAAATATAAGGCATAGATTATGTCATCCTTATAGAATTCAATCATATTATTTCTTGATTCCAAGTAGACTAAGAATAATCACTCTTTATGAATTTACTTTAGTATGGCTATACATTTGTTGCGTTTTAAATTCCGCAAGCGCACAGTTATGGTTACAATAGATAGATATCATTCCCTTAAGGACTATATATTGATTACTAATAATTTTTACCTATGATTTCAACTAGTAAATTGAGTATTTAGCAAGGGTTAAAATTTAAATAGTAAAAACTTAATTAGAAGTAAAATCAAATATTTGTAAACACGGATTATAGATTTAGTTTCACTATTCCAATCTAATCATGAACACATTACTAAGCAGAAATGTTGAATTTAGTTAACATAATTGCTCTAAAATACTTAAAGACTCTCTCAAATTCAATTAAGCATGCAAGGATTAAAATCTCACCTACTCTCATGATTAATAACTTAATCCAAGCTCATTAAGATTTTTAGCAATTAATTTGTCACCGTAATCTACTATCGTGACTCCCCAAAGAGCTCACCTACTCTCGTGGTCAAGTGAGATAAGTTCTAAGTGTCTTAAGCTAATGAATTCCCCTAACTCTCATTGGTGAATTCATCCATAAACATGCAATCAAATAGGCCTCGAATGATAACAAGATAAATATTACAACACAAAGAATTAATTGAAATTTAAATCAAATATAAAAACTTGTGTTCAAATCATGTCATGGAATAACTACTCATAACCAAGACTTTGAAAGAAAACTTAGCCACACATGGCTATGGTGAAATCCATAATCATAATCAAGAAGACAAAATGATGAAACAAAAAATAAAATCAACTCTTAGTCTTGCCTCCTAGTCTTCATTGATTTCTGTTTAGCCATCCCCCTTTTCTCTGTGTCTCTCCACTCCTCACTCCTGTGAAAAGGGTGTTTTATTCCTTATATAATGCTAGGTTATCAAAAGAATCCTCTTTGATTTCTAATTCCTTCTTATTTTCAAAACATGAAAATTTTCCCTTTGTCAGACTGTAAGCACCCAATTTCGGGATAATAAAATATGGATGCGATAGAGGACTCCAATGATGAAAATATTATAAATAGGTCTTCAATACTTGAAGTTTGAAACCTCAAAAGTCTTTATGCATTTTTCAAAAAAAGGGTTTAATGTTTTTTAAGAACTAAATTGTAATACTTTTTAAGGACCTAATTGAAAATTTTAAATTCTTTCAGGGGTCTTTTTGTAATTAAATGTTAAAAAATTTTATCACAGATCGAAAATCTACAATTCCGATCGGAATTATACTATTGTGATAGGGTCCCGCACTATTTTTTCAATTTTTTTAATTTTTGAAAATATTTTTCCTAGATTTTGATTTGCTAAAAATTTTCTAAAATTTAATTTTTATATTTTCAGAAAATAAAGTCATTTTAAAACTAGAACTCTTAAGTACATAGGATTAGGGTTTTTTTTTTTTGGCTCTTTTCCTATCTAAGGATAGTTTAGACTCTTGAAAAAGGAGAAATTCTCTTTGGACTATCTCTTTTTTTACTTTAAAAAACTTCTCTCCATATTTTTCTTTGAAGCAGTATGTAAAATATTTTTCTTTATATTTTCTTTGGTTTTGGAGCAAGAGCAATAGACTTTTAAAGAGGAGGACATCAATTTTTAAAGATCCATTAAAAGCAACGATGATTGATAACACTCTGAGGAGCTAATCAATACTGCATCCATTCAATCATCCCTTCTTCTACCCTTTTCTTTTATTTTTATTTGATTATTTAGTTTGATTTTAATTTTATTTAATTTTTAATTTTATTTTATTTAAGCTCTAATCATTATTTATTTTGCTTTTGTGTTCATAATTATGGTGGGAGTAACCTAAGCTATAGAGTAGCATGTGATTGAATAAGAACAAAACTCATGAAGATCCATGGAATGCCATGGATTAAATTTTGTATTTGAATGTTTTTTTTAAGTTTTATTTACTTATTTGCTATTATTTTGTTGGTTATTTTATTTTTTGTTTTTTTGGATTGTATTAGTTTTTATTCCTATTTGCAGTAGATCATTGTAATAGCCTCAATTGTGGGAATAATGGAATTTGGTGTGTGTGTGTTTATATGTTTTTTGTTTTAATTTAATCGGTTAGTAAAAATAGGGTTTTCATTAGGTAATTAATTAAAATTAATGGTTATAGAAATCTTTAGGTTTTTTTTTAATTAAATTAGAGTTAAGTTAGTAAAATTGATTTTTCTTGATTGATTATTTTATTTTATTGTTTATGGTCACTTTAATTAAATTAGGGTTTTAACATAAGTTAAATTAATTGTATCTTTTTATTTCTTTAGCTTGATATTTATTATTTATTTTTGGGTTTTTTTATTTATTTTTATGTGTTTTGGGCCTTAAGCCCATATAAGATTCTAATCCATTTAAATAAATTTAGTGTTTTTTTAGGTTTGATATTTAGATTCACTTTATTCATAAATTTACTAATTTAATTAAGATTAGGTTTGATTAATTAAAATGCATCATTAGGCCCATAATTAATTAGATTTTAGGTTAGAGATAACTTAGTGTAGACACTCGATTCGGTCGGTCCGTATTAGGGGATGAATTAGGGGCGCTTAGTTTGACCGACCCGTTGTCAAGCCTAATGATAAGAATGTGAAACTTAGACATGAGAATGAAACCTGAATCTCTAATGGAAAGTGGACTTGAAAATCTAAAGCCTAAAAAGCTTAAAATTTAGCCCAATGAAACAAGCCCGCCTGGCCCAATGCAGGCTCGGGCCAAAGGGGTGTCGCCTCAGTGCAATGAAGCGATCGCCTCTTTGGCAGCTACCGATGAGGTGATCGCATCATCGAAGAGGTGCCGCCTCTATGACAAACCACTTACAGCTACATTTAATGTAGCTGTAACCATGGTGGCCAAGTGGTATGGGCCCGCACCCTATACCTGATTTTGCATGAGGAAGAGATTTTTGGGGAAGAGAAAAAGACTATGGAGGCTCATGATGAGCTAGAGGGCTTAGGGGCATAGGGAAGCTTGGGAATAAAAGAGAAAGAGAGAGAAAAAGTGAGGGAGAGAGGATTATTGAGAATTGGGGGGAAGAAAAAGGAGAGGAGGAGAGAGCTTTGAAAGAGGAGAAAAGAAGAAAAAAAATGTCCTCAAGAAGGAGGGTAGATTCAAGTTAAAGGAGGTCTACATTTCCTAGGAGAGGAAGGAGAACGCTTATATCAAAGCAGGAATCACACCTCAGCAAAGGTTACAATCAAGGATACATCTATGAGGGCCTCTCATTTTGGTAAAAAACTTGCACTTAAACTCAACATGTTCATCATTTAATGTGTCCTTGCTTGTGCATAACTAAGTTATTAGTATATTTTAGGTATATTTTTGTTTACTTTGCTTAATACTTCATTTCATTGATGTGATCCTTGAAGGCTTTTGCACGTAGTTGTAGTTAGGTGCTTGTTGGGTGTATATATGCATGTATTGTTGCTTAAAGTAGAAGCCTAATGGTTTTGAGAGTCAAAATCAGCCTGTTGATCAAGCGATGCCTCTTCAATAAGGCGATCACCTCATCACAAAGGCTATTGCCCCATTGACAAGCCTCCAGGAAGTTTCTCTCCCTTGTTTATGTGTGTTATATGCTCTTTTTTCTTTAGAAATATCAGGGGCTTCTGTTGATGAGGCGATCGCCACATTGACATGTCGACTTGCCTTTTAGCTTTATATTTTTAGTGATTGTCATGATTTCCACTTGTCATGTGTCTTTTGACCCTCAAACATGGTTATTTCATGGTATGATGATGACTATCTTGATTATTTGATGATTTCTTTAATCCGTAATATGCAACCCCTTTTTAGAATATTTCTTTATAAGTATTGTGATACATGATTTCTTTTTTTTTTTAAAAAAAAGAAGGACTAACTGTGTGTTATTTACAGGAATTACTTGATGATTTTCATCATTGAGTAGTCGCCTTTGTTAACTATCCCTTTTATATCATCATGTTTATGTTACTTGTCAGTTTACCTTTGATATATGTTTAGTTTATTTTTTGTATATTATCCTTTTATTTTTCCTAAAAGCATTGTAATCCTTAATCCCTTTCCCCATTTAATTTCAAATGTATGGTTGTAAATTATTACTTATTTTATTTCTGCTGAATGTTGGGACTTAAAAGCATGAAATTGGATTAATGTGCAAACTTAGACTTATTTGTAACATTTGGGAAGTAAATATAGGCAAGTGCAATTTTGAATGTAAATGAGGAAATAATTAAATAATTAAAGGTAATAAAATGCAAAACATAAACGGAGGCCAACCGCAAGGTTGGGTGAGCATTCTAACGCTTATACCCAGTTTTCGAACCCGATCTCTAATGACAGCTTCTGGGAACCTCCATGGGATCCAGTTGTTGTACAGTGTATTCCAGCTTTTATCCGAGTGGCAACTCCATCTCTGAATATTTCTAAGACCTCTATCGTATTTATCATCTTTAATTATTTTATTATTTCTTTTGCATTTATGCATTCACTACACATTTTGCACATAATAAGCACTTCAGTCCCTAATTAACCCGACAATAGTCAGTAATTTGCTACCTACGTTTCATTCAAACGTGGTAGTGGAATATTTGATTATTGTCACTCACAACATGTACTAATCCGTGTTGTTTGACCCTTGAGTGGGGAGACTATATGGATGTATATGGTTGTGAGAGCCGAAGCCTTTTTACCCAAAACTCAAGCCCATATAATGACCTAGCAACTATCCTTAGGAATTTTCCCCACATGCATATGTGTTTTCCCTTATAATGGACCCTTAAAATAAATCTCGAGCCTATCAATAAGCAGTCCAAAATAAAATGGGCCTTCATGTCCAACCAAAGCCCATCATAAACAAACTAGTCAACAAAGGCCTCTCATGCCTACTCATAACCCATTTTAAATGGACCTTGACAAGTAAGTTTGTGGTGCTAAGGATCTAGGCTCATAGAAAGTGGACTTGGGATTTATTTAAAGGAACCATTACTTGTTTGAATCACTTTGAGAGTTTTCTTGCATACGTCAGTTTTATTATCCCCTACTAATAATTAAAGCCTAGGCCAAAAATCCTAGGACAAGATACTGTCCATTGAATATGTGTGTAGGAGAAATAAGGGCGAAAGTTTGCATGTTTAAGCTTCATGTTTTGGTCTTGTGTATCTTTTTGTGTGATTATTTTTTCTTAAATTTTTAAAATAAAATGAACTTGCATATCATGCATACACGACATGCTTCATTCTAACCAACGGTTTTGCAGCACTATAGATCCTTCAAGTTCAGCAGGGTGGGTCCGAACTAGTTCAAGTCGCCCAAAAATAAGAATGGCAGGAGGGTTCAATCCATAAGCATTTAGGGCACAGTTAAAAGATGAAGTAATGGTAGAAACCTGGTTTATGATGAGAGAAATGATGGGAGAAATTACTAAGCTTATTAGGGAGAATCAGCTGGCACAGCCATCTAATGCACAACCAATTGATCCGTTGGATCTTGATAAGGAAATCCCGATTAGAGGCAGGGAAGAAGATGATGTGATAGTGTTGGCCAATCCAACGAATCAAAGAAATGTCATCCCAACCAAAGATGTGGGTCAAACTGAGTGGGCTAAGAACATGACCAAGGCGATGAACCAGATAGAGGTGATGATGAAGGAGAAAGGTATGGTCTCTCCCTTAGATTATGATCTGAATCTAGAGTAGGGAGATGAACTATTGCCTCATAAGTTTAAATTCCTTATATGAAGAAATATACTAGCGCCGAAGTTCCTTATTTGCATTTGAAGCCATATGTGACTTACATGAAGGCTACCGAGCTAACTGAGAGCCAAATTATCAAACAGTTCCCTATCTCATTAGAGGGATTGCCAATCCGTTGGTACTATACCTTAGAATCACATGTGCAATCAAATTAGAAAGAATTGTGTGCCACTTTTATTAAGCAATACAGTCTTAATGTTCAATTAGAAGTGTCCTTAAGAGATCTGCAGAATACCAAGCAAAACTTTAACGAGTCTTTTGCTGACTACCTAACTCGTTGGAGAGGAAAGTTATCCTTAATGAGGCATAGGCCTGCTAAGTCAAATCAGTTAGTCCTGGCAATAGAAGGGTGTGTCCCAACACTGTCTAGGAAGTTGAGGGATCTAAGAATCAGAAGCTTTGAAGAATTGTACATATTTGGGGTCCAGAAGGAGTCAGATTTGGGTCAAGAGAAGAAATTCTTTGAAAGAGGATCTAGGGGCAAAGAGGGAACCAATTCAAGTAGTAATATTCATATTCATGCCATTCGACCACTAAGCAACAATGTACAGGTCAATGCAGTTAAACAACCTCAGAGATTTTCAAATATGGGGCATCCCATATCCAAAGTCCTTAATAAGCTTATTGAAAAGAACCTGTTACGGCCTTTACCTTCACAATAACCCTTACCTAGTGCCAACCCAAAGCTTTTTAATAAATTTTATCAGACCATCAGGCATGACACAGATAGTTATGCCCGGTTAAAACATGAAATCCAAGACCTAATAGACTCAGGCAAAATTATTGACCCAAAAAATAGAAAACAAAACCAACCCCTTACCCAATTACTGGAATGTACCACCACCAAATGCACCCATTTTGATGGTCGATTGTGGTCTAACAAAAGAGCAAGTCCTAAACTCCTTCATTAATGTCTCCCACAATTCCCTAAAAACCAAGCTTGAAGACCTAAAACCAAAAAAAAAAACCTATGGAGCTACAGGTGCACATCTTGGACATATGGAGTTCCAATGATAAGGGCAAAGAATAAGTTGACTTGTGGGATAGCGAGGGGTGTGAGCCAAGTCAGTCTGTGAGGAAGGTCAAAGAAAAGAAAGAGGAACCCGAGGCTACCAAGTCTGAGCCTGAAGAGGTGGGAGGTGTAGAAAAAAGGAAAGAAATAAAGTAAAGCAAAGAGACCATTGCTAGTGTCTAGGAATTACTTATGCATTTTAAGGATCACAGGGAGGCCCTAGTTCTAGCATTAGATTAGAAGAAGATTTTTGCTAATTCTACTCTAGAGCAAATGGTCCAATCACTAATGCAAACCCCTCAAGGAATGATAAAATTTTCTAATGATGATCTGCCTCTAAAGGAGAGGGATCGCCACAAAGCTCTATTTATCAAGGCTGAGGTGAAAGGGAAAATGTCCTGCTATGTCATGGTCGACAATGGTTCTACCACAAACATGTGTCCATTGAAGATTCTATCAAAGTTAGGGTTGACGGTGGTCGACTTAAAGCCTTTTGAGGTAATTGTCAAAGCTTATGATGACACCAAAAGGTCTGTGGAAGGAACATTCAGGGCATTGGTTAAAACGGGACCTATAGAAGTCTAGGTTGACTTGCATGTGATTTATATCCCTATGACATTTGCCATTTTATTGGGGAGGCCATAGTTTCACCCTCTGGGTGGTGTCCCATCCACTGTTCATTAAAAAATTAAATTCCCTCATGAAGGAAGGGTTGTTACCATCTCAGCTAAAACTGAAGTTGTTGTGGCTGCACTGAAATTGATCCCTAAGGAGATTTCCCTTAGTCCCAGTTTTGAGGTCTGTGTAATCTATGAGGATGTGATAGATGAAAAGGTTCTGAGAATAATGCACAACATTAAATTTTTGCCCGGCATGGGGTTGGGGAAAAATCAGAGTGGACCTTCAGAGTTTATGGGAAACAAGGTGCCTATTTTAAAGTAGGGGTTAGGGTTCAAAGAGACTAATAGAGCTGAGGAAGAGATAGATGTTTGGGGCCAATCTAAAGAAAGGGAAAAGGAGGCCATGGCTAAAAAGAAAACTCTTTAGGAGATTTTTATAAAAGAAGACACCAGGCACCTATACAGCAGGACTCCAAAACCTCTCCTGATGGCTAGGGAAGTTATTCTGGGGTTCAAAATCTTTGCTGAATTTATGAATAGAGCCAAAGGAGTCACTATTGAAAAAGCCTCTACTGAGGAGTTGGTACTGGCTAAAGAGGACTTTAAAGAGGATAAAGCCACCTCGGAGCATAAAGGCATTGATGATCAAAGCAAAGAATTTGATTTTGAAACCTACATCCTCAACTATATCATAGATACCTCTTATAATGACTTTGATGTTTCTCTTGCTTCTCTATTTGAGACTGATGATCTTTTCTTTTTAAAAGTGAATGCAATGAAGTCTGAATTTGCTTATTTATGTGATGTGTTTCCTAATGGTTATTATGTTTATGATGATCATTTCATGCATATGTTTGATATTAATTCGACTCAAACTGAGTCATTTAGTTTAGGCATAAACGGTAATCCTAAAAATATATTGCTTGCTTCTGGTTTAACTCGTGATGAGAGAGAAAAAATGAAAGAAATCTTAAAAAAGAGACATAAATTATTTGCTTGGAGCTATGAAGACATGCCCAAAATCAACAGGGAGATCTCTGAATATAGGATCCCCACATACCCTCACATAGCGCTAATAAAGCAAAAGCAAAAAAGGTTAAGGCCGAAATGGGCTCTCTTGGTTAAGGAAGAGGTCGAAAAGCAGTTAAAGGCAAAGTTTCTAGAAGTGGTAGAGGACACCCAGTGGTTAGCAAACATAGTTCATCTTCTTAAAAAGGATTGAAGGATCAGAGTGTGTGTGGACTACTGAGATTTGAATAAAGCCTGCCCCAAGGATGACTTTCTGCTACCACATGTCGATATATTAATTGATAGTGCAGCTTCCAATGCAATGCACTCTTTCATGGATGGATTTTCAGGGTATAGCTAGATCATAATGGTAGTAATAGATAAGTTAAAGACATCCTTCACTACCGAATGGGGCATGTACTATTACCAAGTGATGCCTTTTGGATTAAAGAATGCAGGAGCCACTTATCAGAGGATGGCGACCGCGTTGTTACACGATATGATCCACAAGGAGTTAGAAGTGTATGTGGATGATATGATGGTGAAATCTACAACCAGGGAAGGGCACTTCAAGGCGCTAGATAAGTTTCTGGCTAGGGCATAAAAGTATAATCTCAGACTGAACCCGAAGAAGTGTGTTTTTAGGGTTACATCTGGGAAACTATTAAGACACATTATCAGCCAGAAAGGAATAGAGGTGGATCTAGATAAGATTAAAGAAATTAGGGATATGCTTGCACCAAAAAATAAAAAAGAGGTTTGAGGGTTTCTGGTGCATTTATAGTATATCAGGAGATTTATAGCTAAATTGACGGCCGTCTGCAATCCCATCTTTAAGCTTCTAAAGAAAGACCAACCTATTATGTGGGATGAAAGATGTCAACAAACTTTTGAAGCTATCAAGGATTATCTGATGAATCCTCCTATTTTACAGCTGCCGAGACCGGGTAAAGCCTTGACTTTGTATCTAGCAATTGAGGAAGACGCAATAGGAGCAATGTTGGCACAGGAAGGTGAAAAGAAAGTAGAACATGTTGTGTATTACTTGAGTAAAAAGCCTCTGCCTTATGAAATTACTTATAGCCTAGTGGAGAAAATATGCCTAACAGTGATTTGGGTGATGAAAAAACTCCGGCACTCCTTTTAGTCTTATAAAGTGCAGGCGGTTTCTAAACACGATCCTCTTAGGTACCTCTAATAGACCCCATCTCTTATAGGAAAATTGGCTAGGTGGCTTGTTTTACTTACAGAATTTGACATAGAGTATATAGACAAAAAGAAGGTGAAAGGAAGAGTAGTAGCAAACTTCTTGGCATAACGCCTAGTGGATGATGACCAAGAATGGAAGTGGGAGTTTCCTGATGAGCATCTAGGAGCGATAGAGATACAAGGTTGGGAAATGTACTTTAATGGATCTATTAACAACAAAGGGGCCAGAATAGGGGTAATTTTGGTTACACCAGAAGGAGAAATGATGTTAATGGAAAAAAGACTTGAGTTTGAAGCAACTAATAACCAAGCAGAATATGAGGCTTGCAATTTTGGTCTAGAGGCATTGTGCAGCGTGGGGGCAGAGAATGCTGCTGTCTATGGGGATTCAATGTTAGTTATAAAACAAGCAACTAAAGAATGGGAGATAAAGGAAGACAGATTATGGCTGTATTAGGAATACTTAGCCACTATCTTGTGCTCATTTATTTAGTGTAAGTTTGTCCACTTACCGAGGGAAGGAAACTAGGTAGCTGATGCCTTAGCCACACTGGCCTCCATATGGGAAAGTGGGAAACAACCAGAAGCTAGGCCCTTAATTCTTACAAAATCTTAAGTCCCCTACTATGAGGAGGTGAGAGTGATGCCAGTTAATGCTATTAAGAAACCTTGGTTTTATGATTTACAAAGGTATCTAGAAACTGGGCAGTTTTTGGATGACGCTGATAGGAGAGAAAGGATATCCCTGCAAATGTTGTCTTGACAGTTCATAAGTCACAATGGGATGTTATACAAAAGAATGCTAGTTGAGGTACACCTCAGATGTGTTGATAAGGATGAATCTCGAAGGCTTATGGAAGCGATTCATGAAGGGGTATATGGGCCACACATGAATGGGACAATTTTGGCAAAGAAAATAGCTCGTCATGGGTACTTTTGGTTCACCATGGAGGTAGATTGTGTTAGATTTATGAAGAAATGTCAAAATTGCCAAACTTGTGGTGATGTTAGCCACCACCATCTATGGAGCTTCACGGAATGACTTCTCCTTGGCTGTTTACTGTATAAGGGATTGACATCATAGGAGAAGCAAGACCAAGAGCGACTAACGGTCATCGATATATTATTATGGCTATTGCCTATTTCTTTAAGTGGGTTGAGGCTAAATCTTATGCTACTTTCAGGTCAAAACAAATGATGAGGTTTATTAAGAAAAACATAATATGTCGATATGATTTGCCACATTATATAGTTATAGACAATGGTGTTCAATTTCAAGCAGAAATGGCCACACTACTGAAGGACTATAAGATTGAGCATCACAGGTCATCTTCGTATAAGCTGTAGGCAAATGGGCAGTGGAAGCAGCTAATAAGAATGTGAAAAAGATCCTGGCTAAGATGCTAGAAAATTATCGAGATTAGGTGGAATACATACAATTCGCATTGTGGGGATACCGAAAAATTGATAAAACTTCGACAGGCATCACTCCATACTCTTTAGTTTATGGCTGTGAGGTTGTTTTGCTGGTAGAGGTCGAGGTAAGGTCATTGAGAGTCCTTCTGGAATCTAAACTCCTCGAGTATCAGTGGGTTAAAAGTCGATTGGCTTAGTTAACATTGTTGGATGAGAAGAGGATGAAAGCTATGTATCATTCTCAGTTGTATCATAAAAGAATAGCCCATGCCTACAATAAGAAGATCAAGCCAGGAAAATTTTGAGAAGGGGATTTGGTGCTAAAGCTTACAAAATCAGTCATGACTAACCCTCGGGGGAAATTTAAGCCCAACTGGGAGGGATTGTATCTGGTGAAGAAGTTATTTTTGAAAGGCACTGCCATTTTGTCTGACATAGAGGGAAACGAGTTCAAAGAGCCCATCAACCTAAACAACCTCAAGAAATACTTTCTGTGAAAAGTCTCACTAGGGAGAAAACCTTGAAAAGAGGCTGTCTAGGCAAAAGATAGAGACTAAAAAAAAGGGGGGTCCTGCTAGATTGAAAACCTCAAAAGAGGTGGTCCAAAAAAAAGTTAAGGACATGTAAAAGGAGAGAGAAAGACATAAAATGATTAGTTGGAAAACTTGTAAAGGCAAACCAACTAATAACATAAGATGTATTAGAAGTGAAATGTATATACGTTTTGTGCTTAAATGAAATGAAATGGATTGCTACAATTATTGTTAAACATTGTATAATGTGTCTATTACAAGCCGTTTAACTAGCACAAAAGGAAAATTACATCTAACAAAAGGGGAAATGATGACTTAATTCCATGAGCTAATTTTGTTTTCTTTTCTTTTGTTGCTTACCCTAGGAGCTTAACATTTGTAACTCTCTTATCCTTTTGTATTTAATAAATTTTCTTCTTTTTGTCTATTATAAACAAATTCATGCTTTGTAATGATCATCAGTAGTCTGATCTAAATCGTAGCTTAAATTTCTCTCAATGACTCTTTAAGGCCAAGTTGCCACTAAGTGGTCCAGGAAGTTTTGAGAAAGGGGCCTTGGTTCAAACTCATGAACTAGCTCCACAATCAATTATTTATGGTCGTATTGGCAGCAAAGGTGGGTTGGATTGTAAAAAGTGGAAAAATAAAGATCGACAATCAGGACACAATATGTGTAGGACCGAATGGTCACATGCTGCAATCCCTACTAAGGGCACATCCAGCAGATTAGAGTATCAGGGAATGTTGATAGCCAGCTGTGAATCTCTACAGGAATGTGATGTAGCTTCCTTATTCAGTAATGCTTGGATTTGTAGCACCTGATGTCTTGAGGAGGTTTGAGCAGACCCAACATTTTGTAAATCCACATTTATGGGTTTGCAAATGATTAGATGCAGATAGTAAGACAGTTGGAAGTTAGGAAAGGACATTGAGAAACTTACCTCCAATAGGAATGGACTTCCTGAGAATCATCATGTCTTTGTGAAGTTATCCAATCCAATAATAGTTTCTACTAAGATAAGAGGGAAGGGATTGAACCCTGATTCCACCTAATCAAGAATGGAAAGGACATTTGAATCACAATGTCCTGAGGGAGAAACTAATAAAAATTGAGCCTATAAGTAGAGGGAAATCATGCAGGGCTAATAAGTTTCTTCTTTGTCCACACCCATGGTGACCTCAAGAAGGGACTTTAGTATGATTTTTGAACTAATGATGCAGTGAAAAGAGGACTGGGGTGGAAGGTTGAACGTACACGCCATTTGGTGTTGAATGGAGTGAGGGTTTAGGTTTTCAAGGTCAAGAATCGTAAGTCGACACATAGAATCCGTGTAATAACTAAGAATTGCTTTGAATTTCTCTAGCAGAGGACATATTTCTATTGTATTGAACCAAAAAATGTGTTTATAGGGATCCTAAAATTGAACCATGGCATGGAGAAAGGGGAACTTGATCCTCTTAGTATATAGTGATTTGAAGACCGAAAGGTGGAAAGGCTCTAACCTAGTCCAAGATTTGTTGTCTAAACCTTTAAAGATCAGTTATAGTAGCCTCAGACTCCATTCAGTCATGATTATGGATTTTAAAGGTGCTTAGAGAGAGAAATAAGAGGTTAAGGATGAAGGGAACTCAAGAAGTGGGTTGAACACAAGGATGTGAATTTTTAAAGGGGCAGGATCGCATGCTGCTGAGGTGATCGCCTCATCGATGATGTGCTGCCTCAACAGCATGAAGTGATCACCTCTTCATTAGAATTCAATGAGGTGATAGCCTCAGCAGCGGAGTTGGTTGTTACATTTCTTCGAACTGTGCAATCTCGATAGGTGAAAATCAAAATATAATGGGGTAGACATACATATAATCATTAAAACTAGTTCACATGTAAAAAGTAAAAGTAAATAATTTAATTGAGGAGAATGATGAATTTTATAAACAGTCTATCAATAAATCAATAATAAAAATATATGTGTTCATTGTTCAAAGATTGCATGAATGTTAACCCTAGTACATCAAGTGTCTGATTCGGTACCCTCTGGGTCATCCCCTCCTCCAACACTGCTGCCACTCCTGTCTTCATCCTTGTTATCCTCATCAATCTAAAAATACATCAATCTGATGCTCGAGAGTGGCGATCCTCACCCTGCTAGCCTCATCCCGATCCTAGTCAGACAAATCACAAGTTAGTAAACCATGCAAGCATGCATACATGTAGGAAATAAAGAGATTCTTACCCTCCACTACTGGGTGATCTCCAGCATATAGTCTCTCTGGGCCTCTACCATATGATACATATATAGGCATTGCTCTAGAGGAATCTGCATTATTAAAATGAATGTTGAAACTAACAATTGGTTTGAGAATCATAATGAAAGCATGTTAAAAAAAAAGCTTACATGAGTAGCACCACCAGGGGTGCATGCAAGGGTCAAGTCCTTGTCCAAGGTCAAGAACTGACGGGAAAACTCTCCAGGAGGAACCCAACATTGGGCTAAAGGGTTGGGGACGTGAATGAAGCTGCCTGGGATGAATTCAAAACTGGTGGCAGTAGTCGGCCTGACCTGCTCGCCAACCACAAAAGTCTCCACCCTGCCCTGATCCAATTGATGCCTCTAGGGCTCTCTCTTGCACTCGGGATCTAACTGGGGCCACAGGTCTAGTAGGAGCAGTCTGAAGGAAAGACATGGGAAACATGTGAGAATGCAATCAATTCTTAAGGTAAGGAAAGCTGATAGGGACATACCTGAGAGGTAGAAGCAACATGGAAGGGGACTATTAGCAAAAGTTGGGTGCGAACGAACTCTACATATCGGCTCTTCACATGAACCATATGATCTACAGTTGGTGAGTCCCTGGGCAAGGTCGTCGCCCTCCAGCTCATGAGCCCAAAGCATGTTGTTAGGAGACCTCGGAACCCGTCTCACTCTAGCACCTCTCCTCCAATTCAAAACTCGCTCACCCAAATACCAAGATCGATATCCAGGGCTATAGAGGAGTACTCTCTTCTAGGCTAAGAGCCTGAAGTGAGTCATCTCAATAGCCCAACTATCCTCAGGCCTCCATAAGTCGTTCTGGATCTATAAAAAGGGGAGATGTCAACAGGTAAGTAAGTTGAATATGCATAATTTACAAATAAGAAAGGTTATGCTTTGTAGGTACCACATCCTGTGTTAGAGAGTTCAAGTGATGTCTATGGATATAAACTCATGCGAGGTGCCTATTCACGATGCAACTGGCTCCCCATCTGCTGAGGACTAGGAAGCAATCCCCCACTCGTGTCACGCCCACAAGCAGCTCTAGCTCTAGAGCCCAGACATAGGGAAAAGAAAGCAGGAGAAGCTGAGAAACTAATGGAGGTTAGAGAAAGATAGGGAAAGCGAGGATCATGACTTACCAAAATAGCATGCTAGAAGCTGTAAAATCTCCTGGCCCCTTGCACCACCTCATCCATACTCCGGTACAAATACGCTAGAGCACAGCTACCCCAGTCGAATGTAGATACCTAATCAAGGTCTCAAAGATCCGGTAAAAACATCAGGTCGATAGAGCTGGTGGTGTCAACAAAGAATTTGGTACCAAGCAAATAGAGCAAGAAGGCCCTCACCACCTGATCAATCTCGTAAGGATTAATTATCGCCAACCTCACTCTCGGGTATAAAAGCTCCTAATTGAGTCCAGCTTGAGGGTATGAGTCCCCTTTATGTCAGGAGTCATACCTAAAAGTCACTTGATATACATAGCCTTGTCTGGAGATAGCTGATGTAGGCTTACATCAAAAGGGACAGGGTCTCCAGTGCAAGCAATCCTTATGACGGTGGTGAATGACACTGAGTCCAAAATAAGCTCACCGAATGGGAGATGGAAAGTGTGAGTCATGTCAAACCACCTCTCCATCAGAGTGTGGAGTGGCTGATAATTTGTGTATCCTTGCTTGGAAGGAAGTGAGAGTATGAAGTCCTCGAATCCAGTCTCCTGAATCTTATCCCTTTGGTCGTCAGTTAACTTATTGTAGAAATCCCAGGCTCCATGGAAATTCCTGGCACCCTTAAATTTCTGAGTGTCATGCTACAAGTAAAGGAATAAGGAAGTGAAATTTATGCGTTTTATAGTCTTAGAAAAATTCTAAATAAACAGACATGTAAATAATGCAAATCGCCCTATTGATGAAGTGATCACCTCATCATAGAGGCAATCACCTCATCATAAAGGTGGTCGCCTCATCATAGAGGTGATCGGCTCTTTAAAAAGGTAATAGCCTTTCAATCAACAAGAATGGCTATCGCCTCTTTGCAAGAAGCCCATTGTCTCATCGATGAGGCGATCGCCTCATCAAAGAGGCAATCACCTCTGTAAGATGCAAACAATGAAGGTTCTTAATTTTTGGCAATTAAAATGATAAATTTCATGTTTATTTAATCAAATAATGCCCTAGAATGATAATTATGTAAGAATAATCACTAACCCAATATGATTTTGTAGGAAGATTTGGGGTACTAACCTCTCTAGATGCAGATGAGCAAATATGGGACCCTAAATCCTTCAGAAGGGCAATCAAGCCTCCTTGTATCAGTCCCAGACTCCTAGAAGCACTAACGAAAGGTGGGATGTGATCCCACTCAGGCATAGCAGATTTTCTCTCATTCTCCATTATTTGTGAAAAGAAGAAGGGTACAGAAAGTGCAGGAGGAAGAGGGCGAAGAAAAGAGAAAAGTGACAAGAGTGAAACGGGAGGAAGATAAGAGAAAACTTACTTTTTATAGTGAACAAAAGTTTAGGGTTTTTTTAAAAAAAAGGGTTAATACAATATGCTAAAAAGATGAAATTCAAGGATAAAAGGTTGTCCAAATGAAGTTTGGACAAGAGTGGGTCAGGAAAACCCACGCCACTAAAAAGGAGGGTTGTTCAGGTTTGAATCCCCGAAGCTCAAAGAAAGGGCTATACGGGTTTGAATCCCTAAAGCTCAAAGAAACGGCTATTTGGGTTTGAATCCTCGAAACTCAAAGACAGGGTTATTCAGGTTTGAATCCCTGAAGGTCAAAGATCGAAATGATTGTTTGGGTAGTATCCCCAAAGTCAAAAGTAAAAGACAACTGGACTAGGAAAACCCATAAGTTTATGTCCCTGGAGAAGTGATAATTGGACCAGGAAATTTCAAAAACCACATCCCCAGTGGTGATCAAGCCAAGAAAACTCGAGAACCAAAGTCAAGATTAAGTGATGATCGGGCCAGGAAAACCTGAGAATCGAGTTTTAGTGTAGTGATGATCGGGCCAGGAAAACCCGAGAATTGAGTTTTAGTGTAGTAATGATCGAGCCAGGAAAACCCAAGAATCACATTTCATGTATGATGACGAATCGGGCCAGGAAAACCCAAAAATCATACTTCAGGTGACTGATGGTTGGACCAGGAAAACCCATAAGTCTATGTCTCTAGCAAGATGGTAATCGAGCTAGGAAAACTCGAGGTTAATAGTCTTCAAATATCTTTATCAAATATTAATGAGTGGCTGATCGGGCCAAGAAAACCCGAGGATCATGGTCACATTTCAGAATTGAAAGATTCATCTCTCGAGTGAAACCCAAGAGTCAGGTATGTTGCTTATCTCATTTTATTATTTGTTGTTGTACATGTAATTTTTTGAAAAATGGTCATTGCATGCATTTGATTTTTTGAAAAATCAGGGGGCAAACTGTAGACACCCAATTCAGTCGGCCTGTGTTAGGGGAAGAATTAAGGGCACTGATGAGTGTGAAAAATGCATCTCATTAAGTAGTCTTTGTGTTAGGAAAAATGCAATTTCAGTCAAGTTTTTATTCTTTTATTCATTTTTTATTTAGTTGAGTACTTAATGCATGTCTTTTGTGTTTATTTATTTTTATATATTAGTTGGTTTATTTTTGGTTGATTTGTATGTATTTAGGGAAGTCAAAAAACAGTAGAGGAAGGTTACATGGGAGCTGTGAGCACTTGAAGTGAGCCTAAAAAAGCAATGAAGGTCAATATGCTAAAATGCTGAAAAAGTGATATGCACGGCCATGTACATTTTGCACACGGGCGTGCGACCTGGTGATTGGAAAATTTAGAGTCGAATTTAATTACTGACTCATGAGGGACAAGATGGAGATTTCGCATGGCTGTAACCCTAGGGCTAGTAATTAGGGTTTTATAAGAGGATAACCACCAGAAAAAAAATAGGAGGATTATTATTTTTTTTTATCATCACTTTTTGGAGATACAATTTTTCTTAGCGCAGTTTTGAGAAAACAAGGATTTTTCTTGTATATGTTAGTTTGGAGATTTGAGAATAAGAATTGAAGAACATCAAGCTTCCTTTTTAACAGGGGGTTTATTCTATTCAATTATTTTTATTCATTCTTAATTTTAATTCAATGTTGATGTCTATTTTCTTTTATTATTATTTTTTATCTTTTAAAATTAACATGAGTAGCTAAATTCTTAGTTAGGGTTCTTGTTGCAATTCAACCATAGGCTAATCACAATTAAACCTAGGCCATTAATCTAGATCATTTGGTTGTTGTTGAACTTAATGTCTTCTTAGGATTGATCACCCTTTGATTTAATATACACAATAAAACTTGATCGAGAGATGGGTTGTATTGGATTTAAACAATAACCTGTTAGATGCTTTCTTAGTTGAGAAACACTTAAGCAACTAATATTGATTAAGGGTTGGTGCTTAAACTAGGTTAACCAAACACTTAGTAGGCTAGAGCTTTAAATTTAAGAACGTCAATTTAATTAGTTAATCATAGGGTTGTCTTAGGAGGAAAGCCTATGATTCTTGAGAAACCCTCAAATTGGATTAAGGTTAGGTATGGCTTAGCAGTTAATTTATCTTAAATAAAGGTTGAATTAGTAATAAGAACCCTAGCTCTCTAAAGTGATTATTATTTCATTATGATTTTTTATGTTTTGTCTTAGTTTAATTTTTAGGTTAATTCAAAATACCCTTTTTCATTGTTTAAACAAACAAGCACAACTAGTATCATTGTAGTCAATCTACAATCTTTGTGGGATCAATATTTAATTACTACTTATACAAATCCGTATACTTATGGAAACCCCATCAAGCTTTTGGTGCCATTGTCGGGGATTGCCAAATTGATATTGTTAAGAATTTTGTGTTATTTGATTTAGATGTTATTTTTGTACTTTTATTTTTGTTTGTTTTTGGTTTTACAGGAACTCTTGTTGTTGTATGCACACAACGTGTGGCGCAAGCAGACAAGGAGTCCAGTTAATACCACTTGATTTAGAGATTGAAAAAACTATTCGCAAAATGAGAAGACAGAATAGAGATAGGATGAATGGAGGGGAAGATGAAAGAAACCCGCCTCTGGGGGGTAGGGAAGCACACAATGGGCAAGATGGCCAAAATGGGCACGTTGCCCATAGAACTATGAGGGACTTTGTGAGTCCCAATGTCCAAGGTGACCAAACTCCAATTGTGAGGTTGGCGGTTGCCGCAAACAACTTTGAAATCAAACCTGCCATGATCCAAATGATTCAAAACTCATAGTTTAGTGGCTTACCACATGAGGATCCAATTGGTCACATGACAAGATTTTTGGAGTATTATTCAACCTTCAAGATTAATGGAGTACAGCTAAAAGCAATCAGGCTCATCCTTTTTCCATTTTCATTAATGGATATAGCAAAAAGATGGTTCACTAGCTTGGCACCTAACTCCATAACTACATGGCAGGAGCTTTATACAGCCTTTTTCAATAAGTACTTTCCACCATCTAAAGTACTCAAAATCAAAAAAGAAATTAACTCTTTCGATCAAAAAGATGATGAAAGTTTTTATGAGTGTTGGGATAGATTCAAGGATCTTTAGCAACAATGTCCACCACAGCTGATTCCTTCATGGGATTTGGCACAGTCTTTTTACAAGGGTGTCAATCCTACAATGATATCAAACATAGATGCATCAGTAGGAGGAACTATCATGTCTAAAACACCAGAAGATACCTTAGAGCTTTTTGAAGAAATGGCTATTACCCAAAGCCTCTGGTCCAGTGAGAGAGCTATTCCAAAAAGAGGGGGAGCAATTGAAGTGGACATTTTGATGATGTTAAATGCAAATATGGATGCTTTATCTTAAAGAATGGATAAAATGAATTTCAATGCCATATCTAACTTGTCTTCCTCTTGTGAAATATGCCAGGGTAGTCATCCAACTATAGAGTGTCAGATGATGCAAAGCTTGTCCATGGAGAATGTAAACTTTGTGAACAACTTTAAAGGATAGCAGAACCAAGTGCATGGCAACACCTATAATCCAAGTTGGAGAAATCATCCTAATTTCTCTTGGAGCAATCAAGGGAACAACCAGTGGAGGCCACAAGCACCACACGGTTTTGTAGGGCATAATGTGTAACACCAGCAACCAAATTACCATCAAGAAAAAAATTCATCTTCTGGGAGTTCTTTAGAGAGCAAGTTGGAGAATTTCATGGATATAATGTCCACAAAAATGAATCAATAAGATGAAGCTACAAAAATGTTGGAAGGCAAATTTGAGCAAATGTATCAAGACACTCAGCTGATGTTCAAGAATCACCTTTCCTCCTAAGACAACCCTATGATTAACCAAGTAAATTGACGTTCTTAGATTTAAAGCTCTCGCCTACTAAATGTTCAGTTAACCCAGTTTAAGCACCAACCCTTAATCAATATTAGTTGCTTAAGTGTTTCTCAACTAAGAAAGCATCTAATAGGTTATTGTTTAAATCCAATATAACCTATCTCTTAACCAAGTTTTATTGTGTATATTCAATCAAAGGGTGATCAATCCTAAGAAGACATTAAGTTTAACAACAACCAAAGGATCTAGATTAATGGCCTAGGTTTAATTGTGATTAGCCCATGGTTGAATTACAACAAGAACCCTAACTAAGAATTTAGCTACTCATGTTAATTGTAAGAGACAAAGAAGAACAATAAAAGAAAATAGACATCATCATTAAATTAAAATTAAGAACGAATAAACACAATTGAATAAAATAAACCCCCTGTTCAATAGGAAGCTTGATGTTCTTCAATTCTTATTCTCAAATCTTCAAACTAACATAAATAAGAAAAATCCTTGTTTTCTCAAAACTACTCTAAGAAAAATTGTATCTCCAAAAAGTGATGATAAAAAAAATAATAATAATCCTAAAAGTGATGAATAATAATCACCTCCTATTTGTTCTAAGTGTGAAATCTCCATCTTGTCCCTCATGAGTCAGCAATTAAATTTGACTTCGACTTTCGTAATCACCAGGTCGCACGGCTGTGTGCATTTTGTGCACGGCCGTGCACATCCCTTCTTCAGCATTATTGCATATTGACCTCTATTGCTTTTCGAGCCCACTTCAAGTGTCCATGGCTCCCATGTAACCTTCCTCTACTGTTCTTTAACTTCCTTAAATACATAAAAATCAATCAAAAATAAACCAACTAATACATAAAAATAAATAAACACAAAAGACATGCATTAAGTACTCAACTAAATAAAAATTGAATAAAAGAACACAAACTTAACTGAAATTGCATTTTTCCTAACACAAAGAGTACTTAATGAAATGCATTTTTCATACTCATCAAATTCCCCCACACTTGAATATTTGCTTGTCCTCAAGCAAAACCTAAAAACACATATCTACCTAAAGAATCATACTCATTCACTAGCTTTAACTTGACTAACTACCATAATCTTCCTTTAATAAAAATTTTAAAAACTCAAAATTTAAAACAGCAACTAAGGTTGAGAATATATTGTTACCATGTGAAGAGCATACTTTTCTAGTAAAAATATGAAAACATATGATTGACACTCAAGAAAAATAGAAATAAGTAGGAATCATGCCAATAATAAAGAGGCTAAGAAGTTAATCAATCAATGTCTTCCCAATCTCGGCATCCCCCACCTTTCTTGCATTACTCAGTGTGGAAACCTCCAAAAAGGGTCCTTTGGATACTCTTATTCTTAAAGAGCATTGGAGAAGAAGGAGCATTTAAAAGATTTTTCTTTTCAATTTTAAGCTCCAAACGAGTGCGTTTTACGCTACATCTCGCTTCTTGATTATTTTTTTCTCATTTTTTTTATAACCACTCTAAAGCAGCCTCAAATTCCTTCTTACAAATATTTTTCTCAAATATTAATCATCTAGATTCACTTGTTCAATAGAAAAGTAAGCATTAATGTTTATTAAAATGTAAAAATTCTTAACCACAAGTTGCTCTTCTAATTTAAAGATTTAAAATGATCCATTAAAGGAAGATTAAGGCATTTCTTTAAGAAAACTAAGATTAATGAACAAGGCTCTAAAGGTATATATGTTGCAAAAATTCAAGTGTAAAAGCAAGGCACAAACATACAAAAAGGTAAAAAAAATAAAATAAAATAAAAATAAAGCATGTAAACTCTTAAAGTAAAATAAACACACAAGCATACAATCATGAAAAGTAAATAAATAAAAGAAAATTAAAGAATAGTATACTCCCTTATTCTGGTGAAACTAGAGGGGGAATATATGGTGTGACCATAATGCACTTTGCAGCTTCATTTATAGCTTTAGATCTTTTTCTTTGAGGAAGAATGCGAAAGATGTCATTAATTTAAAGTTGCAACCTTTCAGCTCTGGATTCACATCGCCTCTCGAACTTCTCTAACTAGTTGGACAAATCCATAACCATATTCCCAATCCTATTGTCAAAGATATCCATCCGCTCTTTGATTTTTTTCCATGATGTTATCACTCCACTTTTCGGTGTTCCCCCACTTCCTTGATTGAGCTTCACTCCCATTATCTCATTTTTCAGTTGCATTAGGGGGTAAAGGTATTTCACTATGTTGCATTGCCATTTGGCAAATCATGTAGCAACTTTTACCCGTTACATCATGAAACTCATTGAATTCGGTGATATATAAAATCAACACTCCAATAAAATAAAAATTGATCACCCATTAATTCAGGAAGTTTAGCTCACTTAGGAAACTAAAACCAACTAAACTCCCAATGGAACAAGGAAATAACATAAAAACAAATAAAACCACAACTAACAAGCTTGCAAAATAAAAAATTTTAATTCCTCTCCCACACTTAAAATGTGCAATGTCCTCATTGCAACATTTATAACAGGAAAAATTTTAAGGAATTCAACTGTTTTTGTCCATCAGGTCGCAAGGTCGTGTGCAAACTGCGCACGACCGTGATACCTGCTAGCACATATCAATTTTTTTTTTGCATCATATTGGTTGGACAAGCCTCACATATTTATTGCACAATTGGGGAATTTTGGAGTGTTGGGAAGTGGAAAGATCCACTTAAAACAAAATTTTGTGTCTTTTTTTTTAAAAAAAATGGGTCTGTCTCATTGCACGGCCATGCACGAAATGCGCACAGTCGTGTGTTGAGTTCTGGCATCGTAAGGCACATGGCCGTGTGCATTTTCTGCATGGCCATGTGACCTGATTATCCAAAAGTGGTGACGCAAGATGCATGGCCATGTGACATGCACATGCATACTTTAGAAATTCTTTGAATTAAAAATTCAACACACGTAGACAAGCAATGCATCATAAATTTAAATTGCAAGTCACTCGAAACAAAAATTCCATAAAACATTTAACTCACAAGACCTCTTCTAGAGCTCCAACCTTTCTTTCATTCCCTAAAATGCACCAGAAAAAATCATAAAAAAAATAGAATAAACTTGCAAAAACGTAAAACAAATAACCAACAATAAAAACAAAACATACAAATATAAATACAAATAAAAATAAAAAATAATCTTGGTTGAGCCAACAAGAAGCACTCTTTTAATGGTCCATGAGCTAGACCATCAAATTGATCATCCAGTTAATTCCTTCAAGTATGAAACTTGATGGAACTCCTCAAATGTGCTTCCATGGTACAGCTTTAACCTTTGCCCATTAACTTTGAATGTGTCTCCTTTAGTGTTGCTCAATTCCACAGCTCCATGAGGATATGAATGAGTCACTATATACGATCCTGTCCATCTACTTTTCAACTTTCCAGGAAATAATTTGAGCCTTGAGTTGAACAACAAAACTTGATCACCTTCCTTAAACTCCTTAATTCTTACTATTGCATCATGCCATATCTTAGTACGTTCTTTATAAATCCTTGAATTTTCATAAGCAGCTTCTCTTATCTCTTCAAGCTCATTCAACTATAACATTCTTCTCTCAGCTGCCTTCTTGAATTCAAAATTCAAGGCTTTCACTGCCCAGTAGGCCTTGTGTTCAAGCTCAATGAGAAGATGACATGCTTTGCCATAAACCACCCTAAAGGGAGACATCCTAAGAGGTGTTTTGTAAGCTGTTCTATATGCCCACAAAGCATCATCAAGCTTCCTTGCCCATTCTTTCCTTGACTTACTTACTGTTCTCTCCGAAATCTTCTTCAACTCCTTATTACTCACCTCAACTTGGCCACTGGTTTGCGGGTGATAAGGTGTAGCTACCCTATGCTTAACACCATAGCGAGTTAATAAAGTTTCCATATTCCTATTGCAAAAGTGTGTTCCCCCATCACTTATGATGACTCGAGGCATTCCAAATCGAGAAAATAGCTTCTTTAAGAACTTGCAAACAACCCTTGCATCATTGACTATGCACGCTTGAGCTTCCACCCACTTAGAAACATAATCCACACAAATAAGAATATACTTGTTACCATCTAACGCTGGAAATGGTCCCATGAAATCAATGCCCCAAACATAAAAAATTTCCACCTCTAGAATTCCATATTGGAGCATTTAATCCTTCTTTGAAATGTTTCCACTCCTTTGGCATGCATCACAATGCATTACAAAATCTCTAGCATTTTAAAAAATTGTCAGCCAATAGAACCCTATTTCAAGAACCTTTGCAGCTATTCTTTGTGGTCCATAATGTCCACCATTGACCCTCCTATGATAGTGTTGTAAGATGTCTCCTGCTTCCTCATTTGTTACACATCTCCTCACTATGCCATCATTGCATAGTTTCCACAAAAATGGCTCATCCCAAATGTAGAACTTAGCATCACGAATTAACTTTTTCTTTTGCTGAGGAGTGAACTCTTTTGGAATTTCACCCATTGATAAAAAATTTGCTATATCAACAAACCAAGAAGCACCCATAAATTCTATAGCAAAAAGCATTTCGTCAGGGAACATCTCCTTGATAGGCTCTTGCTTATCACTTTCCTCTTATTCCAACTCCAACCTTGAAAGATGATCAACTACAACATTTTCAGCTCCTTTCTTATCTCTGATCTCAATATCAAACTCTTACAATAGAAGTACCCATCTTATGAGCCTCGATTTTGAATCCTTTTTGTTCATTAAATACTTTAATGTTACATGATCTGTATATACAATTGCCTTAGATCCAAGGAGGTACGATCTGAACTTATCAAAAGCAAATATAACAGCCAGCATCTCCTTTTTTATAGTAGCATAATTCAACTGAGTATCTATCAATGTTCGGCTCACATAATAGATCACATGCAACCTATTCTCTTTTCTTTGGCTAAAAATGACTCCTATTGCATGACCACTAGCATCACACATCAACTCGAATAGTAGACTCCAATCTGGTGCCATCACTATAGGAGCAGAAACAAGTGCTTGTTTCAACCTGTCAAAAGCCAATTTACAGTCATTAGTAAAATCAAAAGGTGAATCTTTTTAAGTAACTTACAAAGGGGTTTTGAGATTTTTGAGAAATCCTTAATAAATCGCCTATAAAAGCCTACATGACCAAGAAAACTCCTAACTCCTTTAACATTTGGGGGTAATGTAGCTTCTCAATTGCCTCCACCTTTGCTTTATCAACTTGAATGCCTTGAGCTGAAATCTTGTGTCCAAGTACAATACCTTCATCTACCATGAAATGGCACTTTTCCCAATTCAGCACCAAATTTCTTTCCTCACAACCTGCTAGAACTTGCTCCAAATTGCTTAGACATCCTTCAAATGAGTTTCCATAGATAGAAAAATCATCCATGAAAACATCCATGATCGCCTCCACTAAATCTACAAATATAGCCATCATACATCTCTGAAAAGTTGCAGGTGCATTACATAACCCAAATGGCATCCTCCTGTATGCAAATGTGCCATAAGGACATGTAAAGGTGGTCTTCTCTTGATCTTCTGAAGCTATTGCAATTTGATTATAGCCTGAATAACCATCCAGGAAGCAGTAAAAAGCATGTCCTACTATCCGCTCCAATATTTAATCAATAAAGGGTAATGGGAAATGATCTTTCCTTGTGGATGAGTTCAGTTTCTTGTAATCAATACACACTCTCCATCCATTCACAACTCTTATAGGAATGAACTCTCCTTTCGTATTTTGCACAATTGTTATTCTCCCCTTCTTTGGCACACATTGAATTGGGCTAACCCAAAAACTGTCAGAGATTGGATAAATAATTCCTGCATTAAGTAGGTTGACCACTTCTTTCTTTACCACCTCTTGCATGTTCGGGCTGAGCCTCCTCTATCTTTCAATGGTTGGCTTGTGTCCATCCTTTATTAAAATCTTATGCATGTAATAAGAGGGACTTATTCCTCTTATATCCAAAATCTGGCAACCGATTGCCTTTATTTTTCTCTTCAGCATGTTCACCAATAAATCCTCTTACTCCTTGTAAAGTTTAGAAGATATAATCACAGGTAAAGTTTGGTTGACACTAAGAAAAGTGTATCTTAAATATTGAGGTAACGGCTTCAAGTTTAGTTTTGGTGGTTTTATGATTGAGGGTGGTGTGGGTTCAGTGTTTGGTAGTTATATGTGTGGTTGGTACGGGTATTTGAGAGTCACTTCTTCTTGAGAAGATTATACCTGTAAGCACTTCTCAATATTCTCAACTTCTAAAGACTGTGCCAACCTCCGTCGTTGGACTTCATTGACACATTCATCAATGACTTTAACTCGCATGCAAAAATCTTCGTCATAAGGATATTTCATAGTCTCATAGATATTAAACTTACAGCTCTCATCCCCCACTCTTAATATAAGAGTTCCATCATAGATGTCAATTATTGCTCTAGTAGTGTAAAGGAATGGCATACCAAGGATTAGTGGAACCTCCTCATCTTCTTCAAATTCAAGGACTACAAAATCCACTGGAAAGATAAATTTTCCAACCTTACTAACACGTCCTCCACTACCCCTTCTGGTTCCTTCACTGTCCTATCTGCAAGTTATAATCGAATGCTCATAGGTTTTGCTTCACCTAATCCTAATTTCCTGTAAACAGACAAAGGCATAAGATTAATTAAAGCTCCAGAATCACATAAAACTCTTTGAAAATTTAAATTTCCCACAGAACAAGGAATAGTGAGACTCCTTGGATGCTTCCTTTTTAAGGGAAGTTTCTTCGAGATGATAGCACTACACTCTTTTGTTAGTGTGATCATCTCACATTCTTACAACTTCTTTTTATTGGAAATCAGTTCCTTGAGAAATTTAGCGTACTTAGGCATTTGTGAAAGACATTCCACCAGAGGCATGTTGATGTGAAGTGCTTTAAACCTCTTTAAAAATTTAGCAAATTATTGATCATGCTCCTGTTTCTTTAGTCTTTGAGGATATGGAGCTGGAGCTTTGTAAGGTTTCACTAATGGTGGTGTAGGTTTCTCCACTACTCGTTCCTTATTGTTGTTATCACCTTGTAGCTTCTCCTCAGTTTGCACTTCAACCCATTCATCCCCTTGCTCTTTCTCCTCTTACTTAATCTTTTCCTGCTCATATTCTATTACTACTTTTAGGATTTGTATCTCTGTTCCACTTCTCAAGGTGATAGCCTTCAACTGTTCTTTTGGATTCTTCTCAGTGTTGCTTAGCAAAGAACCTTGATTCCTCATTGACAAAGAATTTTCCAACTACCCCATTTGCACCTCTAAATTATGAATAGAGGAAGACTGGTTCTTGAACATCAATTGAGTGTCTTGATACATTTGCTCAAATCTGCCTTCCAACCTCTTTGTAGCTTCATTTTGTTGATTCATTTTTATGGACATCACATCCATGAACTTCTCCAACTTGCTCTCTAGAGAACTCCCAAAAGATGAATTTTTCTCTTGATGGTAATTTGGTTACTAGTGTTGCACATTATGCCCTACAAAACCAAGTGGTGTTTATGGCCTCCACTGGTTGTTCCCTTATTTGCTCCAAGAGAAATTAGGATGATTTCTCCAACTTAAATTATAGGTGTTGCCATGCACTTGGTTTTGCTGTCCTTTAAAGTTGTTCACAAAGTTTACATTCTCCATGGACAAGCTTTGCATCATCTGACACTCTATAGTTGGATGACTATCCTGACATAATTCATAAGAGGAAGACAAGTTAGATATGGCATTGATATTCATTTTATCCATTCTTTTAGATAAAGCATCCATCTTTACATTTAACATCGTCAAACTATCAACTTCAATTGCTCCCCTCTTTTTGGAATAGCTCTCTCACTGGACCAGAGGCTTTGGGTATTAGCCATTTCTTCAAAAAGCTCCAAGGCATCTTCTGGTGTCTTAGACATGATAGTTCCTCCTGCTAATGCATCTACATTTGCTCTCACTACAGGATTGACACCCTTGTAAAAAAATTATGCCAAATCCCATGAAGGAATCAGTTGTAGTGGACATTGTTGCTGAAGATCCTTGAATCTATCCCAGCACTCATAAAAACTTTCATCATCTCTTTAATAGAAAGAGTTGATTTCATTTCTGATTTTGAGTACTTTAGCTGGTGGAAAGTACTTATTGAAAAAGGTTGTATAAAGCTCCTGCCATGGGTTTATGGAGTTAGGTGCCAAGCTAGTGAACCATCTTTTTGCTCTATCCATCAATGAAAATAGAAAAAGGATGAGCCTGGTTGCTTTTGGTTGTACTCCATTCATTTTGAAGGTCAAAAAATACTCCAAAAATCTTGTCATGTGACCAATTGGATCCTCATGTGGTAAGCCACTAAACTATGAGTTTTGAATCATTTGGATCATGGCGAGTTTGATTTCAAAGTTATTTGTAGCAACCGCTGGCCTCACAATCGGAGTTTGGTCACCTTACTCACAAAGTCCCTCATAGTTCTGTGGGCAACCTACCCATTTTGTGCTTCCCTACCTCCCAGAGGCGGGTTTCTTTCATCTTTCCCTCTATTCATCCTATCTTTATTTTGTCTTCTCCTTCTGTGAATAGTTTTTTTAATTTCTAAATCAAGTGGTATTAACTGGACTCATTGTCTGCTTGCACCACGCATGTGTGCATACAACAATAAGAGTTCCTGTAAAATTAAAAAAATAAAAACAAAAGTAAAAAAAATAGCATATAAATCAAACAACACAAAATCCTCAACAATATCAATTTGGCAATCCCCAATAATGATGCCAAAAACTTGATCGGGTTTTCATAAGTATACGAATTCATACAAGTAGTAATTAAATATTGATCCCATAGAGATTGTAGATTAACTACAGTGATACTAGTTGTGCTTGTTTGTTTAAACAATGAAAAAGGGTATTTTGAATTAAACTAAAAATTAAACTAAGACAAAACACAAAAATCACAATGAAATAACAATCACTTTAGAGAGCTAGGGTTCTTATTACTAATTCAACCTTTATTTAAGATAAATTAACTGCTAAGCCATACTTAACCTTAATCCAATTTGAGGGTTTCTCAAGAATCATAGGCTTTCCTCTTAAGACAACCCTATGATTAACCAAGTAAATTGATGTTCTTAGATTTAAAGCTCTCGCCTACTAAGTGTTCGGTTAACCCAGTCTAAGCACCAACCCTTAATCAATATTAATTGCTTAAGTGTTTCTCAACTAAGAAAGCATCTAACAAGTTATTGTTTAAATGCAATACAACTTATCTCTTGATCAAGTTTTATTGTGTATATTCAATCAAAGGGTGATCAATCCTAAGAAATCATTATGTTCAACAACAACCAAAGGATCTAGATTAATGGCCTAGGTTTAATTGTGATTAGCCCATAGTTGAATTGCAATAAGAACCATAACTAAGAATTTAGCTACTCATGTTAATTGTAAGAGATAAAGAAGAAGAATAAAAGAAAATAGACATCACCATTAAATTAACATTAAGAACGAATAAACACAATTGAATAGAATAAACCCCTTGTTCAATAGGAAGCTTGATGTTCTTCAATTCTTGTTCTCAAATCTCCAAACTAACAAAAACAAGAAAAATCCTTGTTTTCTCAAAACTGCTCTAAGAAAAATTGTATCTCCAAAAAGTGATGATAAAAAAAATAATAATAATCTTAAAAGTGATGAATAATAATCTCCTCCCATTTGTTTTCGGTGGCTACCCTCTTATAAAACCCTAATTACTAGCCCTAGGGTTATAGCCATGTGAAATCTCCATCTTGTCCCTCATGAGTCAGCAATTAAATTCGACTTCAAATTTCCCAATCACCAGGTCATACGGCCGTGTGCATTTTGCGCATGGCTGTGCACATCCCTTCTTCAGCATTATTGCATATTGACCTCTATTGCTTTTCGAGCCCACTTCAAGTGCCCACGGCTCCTATATAACCTTCCTCTATTGTTCTTTGACTTCCCTAAATACATAAAAATCAACCAAAAATAAACCAACTAATACATAAAAATAAATAAACATAAAAGACATGCATTAAGTAGTCAACTAAATAAAAAATAAATAAAAGAACACAAACCTAACTGAAATTGCATTTTTCCTAACACAAAGACTACTTAATGAAATGCATTTTTCGCACTCATCATCATCTTTTTGTTCTTACCTTGTAAACTTTAGCATTCTTATAAGCATCCATTTGAAACTCTTCAAGTTCATTCAACTGAAGTAGCCTTTTTGTGCCAGCTTTGCTAAATCAAAATTTGGAAACCTTGTAGCCCATAGTGCTTTATGTTCTAACTCAATTAAGAGATGACATGATTTCCCAAAAAATAACCTAAATAGTGAAGTCCTAATTAGAGTTTTGAAGGTTATTCGGTATGCCTATAGTGCATCATCCAAACGAATGGACTAATCCTTTCTCGAGGCATTGTCTATCTTTTCCAGTATAGTCTTTAGTTCCCTATTTAAGATTTTCACTTGTCCACTGGTCTAAGGTTGGTATGGTGTAGCCACTTTATGCTTAGCCCCATATTTTTCTAAAAGAGATTCAAATTGACGATTGTAGAAATGAGAGCTGCCATTGCTAATTATAGCTCTAAGGGTGCCAAAGTGAGTAAATATATTCCTCTGAAGGAACTTAATGACTACTTTAGCATCATTGGTTGGTAAAGAAATTGCTTCCACCCATTTGGACACATAATCAACCTTAACCAATATATATTTATTTCCATAGGAGCTTAGGAAAGGTCCCATGAAATCAATACCCCACACATTAAATAATTTAATTTTGATAATATTTGTGAGGGGAATTTCATTTTGTTTGCTAATGTTGCCTGTTCGTTAGCAATAATCACACCTAAGAGCAAATTGCCTTGCATATTTAAAAAAAGAGGGCTAATAGAATCTACACTAAAGTACCTTTATTGCTATTTTGGTAGAGCTTGCATGTCCTCCACACTCAAGCGAATGGCAATGAGTGAGTACTTCTGAAATTTCTTCATCTAGAATACACCTTCGTAATAATCCATCCCCACGCCTCTTATATAAATAGGGCTCATCCCAGAAGTATTGCTAAGAGTCCTAAAATAATTTCTTCTTTTAATCATAATCAATGTCCAATGGAAGAATACCACATGCAAGGTAATTCATAAAATTTGCATACCATAGGATGCTTTGCTAGACCCTCATAAGTTATTCTCACAGAAGGTCATCTGAGATTAGAAAAGAGACTGGATTAGCACTTCGTTCAAGGTAGGAAAGGTGATCAGCAACCAAATTCTCCATTCCTTTTTGATCTCGAATCTCCAAGTCAAATTCTTGTAAAAAAAGGATCCAACAAATGAGTCTTGGTTTAGCATCCTACTTTGCTAGGAGGTACTTAAGGACTGAATGGTTGGTGTAGACAATCACTTTGCTTCTTACTAAATATGAACAAAATTTTTCCATAGCATGTACCACTGCCAAAAGTTCCTTCTCAATTATTTTATAATTTATTTAAGCTTTATCGAGAGTGTAGCTTATATAGTAGATGGCATAGGCTTGTTTGTCTCTTCGTTGCCCTAAGATAACTCCTACTGCATAGTCACTAGCATCACATATGATTTCAAAAGGAAGGCTCCAGTCTAGTGGTTATAGGACAGGTGCTAAAATAAGTGCTTCTTTCAACCTATGGAAAGTAAAAAGACATTAATTAGTAAATTCGAAAGGAACCTCCTTGGCAAGAAAATAGTCAAAGGTTTAGCAATTTTGGAAAAATCTTTTATGAAGCACCAATAAAACCCAGCGTGTCTTAGAAAACTCCATATTCTTTTAACAAAGGTAGGGGTGGGAGTTTCTCTATCACTTCAATTTTTTCCCTGTCAACTTCAATGCCATTTTCAAACACAATGTGCCCGAGCACCACTCCTTTAGTCACTATAAAGTGACACTTTTCCCAGTTCAGCATAAGGTTAGTGTTTTCACATCTCTGCAACACTTTAGATAGATTATTAAGACAATCATTAAAAGAAAAACCATATACAAAGAAATCATCCATAAAAACCTCCATATTGTCCTTAACAAAATAAAAAAAAGATAGATATCATGCATCATTGGAAAGTAGCAGGAGCATTACACAGCCTAAAAGGTATTCTTCTATATGCATATATTCCATAAGGACATGTGAATATGGTTTTCTCTTGATCATTAGGGTATATGGGTATTGGAAAGAAACTAGAGTATCCATCCAAGTAATAGAAAAATAAATGATTAGCTAACCTTTCTAAGAGTTGGTCAATGAATAGTAGAGGGAAGTGATCTTTCCTAGTGGCCTTGTTTAATTTTCTATAGTCAATGCACATGCGCTAACCTGTGACAGTCCTAGTTGGGCTCAACTCATAATTCTCATTTTTCACTACTGTCATACCTCCCTTCTTAGGGACTACATGGATTGGACTAACCCACTGACTATCCAAGATAGGATAGATAATCCCTATATCAAGCAACTTTATAATCTTTTTCTTAACCACCTCTTCATGTTAGGGTTTATCCTTCTTTGATGTTCTATGGTGCGTTTAGCGTCATTTCCATATAAATCCTATGCATGCATATTGAAGCACTAATCCCCTTTAAGTCATCTATGGTATAAACTATGATCTTCTTGTAAGGCCTAACTCTCCTAAGTAATTTTTCTACTTGTTCATCAGTCAACTCAGTATTCATAATGATAGGACATGTAGAGTTAGGGCCAAGAAAACCATACCTCAGAGATGAAGGAAATGCTTTAAGCTCTACCTTAGGTGCACTTTCCTCCTCAATCATATCAAGGCTTTTTATAATAGAGGGTAAGGGCTCATACCTAGTTGATTTATTTTTATTCAATGTTAGACTTGCATTGAGGTAGTGTTCATACATTTTTGCCTCTTCATCAATGTCATCCTCTGTAACATCATGGATTAAGCATGCTTCTAGGGGGTCATGGGTGAGTTGCTTTTCAAAGCTCTTTTGTATAAATTTTTTTATCATATCGACTCTAAAATAGGATCCCATCGTTAAGGACTATTTTACTATTTTGAAAACATCAAACTCCACCTTATTATCTCCAATTTCTAGTACAATCTTTCCTCTCTTAACACCAATGATTACTCTCGTTGTCGCTAGGAATGGTCATCCTAGTATGATTGGAATGTGGCAATCCTCCTCCATTTCCAGGATAATGAAATCTCCAGGTACATAATAGTCTCTAACTTTGAAGGGGACGTCTTCTAGAATTCTATAGGGGTAAATGATAGATCTATTTATAAGCTGTAGCGACACTGTTATTGGTTATGGCTCACTGATGTTGAGTCATCTACAAAAGGAAAGAGGAATTATACTCACACTTACACCAAGATCATATAGAGATTTACTTATAAATTCATTTACAATGGTACAAGGGATAGTGATACTCCCTGGGTCTTTAAGCTTTTAGGGAAGCTTATTTTGAATAACAGCACTAATTCCTCATTGATAGGAATGGTCTTATGATCCTCCCATTTTCTCTCAACTAGATGATGTCTTTTAAGAATTTGGAGTATGCAGGCATAGTATTGATCACATACAAAAGAGGTATATTTAGTTTGAGCTGCTGGAATGACTTCATAAACTTCTCAAACTACCTGTCTAACTTGGATTTCTATTACTTTTGTGCAAACAACAACGATAGTACCAAGGGTGGTGAGTGCTTTTTCTCCTTATTCTTGTTCTATAATTGCTTAGTCTTCTCCTATTTGGTGTCATGAATGGTTTCTACAACATTATTATTAGTCTCTATTTCATACAATTGCTTTTCGCTTCTAAGTGTAACCACCTTAGCCTGTTCTCTAGGATTTTGAGGTTGACTAGGAAACATTCTCCTTTGCCTTGAACTTAAAGCTTGTGATGCAATTTGGATGCAATTTGGTTTTCAAACATCTTGTTATGGGTAAAAAGTTATCCCACTTGGGATGTCAAATTCTTTATTGCTTCCTTTTACTCCTCTTGGTCTTTTTGGTACCTCTCTTAATCTTTTAGGAATTCCTCCATCATCACTTCAAGGTTAGACTTTGGTTCGATTTGTTAAGGGAAGGCATTCTTCTATTGAAACTTAGGAGGTGGTTGTTTGAAACCTTGATGAGTATTTTGTACCCCTCCTTGGTTAGACTATGAAAAGTTTATATGGTTTCACTAACTTGAGTTGTAGGTGTTAAAGTAGGGATTCCCTTAATTCCTTTGGAAATTGTTAAGTGTATTTAACTGCTTAATAGAGGAATCCTGAAAAAAAAACCTCCCTGACACTCTAGGGTTGAATGTCCTCCTCCATAATTTTCACAAGAATAGACAGCCATGGGATTTAAGACTTTAGTGGACACCTCCAATTTCTTGGTAAGCAAATCAATCTTGTATTAAGGAGATTCCAACTGTCCACTTCATGCATTCATACCACTTTCTTTGGTGCACTTCTCTTGTCATGCCATTGGTAGTTGTTGGATGCCATAGTCTTAAGAAGATTGTAGGCATTATCAGGAGTCTTACTCATGAATGATCCTTATTAGTTCTATCAATCCTTAGTAGAAGGTTTGAATGAGCAACCAAAGTGGAACTCCATGGTGAGGACACTATCTTTGTAAATCCTTGAAACATTCCCAAGCCTCATAAAGAGATTCACCACCATGTTGAGTGAAGCTTATGATCTACTATCTAAACTTTGTTATTTTTCTTGGTGGGAAACACTTGCCTAAGAATGTCTTTGACAACATATCCCACGAAGTGATTAACTATGGTGCTAAATAGTGTAGCCATAACTTAGCCTTATCCCTCAAAGAGAAAGGGAATAACCTAAGCTTTATTGCATCAGGACTAACCCCATTCATCTTGAATGTATCACAAATCTACAAAAACTAAGCTAGATAAGCCTTAGGATCCTTGCTTAGGAGACCTCCAAACTGAAATTATGAGATCATTTAGATTATCACTAGTTTGATCTCAAATCTGTTGGCATCAATGGTTGGCCTGACAATACTATTATGGGTATCTCCTGGATTAGGCATTGTGTACTCTTAAAGAGCGTGATTCCTACCTAGTGGTAATGGTGCTTGATCTTTAGCCATCTTTTGCTTTTCTTTCTCATGCTTTTCCTTTCGATTTTTCTTACATGATTTCTTGATTTTAGGGTTGATCTTCTCTAAGTTCATCCCCTAAGATCAAGTGTTCATAAACTAGCAAAAGTTACCAGAAAAATCAATTAGCGAATTAAGTTAAAACTAAAGAAAGAATACTATTCTAAGAAAAGTAAAAATTAAATTAATATCAATATTACCAGTTCTCGACAATGGCGCTAATACTTATTGTGTTTTAAACCCAAAAGTGTATAGTTATGGTTGTAGTAGATAGATATCATTCTCTTAAGGACTGTATATTGATTACTGATAATTTTAACTTATGATCTTAACTAGTAAAATGAGTAATTTAGCAAGGGTTAAAATTTAAATAGTAAAAACTTAACTAGAAGTAAAATCAATTATTTATAAACACAGAGCCTAGGTTTACTTTCACTATTCCAATCCAATCATGAACACATTATTGAGCAGAAATTTTGAATTCAGTTAAGGGTAATTACTCTAAAATACTTAAAGATTCTCTCAAGTTCAATTAAGCATGCAAGGATTAAAATCTAACCCACTCTCATGATTAATAATTTAATCCAAGCACATTAACATTTTTAGCAATTAATTTATCACCATAATCTACAGTCGTGACTCCCCGAAGAGCTCGCCTACTCTCATAGTCAAGTGATCTAAGTTCTAAATGTCTTAAGCTAATGAATTCCCTTAACTCTCATTGGTGAATTCATCCATAAACATGTAATCAAATAGGTCTGGAATGATAACAAGAAAAATATTACAACACAAAGAATTAATTGAAATTCAAATCAAATATAAAAAATTATGTTCAAATCATGTCATAGAATAGCTACTCCTAACCAAGACTCTAAAAGAAAACTTAGCCACACATGGCTATGGTGAAATCAATAATCATAATCAAGAAGACAAAAAGATGAAATAGAAAATAAATAAGCTCTTAGTCTTATCTCCTGGTCTTCATTGATTTCTGCCTAGCCATCCCCCTTTTCTTTGTGTCTCTCCACCCCTCACTCCTGTGAAAAGGGTGTTTTATTCCTTATACAATACTAGGGTATCAAAAGAATCCTCTTGATTTCTAATTCCTTCTTATTTTCAAAACATGAAATTTTTTTCTTCGTGACATGGTTTTTAGGCATGGTCGTGCACTAATTCAAAGCAATCTATGAATATACTCAGCATGTTGCATGACTTCCAACATGGGCAAGTTTATTAGTTGTGCATCATTTTGGGTCAGAAATCTTCACTCACACTGCATGGTGATTCTATGACATTGTCATCTTAAAATTTAAGTGTAGTTGGCTTCTTCATGGCTCACACATGGTTTGGACATGACTTTTCCTCATAAGCTTCTTCATCACACGGCATGGTGCATACCATGCTATATAAAAAAACATAACAATTTCTTTTTATTATTGGGCCCACACTAGACATAAAATACAAAATCAATTAAAACTCAAATAAAACTTCCTAAATATACAATAAATAATAAGAATCCTAATGAATACTAACTTATAAAAATCTCCTAATTAAACCCAAAAACTACTTAAATTAATTTATTCCTTATTTAAAATTTATTAAAATTCAACTCTAAGAGACATAAATATTAAACATATCAGCATTTTCCTTAATCTATCTTGTCAAAGGGCCCATAGATATCATACTCATATTAAATGAGGGACAAATTCTTTGTGAATCACTCACACTCCTCACATAACTCATTTCATACCCAACAACAACCTATTTTATCATCCAATTAAAAATAATATAAATTTTGTCAAAATACAAAATAGTAATGTAGAAATCCATGGTGATTTCAAGGTCAGAGGACTAAGCCAATATTACTATGATTAGAATTACTTTTGACAATTATCTATGTAGTATTCTTATGATGGATCAATCCAGCACTTTATTTCTCAAATAAGTACCAATGGGTTGACTTAATATCTCATATTCATTATTAGTAAAACATAATCATCAATCAACACCATACTAACCATAATACATTGTTATGACTAGGGATAATTTGAATAGAACTCATATTTAATCTAAAATTTTTACTATCAAGTAACATACTTGATGACCTTAGTAAGAATTAATTATTCAAGTAATTATAATAATACAAAATGATAATAAAAATGTCTCTTTATTAATAAAATAAAAAAGTCAAAATATGGTCATATATGATTGACCTAGTGCATATCACTAACAAGAAGAACCTTTTTTGTTCAAATTGAACAATCAAAGAGATGTTGATTGGGTGCCAAGGAATGAACCATAACACTTTGATAATAATATTCTCCTATTAAAGGTTGTATCTAAAGATGAAAATCCCTCCTCCATCACGTTTCCTTTCACTACTTTATGAATTAGAGCATATGATCGTCCCATTAAATATATGAAAAAGTAAGAGAGCTGGTGAGGGCAGATACATATAAAATTGAAGGTAGAGGTTTCAAAACCAAAGTGAGAATAAAGGCACCTTTTCTTAAAGGCATTATACTAGCGTAAAAGGAAGCAAAATCTGGATACCTCTAAATATGAGAGCCTTCCCTTTTTGCTTTCCATTGTGGCTTTATGGGACACATTATCAAGTAATGCAGGATGACAATAGAGAGATTGATAATGCTAAAGGTCAATATGCATATGGACCTTGGCTTAAAGCATCTCTTTTAAAAAGGTATCGAGATAGTACTATTTCTTCTCAACGCAAACCCACAACATTACTCTAAGATCAACATGCTCCTCAAAATAATAACTCCCATAGAACATTATCCAATCCTTCAACTTTATAAGCCTGTATACAAATCCATTTGTTAATACTATAAAATACATTAAACCAAACATCTCTAAGATTTAAACCTCAAGGCCCAAGACCCAGTGATTATTAACAAGTTTTAGATTCATTTATAAATGTTCAGCTACACTAAATCGACAATGTCAATAACCAAAACCATAGTCCAAAACCATTCTACTATGCAGAACACACCACTTGACATATCCTCACCCATGACTTAGGCATTTAAAGAATCTATTACAAATTTAAACCAAAAACTACCTGATACAGATTCAACAACCACCAATAACACTAACCTTTCATAGAAAAAACCCCCATTATCTCTCAAAAAAAGGAGAACCAGTCAACTAAAAAAAGCCTTATCCCTTCTCAAAAAACCTAGACATAAATTAATCCCAATCCTTATAACTCCTTTGGATCACTTAGAGTCAAATCATCTAATAAAAAAAAATTGTTAGTCCATTAGAGAGTAATGTGAAGAAAAAAAAAAGAAAATAGCTCTCACCTTCTGACTCTAATACCTTTCAATTATTTGAGGTCTTATACGACTATTGCACATTAGCAAAGGTTGTTTAGCAGCCTCATAATGAGCTAGGAGTTGCTTGGTGTGGAGTTTTCAAGGGCTTGGGAACCAACAAATGATTTGAATTATAAAGAAGCTAGTCCTTTAAGAAGATCTTGAATTAGTTTTCTTAATGGAAACTAAAAAATCTGCAATAGAGCTTACTAAAATTTGAGAGATGTTAGGTTTCTAAGGTATGGTCATGAGTTGTGAAGAAGAAGCAAACAACATAAGTGGTGATCTAATTTTACTATGGAATTCAAAAATACAAATTCAGGTCTTGTCAAAGTCCCTTCGTCATATTAACATTGCCTTTACATGGAAGTCCTAAATGGAGATTCATAGGTGTGTATCATTGGCCTAAAGAAAATAATAAAATGCTTACTTGGGATTTAATATGTAACTTGTGATTAGCATTTCAGGGGCCATGGCTTTATGAAAAGGATTCTAACAAAAAATCAAAGGTCAACCTAAAGATATGAGGAAGATGGAGTCATTTCAGTAAGTAATTCAAGATGCTAGATTAGATGATATAGGTTATAATAGTTTTAAGTTTACATAGTCAAATGGCAGGGCATTAGATTAAAATATTCAGGAATAGTTGGACATGTTTTTAGCAAACTACACATGGACTTAGTTGGTTCCAAATTATTAGGTCTACCATTTAATAAGACAAGGCTCTAATCATTCTCCTATTCTTATACAATAGGAGGTTAAGAAATGATGGAGGAAATTAACAAAATAATTTTAATTTGAGGCCATGTGGACATAAAAAGAATGTTGTAGAGCAATGATTGAAAATGCATGAAATATGCCACTAGCTCACAATTCTAATTTAGTATGGTTAATAAAACTATTTGGTTGTCAACAGGAATTGAAAAAAATGAGAGCAGAGTCAATTTGGGGATGTTATTTAGAAAATGAATGATTTAAAAAAGGAACTGGCTTATCTACAAGAAGGAAATCAAAAATATAGCACAACAAAGAGATAGAAAGAAGTTGAAGGCAGATTGGATGTATTATTATGCCAAGAGGAAACAATGTGGCACCAAACATTTTAGATTTCATGGATGAAGGATGGCGATAAAAATACTAGCTATTTTCATTAAAAAAAATTGAAGGGAGGAGAAGGCATAATGTAATTATAAAAATTATAGGACCTGATGGGCAGTAGTAAGAAGATAAAGGGATTGCTTATATATTTTAAAATTAATTCAAAGATTTATTTTCCACAAATGGTGATTCTACAATGATAATGCTATTAATGTTGTTGACAAGAGCATAGATGGTCATATAGGAGTGAATCTTCTTTAACCTTTTACTAAAACTGAAATTTTTACAGCTATATTACAAATTCATCCAACCAAAGCCCTTAGCCTAACGGTATGCCTGCACTTTTCTTCCAAAAATTTTGGCATATTGTTAAAAATGGAATTTTAGATTTGGTTATTAACATTTTAAATAATGGGATTTCTCCATCATGCATTAACCAAACCTTTGTTGTTTTAATCCCAAAGGTTAAAGACAAGAGTTTAGACTTATTAGTTTGTGCAATGTTATTTTTAAGATAGTGAGCAAATTGATTGCTAATAGGATAAAAAGAATTCTTCCTCGTGTAATTGATGATGCTCAGTCTATCGTTGTTTTAGTGAGGCAAATTCTTGACAATGTTCTTTTTAACTCTTGAAATTTTCCATTCCATGAAATGTAAAAAATGAGGGTCTAAAGTTTTTTTGCACTTAAATTGGATATGAGTAAAGTTTATGATATAGTTGAATGGAGTTTTCTAGAGAAAATAATATTGAAAATGAAATTTCCAGTTTCATTCATTAATCTGATTATGAGATGTGTTTCCACTGTCTCTTATTCTAATCTCATAAATGCTAACCTAACTACTTCATTTTCACCATCTAAAAGGTTTAAGGCAAAGGGACCCACTATCATCTTATCTCTTTCTGTTATATGCTGAGGCATTTTCTAGATTAATAAGAAAAGCTAAATCTCAAAAAACTTTACATGGATACAAAATTTGTACTAGGGCTTCAGTTGTATCCCATTTATTATTTTTTTTTTTTTTTGTAGATGATTGCATCATTTTTAAAAAAGCCTTAATTGTAGAACTAAAGGTTGTTAGAGATATTTTAGCTTGTTACGAGGGAGCATCGAGACAAAAGATAAAAGATCTACTTCAACTCTAATGTCTCTATAGAAGCTTGCAACTCTTTGAGGAACTTACTTGGTGTGAAAAACATAAAGTATATGGGCTTGCCTATAGCTATTACTCATTCCAAAAAAACTCTTATTTTGAGATGTCATTGATATAAGTAAAAAGAAACTTTCAAATTGGAAGGAACGACCACTCTTACTTGTAAGTAAGGAGATTCCAATTAAGTCTATGGCTCAGTCTATTCTGAGATACTTGATGAGTTATTATAAGTTCCCAATCCAGGTATGTAACAAAAAAGCTCCTTAATAGTTAAATTTTGGTGGCATCAAGGTGATAAGTATTGGTTTTAGCAAAATAGTTATCCCACATCGAGAAGTTTAAATGAAATGGAGGAGTCCTTAGTCTATAAAAGGACTCCTCCCCCTTTAGTTAAATACATCCCAAAATTGCCTCTCCTATATATTCAGGCAATTGTATTCTTTTTCTCTATTTTGTAATATTTTCTTAATTAGTGAAATATTATTTTGGTAGTGTCCGAGGATGTAGGCATAATTGGCTGAACCTCGTTAAATTTTAGTGTTCTCTTTTAAGTTTGTTTAATAGCTATTATCGGGTATAGTTATTGTAAATTATTATGTTATTAAAATTACTTGTCTTAGTAAAATTCTATCTAAGGAGTGTGGTTTTTAAGTGGGACCATTGTGACTGCACCACTCTTTCCTGGGAATATACCTTAGGATGATTTTTAGTACAATCCTTTACACTCTAGTCACCTATGCAATAGTTCTCAAAGTGATTTTGTTTATTATTAGTGGAAATTAACCCGAATTCCATAACAATTGGTATCAAAACTCTTGGTTTATTTTAGTATGCTATGTGGTTGCAACTTAGGCTAATCTTCCACATCAGAAAAAATTTCCTTGGGTTAGTTGGCATTCCACATCAATAGCTATTAAGTAGAATTTTATAGCAGAAATGACAAATGACACAAAAGTATCCACATCGGCGTCAACAGCTTCTTCATCTTTAATTTTGGAAAAAAAAATATTGTGAAAAATGCTAGATTTATGGTGGAGATTTTTTATGGCACTGGTCATTTCGACATATGGCAAAGTGAGGTTCTAGATGCCCTCTTTCAGTAGGGTCTAAACATTGTTATTGAAGGAGAGAAACCAGATGATGTTGAGAAGAAAGAATGGAAGGTGATCAATAGATTGGCATGTGGTACAATTCGATTATGTCTTTCTAGAAAGCTGAAGTATACATTTTCTAAAGAAACTTCTACAAGTAAATTATGGAAGGCATTTGAGGAGAAATTCTTAAAGAAAAGCAATCAGAACAAACTTTACATGAAAAAAAGATTGTTCCGCTTCAACTATATTCCAGGTACCACGATGAATGATCACATTACTAGCTTTAATTAACTAGTAACTGATTTAATGAATATGGACGTAACTTCTAATGATGAAGATCTGGCTTTGATGTTGGTAGGATCGCTTCCTAGTGAGTTTGAGTATCTTGAAACTACTCTACTTCATAGGAAGGCTACTGTGTCTCTAAGTGAAGTAACTACAGCCTTGTATAGTTATGAATTACAAAAGAAAGAAAGCAAGAAAATACAAGTGTTAAAGCAAAAGCCTTTATTATCAGAGGCCATTCGTAGAGCCAAAATAAAGGAAGGAAAGGGAGATCAAAGTCAAAGTCCAAAATGAGCAAAGATCAATGTGCCTTTTATCGAGAAAAATGGCACTGAAAGAAAGATTGTCCCAAGCTAAAGGACAAAGAAAAACCTAGAAAGGGAAATGTTGTCTCAAATTCAAATGTAGCTGAGTATGATGATGCAGATTCATATCTTTCAATTGCTGCTACACCATCAACTAGCTGTTTGAGTTCATGGTTGCTAGATTCAGCTTATAGTCACCATATGAATCTCAATTGAGAATGGTTCTTTGATTTTAAAGAACTAAAAGGTGGAGTTATCTACATAACGAATAATGCCCCTCTTAACACACATGGGATTAGTTCAATTCGCTTACGCAATAAGGATGGATCAATCAGAACTTTAATAGGTGTTCATTATGTGCCAGATTTAATGAGGAATCTTATTTCTATGGGAACCTTAGAGTCAAAAGGTTTTAAAGTAAGGGCAAAAGATGGGATAATGAGAATCATCTCTGGTGCACTTATGATAATAAAGGGGATTCGGAAAAGAAATAATATGTACTACTTTATGAGTAGTACAATTATGGAGACAATAGCAACAGTAGCTTCTACTAAATATCATGAGTCAAAAGCAACCAGGTTATGGCATATGCGCTTCAGGCATGCTGGAGAAAAATCCTTAAAATTGTTGATAGATTAAGAATTATTAAAAGGAGCTCAGGCTTGCAAATTGGATTTTTTTGAGCATTGCATCAAAGGGAAGAAGACAAGGGTGAAATTTAGAACAGCCATCCATGATACTGAGGGTATTATGGATTGTGTTCATTCAGATGTGTGGGGACCTTCCAAGAATGCTTCATTGGGAGGAAAATACTATTACATTTCCTTTGTTGATGATTTTTCCCGAAGAATATAAGTTTATACAATGAAGACGAAGGATGAGGTGTTAGGAATTTTCCTTAAATGGAAAAAGATGGTGGAGACTCAACAGGTAGAAAAGTCAAACGTCTCTGCACAGACAATAATGGAGAGTTAAAAAATGATCCATTTTTTAAAGTCTATAAAGATAAAGGTATCGTCAGGCACTTCACCATTAGATATACACCACAATAAAGTGGGGTGGTAAAGTAAATGAACCAGACATTTCTGGAGAAGGTTTGGTGTACATTGTCCAATGTTGGGTTGGGCAAAGAATTTTAGGTTGAGGCTATAGTCTATACTTGTCACCTTATCAACCGCCTACCATCGATTGCTATTGGTAGTAAAACACCATTGGAGAAATGGTTTGCAAAACCTGCTACATATTATGATTCCTTACATGTTTTTGGTTCCACTGCATATTACCATGTTAAGGAGTTAAAGTTGGATCCAAGAGCAAAGAAGGCAGTCTTTATCGAGATTACTTCTGGTATGAAAGGCTATCATCTTTAATGTCCAGAAATAAAGAAAGTAATCTTCAGTAGGGATGTTACCTTTGATGAATCTACCATATTGAGAAAGGTGACTTCAGAAAAATTAGAGTAGACAGATGGTACTCCCAAACAGGAGGAGTTTGATGGCAACAGAATTGTCCCAGCCAATGTTGAAACCGATGATGACTTTCCTATAGTAGAAGAAGAGGTTTTGACCCAAGAACCTCCATAGCAATATGAATCAATTGCATTAAGAAAGGGAAAGAGGATCATTAAACAACCTACTTGCGATGCTGATATGGTCTCTTCTACAATACCAATTGCCATTGATGACGTTCCTACCACTTATAATGAAGTAGTCCAAAGTTTAGAACATGAAAAGTTGAGGATTGCCATGAATAAAGAAATGCAATCCCTTCAAAAAAAATTAAACATGGAAACTAGCTAGTGTTATGAAGGGAAAGAAGGCAATTGGGTGCAAATGGGTATATGCAAAGAAAGATGGATTTCCTAACAAGGATAATGTTCGCTACAAAGTAAGATTGGTGGCTAAAGGCTATGCACAGACAGAGGGAATTAATTATAATGAAGTATTTTCTCTAGTTGTAAAACATTCCTCTATCAGAATTTTATTGGCTTTAGTAGCATAGTTGGATTTGGAACTAGTTCAGATGGATGTAAAAATTGCATTTTTATATGGAGACTTGGATGAGAAAATCTACATGACTCGGCCAGATGGATTCAAAGTTGCTGGTAGAAAAAAGATGGTTTGCAAATTGGAAAAATCATTATATGGATTGAAGCAATCTCCGAGGCAGTGGTACAAGTGATTTAATAAGTTTATAATAGGGCAAAAGTACATGAGAAGCAAATATGATCATTATGTGTATTTGCACAACCTAAAAAATAAATCTTATATATATCTTCTTCTTTATGTTGATAATATGCTGATAGTTTCCAAGAGTCAGACAGAGATTGAGAAATTGAAGAATCAATTGAATAGGGAGTTTGAGATAAAGGACCTTGGTGAAGCAAAGAAAATTCTTGGCATGGAAATATCTAGAGATAGAAAATTAGGGAGGCTTTGTTTGTCTTAGAAAGAATATCTGAGGAAGGTACTAAAATGTTTTGGCATGAACAAAAAGTTAAAACCAATTAGTATACCACTTACTCCTCATTTCAAGCTTAGTGCATCCATGTCATCGAAGAATGCTACAGAATAGGAACACATGTCAAAAGTACCATATGTAAGTGTTATTGGTAGCTTGATGTATGTAATGGTGTGTATGAGGCCTGATATTTCACATGCAGTTGGGATTGTGAGCAGGTACATGCATGATCTTGGAAATGAGCATTGGCAAGCTGTGAAATGGATTCTATGTTATATTATGAACACCGTAAATATTGGTTTGGTATTTCAGCAAGATAGACAAGATGATCAGTGTGTAGTTAGTTATTGTGATTCTGACTATGCTGATGATTTGGACAAGTGTCGATTAACTACTGGTTATGTATTTACTTTTGTAAAGGCACCAGTCAATTGGAAGTCCACCTTACAGTCAATAGTTGCTTTGTCTACTACAAAGGTAGAGTATATGATAGTTATAGAACCTGTAAAGGAAGCAATTTAGCTTCAAGGGTTGCTTGGTGAACTGAGAATGGAGCAGAAGCACATCAAAGTGCATTATGACAATCAGAGTGTTATTCATTTAGCAAAGAACCAGGTTTATCATACAAGGATGAAGCATATCGATGTTTGATATCATTTTGTACTAGAGATTCTAGAAGAAGGTAAAGTCACAATCCAAAAGATTCGAACTACTGAGAATCCTTATGATATGATGATTAAAGTGGTAACTACAGTTAAGTTTAAACATTGTTTAGACTTGATCAATATTGTTACAAATTGAAAGATGAAATTTGCAGACACTATTGAAAGTTGGATTTGAAAGAGAATTGTATGAAATTTTTCCAAGGTGGAGATTTGTGGTTTTGGCAAAATAGCTATCCCAAATCGGGAAGTTTAAATGAAATGGAGAGGTCTTTAGGCTATAAAAGGACTCCTCCCCCTTTAGTTAAATACATTCCAAAATTGTCTCTTCTATATATTTAGGTAATTGTATTCTTTTTCTCTCTTTTGTAATATTTTCTTAATTAGTAAAATATTATTTTGGTAGTGTCCGAGGACGTAGGCATAATTGGTCGAACTTCGTTAAATTTTAGTGTTCTCTTTTATGTCTATTTAATAGTTATTGTCAAATATAGTTGTTGTTAATTATTATGTTATCAAAATTACTTATCTTGGTAAAATTTTGTCAAATAAGTGTGATTTTTAAGTGGGACCATTGTGACCCACCACTCTTTCTTGGGAATATATTTTAGGGTGATTTTTAGTACAATCGTTTACACTCTAGTCACTTGTACAATAGTTCTTAAGATGATTTTATTTATTATTGGTGGAAATTAATCCGAATTCTACAACAATAAGGAGAAAAACATCCACTCGTGTTCTTGGGACAAACAATGTGTTCCCCAGGAATATGGCGGACTAGGATTTAGATACATTCAAGATTTTAATATAGCCATGTTAAAGAAACAGGGATGGATGCTTATTAATAATCCTAACTCTTTGTTGGCTCGGGTTCTAAAAGCTAGATATTACCCAGAACCTCCTTTACGGAAGCACAAAAGGGTTTCAACTCTAGTTATTCTTGGTTGAGCATTTTAGATGTGAAGGGACTATTGCAATAGGGATTGAGATGGCGGGTTGGAACTAGTGAAAGCATTAGCGTATGGATTTATAGTTGGCTACCAGAGCAACCACAATTCAAGGCTTCCCTCCCAACTATAGAAGTTGATCCCAATCTCAAGGTGAGTGCTTTGTTGAATGACAATGAAACTGCCTAGAATTGAGAATTAGTTCAACTTTTATTTCAACCAAATGAAGCCAAACAAAATCTGTCAATGCCCATAAGTTCGAGAAACCCTCATGATACATTGTTATGGCATTATTCTAAATCTGGAGCGTACACCAACAAAACTGCCTGCCACGTTGTTTGAAGTCTAAATCAAGTGAGAGAGGGTAGAATAGGCTCATCATCAAATGCATCAAACTAAAAATGGCTATGGAAGCTTTCTTTGCCACCCAAGGTTAATCTTCACATGGAGATTATTGCAAGGATTACTTCCCATAGGCTTGGAACAGATAAAAAAGAAAGTCTCAACCGATGGCGTTTGTCAAAGATGTGAGGATTCTACGGAAACAATAGAATATTTTTTCAGGGATTATGCATGGAGCTAAAATTTCTGGTATGGATAATGACAATTGATTAAGATAGATGAGGCAATATTATAGACTGGATTTTCAAGCAGAAGGCCAGACTCTCGAAAGAAGGTTTTTTTTTACTCTTAACGTTCATATGGTATTTATAGTATGCTCAAAATGTGTTATATCATGAACAGGTCCAGATGGAGGTAAATGAATGCCAACAAAGAGCTCAAAAAATTCTTTTCAATTGTGAAGATGCAAATAAGAAACAGCAAGTACAATCCAATTTGGAAAGAACACCCAGACGGCAACCACTAGAAACTGATAAGTTCAAAGGTTATTTACTATTTTATGGTGAAAACTAAATTATTTTTTTTTTTATGATACTTTTTGAAACTAATTCTCATAAGTATTTTTTCTTTTTTATGTTAAAAAAAAAAAAAAAAAAAGTTTTTTTGACTGCTGTTCGTCACTGCCAGTGGCGGAATGGCTCCTGTTTTACTGCAGTTCATGCCTGTCCTCCCTTGCAGTCCGTGCCATGTCCACCTGCTCAAGGAAAGACAGGCCGAAGACAAGTAGGAGTGGCCATATACTATTCTTCTTTTTTTGTTTTTCAAGTTTTGCCATGCAGCCGTGCAGTATTTGTAAAAAAATTTAGTTAGTAATTTTATTTTTTCTTTTGTATATTTGTTGGTAAATATTTATTTGATTAGTGAAGGAAAAAAAATTTTAGTCAGGAAGAAAAATTTGTTGTTAAATATATATGCTGTATTTAATTAATGAAGGAAAAAATATTTAGTAGTAAGAAAAATTTATTTATCAATTTAGTGAAATAAATTTATTTATTGAGTTACAAAATTTTATATATTTACTTACAGAAAAAATTTTATTTATTTCAAATGTTGTCAAAAATGTTATTTATTTTAATTAATTAGTGACAAATTTATTTATTATGTATTTTGTTAATAAAAATTTATTTAATTAGATTGTGAAAAAAATTTATGCATGCTGTAGACATGGTTGAAATATTTGAACATTATGAATACAATAGCTAAGAGTTTGCATGATATATTTATTTATAATTACACTTCAAATTTGACAAATTCTTGAGTTAACAATCATGTTAAGGGATAAAGGTGCAAATCATCAAGTAAAGACAATGAGAAATTATCTAAAGATTATTCAAGTGCAATTGCAGTGCATTTCTTCTCTTTATTTCTCTTCTATTTTTATCGTTTACTAAATTTTGTTGCCTTACTATTGTACCTCTATTTTTAATTGTTTTAAAAGAGCAGAAATTAAAATAATAGAAGTAAATATGAGTACACGAAGGTGTACATAAAAATAGATGTTAATGAAGAGAAAATGATTGGATATTAAAGAGAAGAAAAGGAAAAAGTGAAAAGAAAGGGAAGAAAATGTCAATAAAAGAAATTATGAAGAAAAAAAGCTAATTACTTAAGAACTTTAAAAGTTTTGATAATTTTAGTGTTTTCTTTTTAAATTTTTACTTAAAAATTATTAACTTTACAATTTTTTTAAAAATTTTAACACGTTTTTTTTTTAAATTTAGAAACAAATCATAAATTTTACAATTTTTAACAATTTTAATAGATTCTTATAAAAATTTATCAAATAATTATTAAAACTTATAGAGTTCAAAATTTTTTAGATAATTAGGCGAATGTTAAATTATATTTATTCAATAAATATTTTAACATTTTATAAAATGTTATAGTATTTAATGTTGATAACTTCTTTTAATTTAAAAGAAAAGATAATTTAATAAGTTAGCAAAAAAAATCTTAAAACATACCATTTTAAAATGAAAAAGTAGTACGTTTTAATTTGTTATAAATTTGCAATTGATTATATAACATTGAAATGAATTTTTAATTAAAAACATATTAAAATTATAAAAAGATGTAAAATTTTGTATTTTAAAGTAAAGAAAAGATATTTTAGTGTCGTATAAGTAATTGTAAACTTATAAGAAGCTAAAATACTATTTTTAATTTTTAAAATAGTATATTTTAAGGAATAAATTTTTGCTAACTAATTAAATTTGTTTTTTTTTTAATTTAAAAAGGTGTTTGGTGCTATATTAATCATTAAATTACTGTAACATTTTATTAGATGTGAAAACGGTAATTTAAAAAATAGAATTTAATGTTGAAATATAATTTTTTTGCTAATAAATTTTAGAAGAAGATGTTAAAATTATTAAAAGTGTAAAATTTATGATTTTTTATAGATTTTAAAAGAATATATTAAACTGGCTAAAATATGAAAAGTTCAAATATTTTTAAAAGTTAAAATAATATATTAAAATTGTTATAATTTATAAAGTTTCAAATTTTTTAAGTAATTACACCGAACTAAAAGACAAAATGATATTAAAGAAAAGCAGATGAAAGAGTGAAAAGAAATTAAAAGGAAGAAGAGAAGGGTATAAAGAAGAAGTGGCTAAACAATATATATATATAGAACATTATGTATCAAATTATTAAAACACTATGTGTCAAAATTATAAGAGATTTCATTTAATGCTCATCTTTATTATATTTATATACATTGAAATAGATGCAATCCATGGAAACATTATACAGTGATTATAAATTTTAATAAATTAAAAGGTTAAATCAATAAAATTTTAATATTTAATTAAAATAATGAAATTAAAATTTAATGTCCGTGGGTGAATTTTAAATATATTAATATTATTATTATTCGAAAAAAAAGTATTAACATTATTGGCTCATCCTTTCAATTTATGAGGATAATTATAAAATTTTTCATGGTCCACAACCATTCTAATTAGAGGGGCAAAATCAACGTCACATACTTTGAATTTAGCAATATGTTACTTTCAGAATTATACAGAAGTAACATCGATGGCTTCAAATTTGGGTCCTTGAACAGAAAAATTTTTGGAAAAGTAAAAGAAACCAGTTTCTATATCATTTCCGTCTTGTTTCCCAGTACAAATACCAATAGTGTTAAAGACTTTGTGAAGCCACTGTTTCACAGTAATGGAAGCTAAAATACACTTTTCAGTTATTCTACTCCTCCAGTTCATCACATTTTGTTCTTGCAAAGACACCATAACCATAGCCCAACCATTTAAAGAAGGTGATCTCCTCATCTCCAAAGAAAAGAATTTTGCATTAGGATTCTTTAGCCCCGGTAATTCTAAGTGCAAGTATGTTGGCATCTGGTTCTTTAAAATAACAGTGCAAACTGTAGTATGGGTGGCCAACAGAAACAATCCCATCAGTGGATCCTCCTCAGGAATTCTTTCCATTAATCAACAAGGTAACCTTGTTCTTTTCAGTGACAATAATAACACTAACCCAGTTTGGTCAACGAATGTTTCTGTAGTATCTACAGATACTCTCGCAGCTGAGCTCTTGGATACAGGAAATTTGGTTTTGGTTCTTGGTAAGAGAATATTGTGGCAAAGCTTTGATCATCCCACAAATACTTTAATACAGGGAATGAAACTGGGGCTGCATCGGATATCAGGTATGAACTGGTTCCTCACATCATGGAGATCAGCAGATGATCCAAAAACCGGAGACTATGCGTTGAAGATTAGCCCGAGTAGCTCGCCGCAGCTTGTTCTATATAATGGGACAGAACGTACGTATTGGCGAACTGGTCCCTGGCCGTGGGAAAAATACCGTAGCGACGTTGAATATAATTTTGTTAAAAATGAAGATGAAATATATTATAATACTATCTCTCTTGATGCTTCTATCGTGTCAAGATTAGTTCTTGAAGATTCAGGATTGCTCAGGTGGCTAACATGGCATGAAGAACATAAACAATGGAAAGAGTTCTGGTCAGCTCCTAAAGATAGCTGTGATTTATATGGAAAATGTGGTGCCAATAGCAGGTGTGATTATAACACTCTTAATAGATTTGAATGCAATTGTTTACCTGGGTACGAACCCAAGTCACCTAGAAACTGGAAATTAAGAGATGGATCAGGTGGGTGTATCAGGAAGCGACTGAATTCTTCGTCTGTTTGTGGGCAGGGAGAAGGATTTTTGAAAGTGAATAGAGTCAAAATTCCTGATTCCTCGGCAGCAGTTTGGTACATGGTTACAAGTCGTATGGAGTGCGAAAGAAAATGCTTCAGGAACTGTTCTTGCTCTGCTTATTCAAGCATACCTATTTCAGAAAATGAAAGTGGCTGTTTAACATGGCACGGAGAGATGTTTGATACCAGAAATTATTTAGGAGGCATCGGTAAGGATCTGTATGTTCGTGTTGATGCACTAGAATTAGGTACTGTCATTCTTTTCAATGTTCCTATGTTTTAATTTGCTATTTCAAACAAAAATTCCTCTGTTTCGAAGTAAAGTTCGATTTCTTTCCTATTCATGTAGCTGAGAGTGTGAAAGGATTAAGCAGTGGTTTCAGAAACATATTAGTCCTGATGCTGTCAGCTGCTTTGGTATGGTTTGTCCCCATGATCATATTGTTCTATTTTTGCCGCAGGATGAGGAAAAAGAAAGGGTAAAAAGCAAATTTATATTGTTCTATTTTTTCTCAGACACTGTAATTTAAAATTAATCTTCTGTTTAATTTCGTCCTGTTAAAGCACAAAATTGAGGAAGAAAAGAAGAAAAGACAGACTCGGCGCAGCAAATGAGGCTGAAGGAAGAAGAAAAAGTAGTCATCCAGACTTTGTATGTTTCAATCTAAACACCATACGTGCTGCCACTGATAACTTCTCTCCAACTAACAAAATCGGACAAGGTGGATTTGGCACTGTGTATAAGGTAAATTTTCTAGGTGCTGCAGCTGCATATGCAAAATTGGCCTTAAATTCATGCTGAGAGTAAGTTTACTGTTGGAATATGATTTTAGGGCCTATTAGCTAATGGACAAGAAATTGCTGTAAAGAGAATGTCAAACAATTCAAGGCAGGGAATTGAAGAATTTAAAAATGAAGCTGTATTGATTGCGAAGCTTCAACACAGGAATCTTGTAAGACTTTTAGGGTGCTGCATTGAGAGAAAGGAGCAAATGCTGATATATGAATACATGCCCAACAAAAGTTTAGACTCATTTCTCTTTTGTAAGTCTTCTTCGTCCTCGATTTTGTTCAACCACTGTCTTGTTTAATGTCTAGAAACTGATAAGATTCTTTTTCATTTGTTTTATTAGATCAAACAAGAAAATTGATCTTGAATTGGGAAAAACGCTTCAACATTATTATTGGGATTGCTCGTGGGATGTTATACCTTCATCAGGACTCAAGGTTGAAAATTATACATAGAGATCTGAAAAGCAGCAATATCCTATTAGATGCTGAGATGAATCCAAAAATTTCAGATTTTGGCATGGCTAGAGAATTCCAAAATGATCAAATTCAAGAAATAACAACTAGAATAGTTGGAACATAGTAAGTGCTCTATTATTACATATAATGCTGAATTAATAACGAAGCCAGCTACATCAATAGAATGACAGATCTTTGAAATGTGTTTTCTATGCAGTGGATATATGTCACCGGAATATGCAGTTTTTGGAAAAATTTCAATAAAATCTGATGTGTTTAGCTTTGGAGTTATATTACTAGAGATAATAAGTGGTAAGAAGAACAATGATTTTAGCCAAGAAGATCCTTCCCTGAGCTTGATAGCACAAGTGAGTTGCATAAAGTTGTAGCACATACCTATGTCTCCTTTTTTTGTTTTTTCTTTTACCTCCATTCTTGATAATGGATTCTACAACATATTCAGGTGTGGGAGTTATGGAGAGTAGGCAGAGCAATAGAGATAGTTGATTCAATATTAGTGGAGTCTTATGATCCTTATGAAGCCTTGAGATGCATTCAAGTTGGACTGTTATGTGTTCAAGAAAATGCAATGGACAGGCCAACTATGTCAGAAGTTGTTCTGATGTTGAAGAGTGAAACTGCTTTCCCATTACCAAAACAACCTGCTTTCATTATCAGAGCAACTTCAAGCAATACGAACTTACCTGGAGGGGAAGAAGGATCATATTCTATAAATCAGGTGACAATTACTGATTTACAAACACGCTAACTATCCAACAAAAATGCTCGAAAAAGGAAAAAGAAAAGAAAGAAAGAAAGCTGCAGAAGTCCAAGATGCCTTCTATCAGTTTTCGGTTAGCATTAGTTTGATCAAAGTATATTTAATGACTATAAACATTTCTTGATGTTCTACATGGCTCATGTTTAGATAATCAATCTCATACCGGTTAAATGTACAAGAAAAAAAACATACTAAACTAAAAAATATTTGAAAAGTGATATAAATTATTTAGAGATGATTACTATTTTCCCCTCTAGTTTACCATATCATATTGCTTTCTACAATTTTAAAAACGCATATTTATTTATTTTGCACTATTACGTTTTCACTCTTTTATAAAAAAAAAATTATTAGAATTAATTATTGTTAAATAAGTACAAATAATCAAAATACATTTAATTTAAAAGGTGGTTCAATCATAAATTAAAAAAATAGTATGAAGTAATTTAATTAATATACGCACTAGTTTAACCCACTTATAGTTTAAACTACAAATTTAACTAAAATTAATAAATTTTGAAGCTATAGAAGTATTTTTTTCTTGATTAAAATTTTTATGCAACATAAATATATATAAGTGGAAATATCTAAATCCAAAATAATTTGATTATTAATTAATTAAGACTTTGAGTAAATTCAAATTAGGTATTTTTATTTGATCAAATAGTACAATTGTAATTTTATATTTAATTAATAATGATTTTAATAGAACTATTAATAGAATTAGTATCATAAAATGTAACATTTAATGTTAGGGGGCAAACAGTGTAGTGGAATTTTTTTTTATTAACTTCCATAATATTTTAGAAAGAGCTCTTGAGCTAAAACATAAGATACAAAGTCTGGGGGATGAACCCATTCCTGGAGATCAAACAAAGAATGGCCAAATTTGGCACATAAATCACGCAGCTCATTCGCAGATATATAAATAAAATTAACTGTCACTTGATAGAAATGGTTCATATTAATATTCTATTCTAATAAGAGTTATATTATCTTGAAAAGAATAATTATTTGAATAAGAAAAAAAACTTAATAAGGAAATTTATTTTAATTAGAAAAATTATTCTACAAAGAAGTCTCATTCTCTCATAAACAAAGCAATTCTACAAAATTAAATAATCATACTCCTAAGAGATTTGAGCAATATATTCTCCTATAAATACATCTCATATCATTCATTCTCATTCTCATATTTTCTCATCATTTTCATCTCTCCATTCTCATCATACAACATCACCAAAATATTATTCCATCACTCCATCATCACTCCATCCAAGCAATCACTCTCTATGCTCTATTATATTATGTTTTTTCACTTTATTATATTTTTTCCTCATACCATTACTGACTTAAGTTTTAGAGTATTTATGGGGGAACCCCGTCCCTTTACCCGTTCTCCTCCTCGTCAATGCAAGTTCTACAAGCAAGAGATTCAATTCGGAATTACTAAATGGCGCCATCTGTGGGAAAAATCAAATTTAATTCCAAATTATCTTTGCTTACTACGAATTTAGTTCGACCTCTCAAAGACACAACCAAATCATAATTTCTTTAAGCATAATCATAAAGAAATCCAATTCATTCATCAGTGACAAATTCATATTGAAATAGTGTAAAGATCGTCATGGCAATACTTTCTTATCTACTTTGCACGAGAGATTGATCCATTCTTATAATGCACATTCCTCGAAAGTTGATCATGTTGTTTATAATACAATCTTGGCTTCAGACTTTACCTTTGGGGTTAATAACTTATCATCGATTGAAGGAGGCAAACATGATTTAAGATAGTTGAAGTAGAGACTTAAAGTGCCCAAGTGGTTGACGGAGTTATGCAGCTTCAAGCTTCTAATTATCCGAGCAGTAGATTGGTATATAAAGAATTGCTCAAAAATTATTGGTAGAATGAGCTCTGAACTATAAGCAACAACTTCATTGTATCTTTGATCAGGTGCAAAACGCAAAGGCATAGCATTTAAGATATGTCCATCTATGATCATGATATTAATGAGCTTTAAGATTCCTTGCATTAGCAGATAAGTTTGCGTATTTATATTTTTCTTATTCAAATACTTGATTAAACAGTCCCGTGATTCTATACCTCATAAACTCATTATACCCTCAATGGGATCATGCCTTAATAAAAATTTATTATAAAGTTATGTGGTTAGATTATCAAGTCACAAGGCATAAAAGGTTCAACAATGTTGCAATGGCATTTTTATCGACTGACTTACTGCGAGATTAGCCTTCTATGATGATGAGTTAGCATGGAAAAGGAGCCAAAATTGACCTTTGCTCAAAATACAAGAAGATTAGCCATTGGAAGAAGCAAGCTTGCTACCAGTCTAGATGTCCCACTCTATTCAGATTTACAAATACTAAAAACAAAATATAATTCAAATCAATAACTCAAAAGATGGAAGTTTTGGCAATGGTCAAACTTAAATGACCATTTCACATCACCACGACTTCATCAAAAGGGGGATAACAAGACAACAAAAAACAAACGGATGCATCTGAGTTTTAAAGAAAGTTATGTTGTTGATTCAACAGTTCCTAAAGTTAGAATTTAGAGTAAATAGTAAAATAATTGGGCAACCAAAATGAATCACCGAGCATTAAGGCTTGGAAATAGTTCGAAAAAAAGCTGGACGTCTATATGTTTTCCTCTAAATTCATAAAGTTGGACCACATGACCTCATACCGAGATTAAAGAATACGAGTATTCGATGAATTGTTCTCAAAATTGAAACTGAGTATCAAGTGAACATCAAACATCAAATATCGAGCACTGAGCTTCAAAGCACTGAGCTTCCGAGCACTAACACTCAGATATTTGAGTTAACCGAGCACTAAAGCACCATCGAAGCTGAGGAATAATTAGAAATGCAGGTCTGAAATCATTTTCTTCATTATTGAGCCTTGAAATTCCATACGTCAAAACTTCAAATGAGTGTAGGATACTAAACATCTGCTTTGTGAGCATCCATTAAGCTCTAAGTGACGAAGTTTTAAAGCATGAGACCATCAAGCATCCAAGTTTGAGCATCAAAGAATCTGAGTTTGACCATCAAATAATGTAAACAAGTTTTCATTGAACATCGAAGTCTGATATCCAAGCATCGAGCTTCAAACATTGGGCATCCAACAAGCACCCTTCATAAGCACTCAAACTCCAAGCATCAAATAACAAAATTTCAAGACAACCGATCACCCCAGCTCATTATTCTCTAGCTTATGGGAGTCTTAGAGCACACTATCTTGGAGCCGCAACCTCACCATCAGATTTTTGAGTTAAAAAATGTCCGAATGTGAAAGCACTGTAAAAAAGATAAACGCTGAGAGTCCATGCCCACTAAAGTACACATTGAAGAAGCCCTAAGCTTCGAATTACTAAGTCATCCGAGCATTGAAGAATTAGAAAACATGAATCTGGTTCCTATTCCAGACTTTATTTGGAACAAAGCACCAAATATCAAAACTTTGTATATTCAAGCATCGACCTCAAACTAGCATCCACTACCAAACACTGACTTCATAGGCATTTAGACTCCCAGCAACGAGCAATAAATCCTATTATTAATCTCAAAGTAGTATATTTTTATGAAGCTGGATATACACAAAATGTCAATGAATTGGATACACACAAACTTAGGCAGCATCTTTAAAGACAAGGTCATTTAAGCAACAATTGAAGCAAACAACAAACATAAATATTTATGAATTCGAAGGCGAGACAACAGTACATCAAGAGATAAGTTTCTCTAGTCTCTTTTGATAACTATAGACAATCCTCCACTATAAGTCTAAACATTAACGATTCTACTGGTGAATGCAAAGTTTGAATCAACTATCTGGTATCAGACTCAACAACACAACATTCATCCTGCATTTCCTTCAACCAACTAAGAACTTCCTATTGTGACACCCCTCCCCACCGACACCTTATTTAGTTAATCGTATCCCCTAAATCATCTAACTAGAGCACTAATGCAAAGAGGTATCACTTTTAAATAAACTCAAAATTCCCACACCTTAATTTTTAATCTTTCTTGACATATAAACAATATTCCTACACAACCATAATTATGGAGGAACCTATTTTAAGGAGTGTAATATACTCATAGTAGCAAATTAAATAAATGTTAATTTGTATATGGAGCATATCAAAGATAGGGATAGATGGCAAGAGATACCCAATATGTGTATACATTATAACTAAGCACTAGTATGTTAGATTTAAGATACAAGTACCTAGTCACACAAAACTTAATACAAAAATTTATCTCCAAAATGATTGTAACCCTTTTTGTATCAACTAACCTATATAGAATAAAGTACAAAAAATAGTATAGGATACATCAAATCCTAATTTATCCCTAACCTTTTTCTCGTCTTGTCTAACTTCTTATCTCATAATCATCCTGTTATATACCATAGTGCTATATTAAAATGCTATTTAGAGGTTATGACATTAACCTTGAAAAGATAAAAGTGAGGGAATGAGTATTTTCTAAAGAAAATACCCAGTGAGTGACGGAGTACAATAAAGAATGTAAATAGCAAGGAAATATAGCACAATGTACAATGAAAAAGGAATATTAAACAAAAATTATAAAATTTACAAGAATAATTACAAATTATCTTGTATTAAACATTTGTAATGATTCTCACTTAATTCATATTTTATGTATATATATAATTTTAGCATTATACTAGCTTCTTAAGACTTCTCTTATAATAATCAACTAATTTCATTTCATCTTATCTGCAAGCTTTTCCATTAACACAATAGTATAAAGCTCTCAATCTCAGGCTCATAACTTTCAAATTATATTTTCAAATAATATTATCAATCACCAATTTCATAATCACAAAGTGCATCTGCTTATTAGCATAAAAGTATTTAAACATAAAAGCACAAGAATGTAGTGCATAGATGCATAGTTTCACAAGTTGCTATCGATGTGGCAAGTACCATTTAACACATTGAAGGTTCAAAATAATTGTATGCATACAAGTAATACCACTTGGATTTGCCACAACAGCATATGGAATCGCAAGTGTTGTCTACAAGACAGTTATCACAACATTTGGTCAATAATATCTCAACTTTCCATCAACCCATATAGAATCGTACTAAAGTATGAATAAACTCTTTAAATCACACGAGTTATTGTGTTTTTTAGACACATTCTAATATCTCGTAGAATCCAGTTGTACCCCAGGTATAATCTTACTACAACCTTTCCAACAATGTGCTCTTAAAAATATTTATATTCTTTATGAATAAATTATTTACATATTTTATTCATTCATAATTTTCAATATCAATTATTATTATTATGATGAAGAAGAAGAAGTATCTTTCCCTTAAATATGTGCTAACCCATAAGTGGCCCATATTCACATGATTCATATATATGTTAGTTGTTTTTTTTTTTTTTAGAACACACCAACAGCCCTAGAACTAGCATTTTCACAATCCATTCGACTGATAATTTCCATGTTCGCACCCCCTTTCATTCATAATTTTACCTAAAGATTTAATTATGCTCTTGAGAATTAAACTCCCATGGTTGAACATTATTATGTCTTGGTCAAACCAATATGATAATTTGAGCACTTACGTTTGTTTATGCATGCTTTAACTCTCCTCTCATTTTGATAACTGAGACATTAATTTGTGGCATTTACATGTCTCAACAACAACAGACAACTAGCTTTTTAGTTAATCAACCTTTCAAATTATCATTAATCATTCTCAACCACCATTTAAATTTTCTAACAACCAATTTCCCATTAAACTAACACTTTGGTATGTTTCCCACCGAAATTTACATATATTCTAAGGTTGTGGGCTCAAGTTATAGCTGATTTAGTTAAGTTGTAGAACTTTATATCCTCTCTTAATCATTTAGAATTCACAAATATTAAAACCTAGAAGTAGAGCTATGATAGAAACCAACCTTACTGCAAAATTTTTTAAAGGATTAGTTTAAGTTTCAAGGACATAATTCAAATGTAACCAGCAAATTAAAAGTACAGGAGAGACAGCTTCAAGCGATCATATTTGAACAACACAAGATCCTTTTTTTTAGCAACAAAGAAGCATACTCCAAGAAGAATACAGAGCCTAAACAAGAGGGAAATAGCACAAAATTTATTCATGAATTCAGCTCCGGTATGAACAAAAACTTCAAACCAAAATTTGCCAAAACAACAATCTCTCATGGTAAAAATAATAACTTCTTAACCAGCAAAAGAAGGCTACTCAAGAGGAATTTTCAGAATCAAGAACAAGAAGGGAAAAGGGAGGAAGTTCACTCACTAGTTCGCTGTTCTCCTTCTCCTTCCGTACTTTGTTCCTGCTTTTTTTTTGTTTTTTTTTTTATTAAATGAAACACTTAAAAGAAGATATCTTTCTCCTAAAGATAAGTATCACATCTCCAAGGAAAGTGACACGTGACACGTGTACTCTCAATCTTTTTAAAGTTTAACCCTCTATTAATTAATTTAATTTTTTTCTTTTTTCTTGATCTCCAAGTTTTTATTATTTTTATTATTATTATTGTCATCAAGTCCTAATCCATTCTTTAATTTACTATTCTTATACACATAAATATTAAATTATCATTTATTTATTAAATTTAATTTATTTATAAATATGCAATTTTAATGTTAATCTCAAATATGGATGTGACACTGTGTAGCCAAAGCCTCAGCTTCTTTAGGAGTAACCAAACCCGGAAGGAGTTTGGAAAATCCTCTTAACAAACTTTCCATCTAAATCCTGGAAAGAACAACCTACCCAATTTTGTTAGATTTAGAGAAAACTATGGGATTAACATTAACTTTAAGCCAACCTGTTAGAGGAGAAGTCCATACCACATTACCATTATATTTAACATACTCTACATCACTGACCTCTGGTAAACTGTGAGCTATTTGACGCCATTGAAGCAATAAATTTTTGGCTGATTAAGGAGTTTCTTTGCACAGCTGCGAGTATTCTTCCAAATACAATTGTTGTAATAGTTCCACAAGTTCTAGCAAATAACTGAAACCAAAGCTTGATTGTCCATGTTCTGTTTAGAAAACATGCATACCAACCATTCCTTTACAGAAGTTTGATCACGATAAAGCACAGGAAGTGAGGAGTAAATCCAGACCTCTTGTGCAAAACAACACAACCTTAGAATGTGGTAACTATCTTCATTCTCAGAAGAACACATTTTACAAGAAGGCTCCACCTATGATTTTCAAGAATTCAGAGTTTGATTTGTTGGTAAACAACTTGAGCATGTTCGCCATAGAAAGTTCCTAAATTTTAGAGGAGTGTGCTTTTCCATAACCTACTATCATCCATTAAACACTCACCTCTTATGCCTCGATAACAATAGAAAGTTCCTAAATTTTAGAGGAGTGTGCTTTTCCATAACCTACTATCATCCATTAAATACTCACCTCTTATGCCTCGATAACAACTCTGAACAAAGAATTTACCAGTTGATGAAACGCACCAATACCATGAGTCTTACACAAATCTATTGCTTAGCGGAATTTTCAAAATTTGAGCTTTATCTTCTTCATTAAACAGATCTTCTATTATATCCTTATTTCGTTTTCTCTATCCGACCTCCATTATGCTGCACACATCAACATCCTCTAACCCACAGTGCGGTTTCGACGTAACTCGACCATCTGATTCATTTGGCAACTATGGATCATACCAGATATGAACTTTCTCTCCATTCCCTATTCTCCACTGAGTACCTCTTTTGATTGCAGATTGAGTAGCCCAAAGACTCCTCCATAGGAAACTTGAATTCCCTGCAAGTTGAGCCTGAAGAAAAGAGGGCTTAAGGTAATACCAAGCTTTAAATAGCTGAGAAACTGTGGATTCTGGTTCAGTTAACAACTTTCAGGATTGCTTGCTCGGCATCGCAAGATTAAAGTCTCTCAACTTTTTGAATCCCAACCGTCCAAAGTTTTTCGGCTTGCATAAATGATCCCACCTCATCCAATGAATACCATTTCTCGAACCATGTATAAAACCCCACAAAAGCAATTCATCATCCTTTCAAGATCTTCACACAAGTTTATGGGTAGAAGAAAAATATTCATAAATAATTCGATATAGCTTGGGCAACAGTTTTGAGAAGTATTTCTTTACCAGCTCTTGACAACATTTTACTACTCCAATTCTACAAATTTTGTCATACCCTTTCCTTAACAAAAGCAAATATTTATTTTTTGTTTTTCCCTTTTATCGAAGGCAATCATAAATAAGTACCTAGATCACTAACCTCTCAAATTTGTAAATTCTCAGAAATTTGTAAATTCTCAGAGATATCATTCGTCACCTCCCTTGGCACATTAGGAATCAAATTTATCCTTTATTTATTATTATTTATTGATTGACCTCAATCTCTTTCATACAGCTACAAAATTTGCTTTACCTGCCCACTTTCTTGTACCGTAGCTTTGAAGATGAGGTAACAATCATCATCAAATAAAAGGTGACCAAACGGTGGTGCACTTCGTGCAATTTTGCAGCCATGAACCATACCTCTCCCCTCTCTTGATATAAGGAGAGTGCTAAGTGCTTCGGCACACATAATGAACAAGAAAAAATGACAGTGGATCGCCTTGTCGCACTCCCCATTTCAGATCAACAAGCCCCACATCCGAACCATTGTTCAGGATACGATACGTAACAGATGCTGCACAAGCCATAATTCTACTAACCAAACTGGATTGAACCTCATTGCAAGCATAGTTTTCTCTAAAAGTCTCTAACTGAGTCTGTCATATGCTTTTGAGATATCTATTTTCAGTGCTGCCACTCCCACCTTGCCTTGTGTCTTTTAATTCAGGTAAAGACTCACCTCATGCACAATAAGAAGATTATCAATTATCGACCGGCCAGCAACTAATGCACTTTAGTTCTATGACACCAATCTAGGTAGAACTAACTACAGGCAATTTGTTAGCACCTTAGCAAGAATACGATACAACATATTGCATAATGCAATAAATCTTGAGTATGCCATAGTCTCTTGGTTTTTCTTCTTCGAAATTAAGACGATTTAAGTGTTATTAACACCCCTTGGTAAATGGTCAGTTGTAAAGAACTCCTGACAAAAACTAATTACATCATTGCCCATAATATGCCAAAACCTTTGGTAAAATGCAGGATTTAAACCATTTGGCACAGACAGATGCTTTGTTAGGGTGCATGCTAAATAAAGCATTTTGGACTTCCTCCTCAGATATAGGGGCCATTAACTTAGAATTCTAGTCTTTAGAGCTTGAATGTTTCAAATAATTTATGATGGAAATATCCACCTCTTTGGGGCTATTAAATATTCTGTTCAAATATGACAACATTATTTGTCAAATATGATCATGTTCTGACTGCCAGGAACCATTATTGTCTTTTAACCGATGAAGCAAATTGAATTTTCTTCTTGAAGAAGCATACGAATGATAAAGTCTTGTATTACAGTCACCATTCTTAAGCCACACTTGCTTTGCCCTCTACCGCCAGTATGCTTCTTGTTGTTTTAGTAATAAATTTAGATCATTCTGTGCCAAATTAAACTCAAGTACTCCCTGTTCATCCCTCCGACCTCTTAACCATTTTAACTGTTCCTTACATTGCTTCACTTTTGATTTAAAATCAGAGAATTCTCGACACACTTCAATTTTCTATTAAAGGTTCAGGCCTCTAGCCTCCTGACAACTATTTTGTACCATCTTCCTCACCACATCATCACGCATCCATGAATTTTCAATTCAGAATCTACCTTGTTTTGGAATGTATACTTACTTTTTCTTCAATTCCAAGAATAAAGGTAGATGGTCAAAAGAAGTAATTTCCTGAACCCAAATGACAGCTTTTTTAAACTTTTGAATCCAAGCTAAATTTGCTAACCCACAATCCAGTTTCTCCTCCACCCAAGCTGTTGCTTCTCTTCCCCTTTCCCAAAGAAATTGATATCCTTTTGAACCCAAATCCAATGGACCAGCATCTTTCATCGCATCACTAAAGCCATCAATCAATCAACTAGGGTATCGTGCACCATCCTCTTTCTCAGAGTTCACAATTATATTATTGAAATCCCTCATTACACCCCACGGCATCAATAACTCAGATAATAAAACTCACAATAGGTGCCAAGACTCTCTCTGTTTATGTCGTTCAGTGAATCTACACATACCCATATGCTCCTTCGGGACTTTGGTATCAATAAAATCAGACTGAGAGTTCAAAATGCTTACTAAAAATGAGTCTTTCAACAACAAGGCTAAGCCTCCTTTGTGTCCATTGCCTTTAACTACATGGAGGCCTTGAAAGCCCAACTGAGACTTAATCTGATCCAGTTTATCTCTTTTAGCCAATGTTTCCATAAGAAAAATAAGACTCGGTTTATTTTTCATTATAAGTCTCTTAACACTCGAATTGCTTATGGGTTGGTTAGTCCACAATAATTCCAAGCTAGAGTGCTCATAGTGCTAGGCAGGGTCATAAGCACTAGCCCATTATGTTGTTGCAACCCAAGCCCATTATCATCAATACCCAGTGGTTATTCCCCATTCAGTCTCTTCCTCTTCAGGTCAATTCTTATTAATCCTGCCACTTCCTTTCCTTTTGAACTTTATTGACCATCTTCACGTAATTGAAGGTAGTTACCATATAAGTGGTGTGTTACAGGAGGTGTTTCTATAATCTCACCATAAATTATGCCACTTCTATTCTTATTTTGTTCTAATCCAGGCATCGTAAATGCACCATTGTCGATCTCCACATATTGCATATCCCACACTGAAATACTCACCTCCAGCAAAACTTTTGAATCATTTTGGAGCCAATTTTCCCCTATCTAATTTTATTGTTTCCTTGTCGGTGCTCTCAAACTATTATCATACTACTTTTCTTTTTGTAACTCCAGATTATTAAAAGCTTCCAAGCAATAATAATCAAAGTGCCTGAGTAATCCAGTCACAAAACAAAACATTGTCAATCTTTTATATTCAAATTCTATCCAAGACCATTATCGTCCTATCTACTTCAATTTCATCCCCCATTTCAAAGAAATTCGTACATCAATTAGAACTTAGATTCTACTATAATTCTTCTATATGCTATTTGTAATTGCACAAGTACCGAGGGGGGAGAATTGGCTTAATGAGTTAGGTGGAGAATTTTCGATGTTCACAAAGAGAAAGCTAAAACAGAATTAAAGCACAATAAAATGAGTAAGATGAGCTAGAAAATACAAGGGAGGTTCGGCCCTCTAAGCCTACATCCTCTTCGAAACCATAAATTGAGAATTTCAATCCACTATCAATCTACTTCAACTGTATATCAAACCCTTATAAGTTTAAACCAAGCTACCCAAGTGTTTTCCTAAGGCTCACACTCAAACTTAAGTGTTTTTCAAGGCTCACACTCAAACCTAATAGCTAAGAACATCCTCTTAGCTTACAAATGAATAAAAATCTAACCCAACTCACTCAATCTTACTATTGAGCTTTTGAATAATGATTTTAAACACTTATCAACCCACACTCAAAAATATTCTTTAGATAAATAAAAATTACAAGAATTAAAAATGAAGAACTGGGTGGTTAAAGAATAATTTCAAGATTAAATGCTCAAAAGATTTACTCTAAATGTGTTCACTTAACTTCCCTCACATCTTCGAGCTATGTTCTTGGTAGTATTTAAACCTTTTAAGAGAAAAAGAGTCGTTGGAGACACATTTAATGCATATAGAGTTGTTCAACCACCAAAGAAAAAGAAAATCTACACGTTCGTCATGATCATAATTCTGGAGGCGCCAAAGAAGAAATTTGAAATTGTGCACTTTCATGATCATAACAATGGTGGTGATACTAGTCAAAATAACTTTCTGGAATTTTTGGAATTAATCATCATGATCATGAATAATTATGATCAACATGATCATAACAATGATAGTGACATTGGTCATGACTGCTCTTAGGAAGTTTTGGAAATATGTAACTTGAATCTTCGTAATTTTGCTTGAAAAAATTTTCTAATGAGGGGAATTTGATTGTGACCACTTACAATGAAGATTCCCATCATGTTTGTCCAAATTTGACCTCAGATCTCAATAGAAAGTTCAATCTTCCATTTTCTTAGTTTTTCATGGTCATGATGAGTCTATCACCACTCATGACAAGGTTGTAAACTTGAAAAATCAACATGTTGACTTTTTCATTGCTTATGTCCGGACTTGAATTGTGCAATATTAATTAACCTAAATATAAACGCTTAAGACAGATTAAATATAATTTTACTTAATTACTTGTGACCATAAAAAATTATTATGTTACCCCTCAATGTTTAACAATATCCCCTTTTTTGTTAGTAACAAATAATTATGTAAAATTAGGCTAAAAATTGAAAGGAATTACTTCCCTATAAAATTAGTCTAAAATTAAAATTACGAAAGTCATTAAACAAGTCCATTTTATATATTTGAGTAATAATACATCAATAAATGAAAATCATAAGTAATTCATTATAATGATCATGATTATAGCAATCACAATTCAACTTTCAACCCTCAATTAAAATATATCCAAAAAAAATATAATTAAAAATAATTCTCCCCCTTTCAAAAATAATTCTCAACCATAAAAATAATTCTCCCCAAACACAATTCACAATATCCAACACATAAACATTTTACACTTTAACTTAAACATTATCTCCCCCTTTGTTACTATAAAAAACAACAAAAGAGAGAGTAGAGACAAAGAAGTGTCAATCATAGCAAATTATGAATGGCCACAACCATATTAAGTTCTAAAAAGACTTGAAAAAACTTAGTTAAAAAGAAAAATAAAAATCCATGAGATAAGAATTATGGCATGTGACAACAACCAACTAAAATATGTATCCAATTGAAATATATCCAAAGAGTTATCATAAATTAACCAAGAAGATATCAAAAATATCAATGTCAATAAAACATGGAACATAGTCATCAACACTTCCATTTTAGCCAAAAGGAAAATCGACAGCGATATCGAATAACCCACCAACAAGTCACAAAGTAACTAAGATGCAAAAAACTCCAATTAAACCAAGGAGTTCCCACAATCTTCAATGAAAACTATCAATTAACCAAAATCAAGGTTCTTAAATATCCATTAAAATCAAAAGTTAATAACCATAAAAAATTCAATAACCAACAACAATTTAATCAAATAGAAATTCAATATCCATATCCATTAGCATAGTTAAATAATCAATATTCAAGGATCAATTATCCAACAACCACACTAATCAACAAAACAGCATCCAAAAATAGCACTTCTAATTTAATAAAAAAGGAATGTTCATAAATACCAAATATCCATAAATATCACAAATATCAATTATCCAAAAATAAATAAAATAAGCTTGAATCTAACAGCTTAGCCTAGCCTTTTTATCCCTATTGTTACTACTAAAAACAACTAAGCAAAGGGGAAAGCCATTGTCTAAGGCAACAAAAACAAAAAATATATCGCAAAAATATGTCTAAGGCTATAACCATATCAAGCTCTGTCAAAGACTTAAAAACCAAAAATAAAACCAAAAAAAAATTATGAATTGAGTGCATGATGCAAACTCAGTAATATTCATAAAGGGCAAGGAGATGGGTTTTCAAAAAGGCAACATCAATAGCAAAGGACTTCATTTTGTGGTCCATGCCTCTAAGTTAGGACTCTAAGACTGCAAGAGTGGTCTGAATAGCTTCAAATTTTTTTATCCAAGTGAATTTGGATCTAGTTCAACATGGATTATATTTGGTTACTTAGCTCAACTTCTTTATATTCTTTAGGGGCTGCAATTCTTGTGCACTTTTTTTAGGTAGAAAGGAATTTGGATCTAGCCAATTTTTGAAATTCTAGTATGTCACTTTCACACCAAATTATGTTATCCTCCTTATCCACTTCTTGCCATTTATTGAAATTCTTTCTTTCTATTTTATTTATTTATAGTAAAGAGAATATTGGGTCATATGGGCCCTTCTTTACTATAACTTTAATCTTTGGACCTATTTTTATCAACTCTTTAAAGGTATCCATGGTGATAGACATAAATATAAGAAAAAAGAAAAGGAACAATTCAATATTGTAGCATAATCAATCAAAATTCAAAGATATAACAAATTAACCACTCAAGATTTAAACAATTGATTATAATGATATAAGCAAACATATATTATAATAAGTTACCATCCAACATTTTAAGGTGACTCAATTGGAAAGGAAATATCTTGATCATTCTCCATTGCTTTTTGTTGTTGCTTTAGCGCTTCAAGAATACCCATTTAACAAGCTCCCCACACTTTGTCCTTTTGGAACTTCACTTTAGGGAGGATAATGACATGATCACCTTAGTTTACATTTCCAACAAGCTTCATGCTAACATGACCAAATCTCATATGCCACATCCAAGTGTCATCCTTAATAGCAACAAAACACTCAACACCTTGGTTTGTAAAAAAGGATAAATCAATCGTATAAACATTGTTGACTCTTTCACTATTGAAAATGACTTTTTTCTCCTCCATATGAGTTATAAAGCATTTATTTAATTCAAAATTTATTCTATTACTTTATCATATAATTGACTAACATTAAGTAAATTGTGTTTTAAGCCATCAACCAAAAGAATATCTTTAATAGAGTAGAGTCTTTTTACCAACTTGATCAATGCCTATGATCTTACCTTTGACATTGTCGCTAAATGTAACTTTGCCTCTTTTTTTCATCTCTAAATGAGAGAAGATGTTGGCCTTCTTGGTGATGTACTTTAAACATCAACTATCTAGATACCACTTTTCATTGCATATTGTGGACTCCAAGCACACCTATAAGAAATTACTTCATTGCACTTTAGGTACATAACTATATTTGGGTTAGGTACGCAACTATATTTGGGTCCTTGGGGGTTAGCATTGAAAGATCCATCATTTGAGTAACTCAAATGAGTCTTTCTAATATAACATCTAGAATACTTATGTCCCATTACACCACAATAATGGCATCTAACATTTTGAGCATACTCTTTCATTCTAAAACTATGAAAACCATGAAAATGAGCATGATTGGGTTTCCTAGGATTATATCCTCTTAAGCTATTTACTTTAGAATTGTTAGTCTTGTAACCATTAAACCTTATAGGTCTATTGGTTTTAAGACTAGGCTTTTGATAAACCTTAGTAACCGAAGTGTTTAGGCTTATAATTTTTGAACCACTGGCATAAGCATTTTCAAAACCCATTTCACCTTTAGATTTTAAAGGAGTGGAAGTCATAGAAATTATGCCATCGAGATTTTCTTTTCCTTTGTTAAATCTAGAAATTAACTCCTTAAGATCGCCATTTTCTTTTTATAAAAATACATTTTATTTAATAAGTTTTGCATTATCATTAGCAATCTTAATTTTCTTAGAATTGCTTTTATTTAGTGAATTAGCTAACTTTTTGTCACAATCCAAACCAAAGAGTCATGATCAGCGCTAGGGAACGGGAATTCTTTCAAATTCGGAACCTGTAGCAATCCTTGAAAAAAAACACATGCAAACATAACACAAAAATGCATCAGAATTAAAACTTTAATTAACATAAAATAAATCCTTATCTCATAATATAGTAAAATATATTCATATAATTATTCAAATACAAAAACACTATCTAATATAATAACAGGGACTAAAATAAAAGGAACTAATACTGCAACATTTACTAAAATACAAGAAAAGCAATGGTTCAATATTTACATAAATCGTCCAGGGAGGAAAGAGTCCAATGAATAAGTCTAATAGGAAGGTCTGAAGTAGAAGATCCTGAAAAAAATATTGAGGGGGATCATACCTCACTGAGTGAATTACTATTATATATATGCACGCAACCTAAATACATAGATACACAAGCATCAGTATAATAATATATATATTTATTTATATATACATATATTTCATACAGATGCTAAAAATTTACTTTTTACAATAATAAATGCAAAAAAAAATTTGGGTGAAAGATCATAGCAGAACCTTAAAATATTCTGCAATCTCAATCATTGAACCTCACTAGCCAATAGACTCACTTAATTCCAAAATATTTCTCTTCTCAATTTTTGGACAGTAGACTAGCCCCAAGACACTAAGTCAACCGAGCTCCCGCAGTCATATTGTCGATATAATTAGACCCAATACACTAGGTCAAATAATCTCCCGCAATCATACCACTCTCTTATCATAAATCTCAACAATCAATTATTCATATCTCACATCAATAAATTTCATAATATAAACCCTAACATTTAACGTACTGGTGCATACACAGTTCTAGTGTAACTCACTAAATAGTACGTTCTACTGCTATCCTCCAAAATATTTTATCAAAAATAATTAAATAAATGAAATCATATATATATATATATATATATATATATATATATATATATATATATATATATATATATATATATATATATACAATTAATTTTCAATGCAACATGGCATAATAAAATTTATATTTTATTAAAAACATAAATGCCAATAATTTCTCTACATGCAATGCATACACTATTTAAAATAATTATTCTCAATTATATATATGGAAACCATATATATAAATATTAACAGTAATAAATATCATTTAATGATATGAGCAAAATTAAATTCATATTTATTAAAAACATATGGATGTTCATAATATTTATCAACATGCAATATATGCATATAATAATAACTCACAGTTTAAGTATGCTGCTTAACTCGGGCTCTGCTGGCCTGATCCAATAGGCCTAGCAGGCGAAGCAACTAAAGAAAATAATAAAAATAATAATATATTAGAATCAAAATCATAATTTTATACTTCTAGAAATTCTAAAGAATGACTCAATTTAGGACACAACTTGAAAAAAAAATTAAAACTTAGGACTGACCCATGTTTTACGAGAAATTTATTGAAAATTCAACAGAATCTCCTTCGTAAAATAGACATTTCTCTACTAAAAGTAGAGCCGATCCTGCACGCAAACACACTTCAATATTCACAAAATGCTCCACTTCTCGGTTTGAGCCCCCGAACTATATAAATTGCCCAACCGAGAACCAATATACACAAAAATCAATAATATAATAATAAACATTAAAAATCACTAAAAATCATAAAAATCAATAAAATACCACAACTCAACTTATTTAAATAATAAAAACATTAAAGATATTTATTTTCAAAATAATTAATAAAATCTCAAATATAATTAAATAATATTAATAAAAATCCATTTTTCAAATATTCAAAATTAAATAGTATAATTTACAAATAATTATTTAAATTGCTCAAATATATAATAAAAATAGCTAAAATTTCATTTAATCATAAAAAAAATAAAAATAAAATAAAACTATTATTTGAATATATTTCTGAAAATTTTTATTAATTAGTTAAAAATAGTAATTAATTCATAAAAATTATTTTAAAAATTTGTATTATTCAAAAACTGTTCAGCACATAATAATTAATAATAATTTCAATTAAAATACCAAATTTACTAATCTATACTAATTTTTCCAAAAAAAAATTTTATATAAACATTCAAAAATTCATAATAAATAATCGGAACATAATTTTATCAAAATACTTTCTTAATGAAAAATGCTTAAAATAACTAGTAGAATTTATTAAAAATATAATTTTTCTAAGCTTAGAACAGTATATAAACAGTAACCCCAAGCTCGGAAATTCAAAATTTTTAGAAAATAAATAAAAATCACATTTACCTTCCTCACAACCTCTACAACAATTAATCTCAAAGCAATAATAGCTTAATAAAATCAAATAAAGGCTTAAACTAACAAAAATTTAAAATACTAAAAATAAAAATATATAAAAACGAGATAATTACCGGAGTCGAAACTTGAAATAATTTAAAAATTTGAGAAGCCCCAAGGACCAGCTTCCAAAAGAGACCAACCTCATGCCCTAAGGTGGTGGTTGGTAGTGGTGGCGTTGGGTGGTGGTTAACTATTGTGCATGAAATGAAAGAAAGAAAATAAGATGAAGAGGAAGGTGAATTATTTATTTTTTTAATTTAATAAAAAATTAACTAAAATAATAATTAAAACTCAATTATTCTCACCCACAAAATATATATACACACAATATTAAAATACACTACACTAATAATTCACAATAATAAAAATAATAATATTAAAATAATATTCAATACTAAATCTTCAAATTTAATTTCATAAAATAATCATAATATAACAATTTAATAAATATTTATTAACACTTCATATGTCAGAAATTAATTTAATAATTTATAAAATATCAGGTTATAACACTCTTCATTAAAGGATCTTGACTTCTCAAGTTCTTCTTCTAAAGTTTTTACTATTTCTTTGAATGAATTAATTCTAGACAAGTATTTATTACATTATGGATCAATTTTTCATAAGCAAGTAATATCTCATCATTGGATTCAAAGTCTAGAGTTACATCATCACTTGAATGTTCTTCCAGAACCATGAAGCAAAGATTTACAACTTCTCCATCAGTTTCATCATCACTAGACTCACTCGAATCATCCCAAGTTACTTTAAGTGCATGCTTCTTTTCCTTCTTGTGCTTCCTATATTTCTTAAAGGATTTCTTCAACTGTGGGCCTTCAGATTTAATATGACTCGATTTATTGCATTCATAGCAAATCATTTGATCCTTGTTGCTTTGTCACGACCCAACCTGGAAGTCATGATCGGTGCTAGGTGTAATATCCCGTGTTTTTAAATATTTTAATACTGTACCGGGATATGCAGTGTTAATAATTTTTGTATATATATTACGATATTTTGATGAGGTTGATAAGTATTTAAAATCTGTTTTAATTATTGTGTCTTATTTACAGTGCTTTACGTAAAATTTTCCCGAGACTTTTATTTTCGGGAAAATTTTCACGTAAATAATTTATTATTAATTATATTAAATATATTTTTGGACTTGCATGAACTCATACGTATTTTTAAAATACTAAACAAAGTCTATGCGTGTAAATATTTATTTAATTAGGGTTTAAATATATTACCCTAATATTTTACTAATTAATTAATTATTTTATTGTTATTTAATTATTTTTAATTAATATTAAATTTTAAAATATTAAATATTAAGTGTGTGGATGTGATTTTTTTTAAATATTTTATTAAAATTATTTTTTTTATTTTTTTATTTTTTTCTTTTTCTTTTTCTTTTCTTTTTCTTTTTCTTTTCTTTTCTTCTTCCCTTCTCTTCTTCCTTCCCGTGCCCGATCACCCACCACCGCTGCAACTGTCGTTCCCCTACCTCGGTGTGCCGCTAGCAGCTCCACCTTCCCCAGCCAGCTGCTCCACCACCCCAAGCTCCTTCCCCGGCGCCGGCTAGCCCCCATTTTCCCCATTTGGCCGAAACTTCCTCTCCTCGCCGTCGACCACGATTCCGGCCACCATTTTCGACACCACCAGTCTCTTTCTTCTCTTTGAGCTCTGATGAGTGTGATTCTAGCTTTGGTTTGATCTTAAATGGTCTTGATTTGCTTAGGTTTCACATTTTCCATTCCGACCATATTAGGGTTTTTGATTTTTTTGAGCTTTTAATTGATTGATTCATAAAAAATCCCTTCACAAATGTTGATACTAGTAGCTTAATCTACATGTATGAATTTTTTTGGAATTTTTGGAGATTATTTGAATTTTTGGGTATTTTTGAATATTTTAATATTATTTTCTAATTTTCGGAAATTAATTATTTAAATTATGAAATTTTGTTTTATGGTTAAATTAGGTGTTGAAATTAATTATAGGAATTTATTTGGAATTTTTATGAATTTTTAAGTATTTATTTTGAATTATTTGAGTTTATGTAATTTTGGGAAAATTAGGTTAATTATGTTTTTAATTAAAATTAATTGGTAAATTGAGTTTAATTATTGATATTATTGATAAATATGTTGAGAAAATTAATTTTGGATAATTATACTATTTTTGGTGAATTTTTGAAGTAATTTTAGTATATTTATATATATAGGGGTATTTTGATAATTTTATCCTAAATTGGCTAAAAATGTAATTTAATTGATTTTAATAGTTATTTAAGGTATAAAAATGATTTCTACAAATTATTTAGTATTTTTAACTAATTAAAACTATTTTTCGTGAATTATTTTCAATTATATATATAATATACAGTTTTACTAATAAAATGAGTTTTTATCGGTTTTTATTGTGTTTAAAGGTTAATTATGTAATTTCTATCTATAAAATGTATTTCTATGTTATAAGGGTATTTTTGGTATTTTTTGAATTGTTCTGTGATTGTGGACCCCGGTCGGTAGACTGTAGTTTGGAGTCCGACCGAAGGATTTTGGTTGTGTGTTGAGCTTGTTTTTCGAAGTGTGTTTCTTTGCAGGGTCAACTCTACTCTTTGAGTAGAGAGATGTCCGTTTTACAAGGGAGGTTCTGCCGAATTTTTGATAGAATTCTCGTAAAACGTGATGTCCAGTCGAACCCTAATCCTGTTTCTGTGTTTAATATTCTAGATCGAATTCTAGGATTTCTGTTAGGGTTATTCTAATTTTTGTCGTTATTATTTGTTTAGTTACGCCAAGACCGAGGGCTAGTGGACCAGGCCCGTCGGATCCATCTCGTGGAGCGCACTAATTTGTGAGTTACTATACTATATATATATGCTTTAGGATGCATAATTTTAGAAATATATGTTTTATTTTGATTAAATATGCATAAATAATGTGATTTGTATTTAAGTATATTTTTGGTTTATTTTTGGTATATATTAAATTATATGCATGTTTTGTTAATAAATTATATTTAAAATGTTTTTAAATATATTTCTAGCTTACTTTATAATTTGATTGGATTTATTTGACGTATATATACTCGAAATATACCTGGTTTACTTTTGGTATATTTTCGGTATATATATGGTTTATATTGTTATTTTATTTAAATTCATGCATCATTTATTTGTGAATGGATGTTTTATATTTATTAATGAAGGATATCAATAGAACGTGCTACCTAGTGGGCAGCACTAGGACCGAGTACGTACCGGTACGCCTATAGTATTTAGGCTATATTACTAACCATTTGTGGATATTGATTGAATATGATTATTTGATGTGTGAGATATGGTTTGGAGGTGTGATTGCTGGAGCTCGGTTGACCAAGTGTCTCGGGGCCAATCACACTGGCAGTCAGACTACTAGAGCTCGGTTGACTTAGTGTCTCAGGGCCAGTCTACTGTCTAAATGGATTAAGTGGATATATTTGGATTAAGTGAGCCTGTATGGCTAGAGTGTTATCTAACACTGATTGAGGTTTCGATATCATAGTGTTCTATTTGATCCTTCATAAAAGATGATTTTCAATAAAATATATATAAAATGATTTTATTGCATCTGTGTGTATTTGCCTATATATACATATTAGATATATACTGTTGACTGTATGCATTGTCATTTAGTGTGTATGTATATATATTATAGTAATTCACTCAGTGAGGACTGACTCCCCTCCGTTGACAATTTTTCAGGAGAGTCAACATCTTCAGACCTTAGTAGCAGACCTGTACACCGGATTTCTTCCGTCCCGGCTTCTTTATGTAAACAGTTTACTTGAGTCTTATTTTTATAATCTAGACACTGCAGTAGTGGTAAATTAAATTGTGGGATTTTATGTATTTTATCTATGTGAGATATTGTATTATACTTGAGCTGGATTTGTATTAAAAGAGTTATATATGGGAGATGGATATTATTTTGGATATTTATGATTTTCATTTCCACTGCATTTGATGTTGTTATTATTATTATTGCATGTTTTATTTTATTTTTAGGCTTACTACGAGTTCCGGATTCGAAAGAATTCTCGTTCCCTAGCGCCGGTCATGGCCCCTGTTTTGGGTCGTGACACTAGGGAACGAGAATTCTTTTGAATCCGAAACCTGTAACAAGCCTTAGAAAATAAAAGCATGCAATAAATAAACAAAAATACACCAGAATTAAAACTTAAGTCAATGTAAAAATAAATACTTAATTATCATATCGTAAAATAAAAAAATATTTTCATACAATATTCAGAGAAAGGTCTTACATTATAATAACATTCTACAAATACAAAGCACTACTACTGCAGTTTTCTAAAATACAATAAAGTTCAGATAAATAATTTACATAATCTAGTCGGGGTTGAAGAAATCCAGCGTAGGAGTCTACTACTTAGGTCTGAAGATGAGGAATCTCCTGAAAAAAATATTGAGGGGAGTCAGACCTCACTAAGTGAATTATTATAATATATATACATACAATCTAAAACATATACAGTCAAGCATCAGTTTATATATATGTATATATATATATACACACGCATTTCACACAAATGCTAAAATCCACTTTTATATATATATTGAAATGCAGAAAATATTTTATTTAAGTGAAGGATCAACTAGAACCCTAACACAATCGCAATCTCAAACAAATATCTTACTAGTCATGCAGGCTTACTTAATTCCAAATGAATTTCCTTATTTCATTTTGGACAGTAGACTAGCCCCGGGACACTAAGTCAACCGAGCTCCCACAGTCTCACTATCAGTGTGATTGGCCCCGAGACACTAGGTCAACCGAGCTCTAGTAATCACACTAATCACTCATATCAAATCTCAAATAGTCAATCAATCAAATTCTCCTCAAATAATTCTCACAATACATACCCCTAAAGTCTAACGAACCGATATGTACACAGTTCTAGTGCAACCCACTAAGTAGCATGTTTTATTGATATCCTTCGAATAAAATTGTATATTTATGAAAAATAAATAAATGCAAAATTAAACATAAATAACATTCATAATAGAGCATTATACCAGAAATATACTGAAAATATACTAAATATATTTCAAGTATATATATATGCTACATATAACCAAAATCAACCATAAATATGCCGAATATATATGACACATATATACCAAATATATACTAAAAACAAATTAAGCATATTTGTCATATATATATCAAATATACTAAAAATATACCAAAAATATACTTATTCATTTAATAAAATAGTTCCTGTTAAAACATGAAAACTCATAATCATGCATCTACATGCAATGTATATATAGAATAATAACTCATAAGTTTGCGCTCCTCAAGACTAGCTCGACAAGCCTGGTCTGATAGGCTTCAGTCTCAGCGCAACTAGAAAATAAATAATAATAATAAATCAGAATAAATTTATAACTTATACTTCTAAAAGAGACTTGATCTAGGAATACAAAACTTAGACAAACACAGAAATTCAGGATCGATTCAACGTCACATTTTACGAGAATTCTACCAAAAATTCGACAGAACCTCCTCTGTAAAACAAACATCTCTCTATTAAAAAGTAAAGTTGATCCTGCAAGGAAAATACACTTTTAAAACATAAGGCTCAACACCTCGGGTTGAGACCCCGAACTGCACAATTTCTCAACCAAAGTTCACAATTCACTAAAAATACAAATAAAATAATAAATATACTAAAAATCATTAAATTCCATAAATTTCCATAAAATACCAATATATAATATAATTAAACATTAAAACACTAAATACCATTATTTTCACAATAATTAAATAAAATTCTCAAATAATAATATAATATTAATAAAAATCAAGTTTTTCAATAATTCAACATAAAATAGTAAAAATTCACTTTTATACATTCAAATAGCTTAAATATATATTAAAAGTAATTAAAAATCTATTTAATCACCAAAATAGTAAATAATATATTATTTTAATTAAATTTTCAAAAATTAGTATTAATTAGTTAAAAATAGTAATTCATTTATAAAAACCATTTTAATACCCTATATAATTCTAAAATCATCTAAAACACATTATTTAACTATAATGTCCACAAAAAAACATAATTAACCTATATATACAAAATTCACATAATACAATTAATATTCTCAAAAATTATATAAATTCACTAAAAATTATTTTAATAATTCTAAAATTATTAATTCAAATTACTAACACTAATTTAACTAAATTTTCATTAAAAAAATTAATTAACATAATTATAAAAAATTCAATAGTTAATATTAAAATAATAAAAAATTACCCATAATTCAAATTAATTCAAAAAATAAATAAATAATATTTTTGAGAAGCTAAAGTTACCACAAACAACATTTCTTAAGCAAGAATCTATGAATCAAACAATATCAATGTAATAACCTCAATATTTTTTTTAGATTATTTTATATAATTAAATATCAAGAATTTTGGTGTTATTGAACTTTTCTATCTTATATTATTATTATTTTATTTTATTTTATTTTATTGAATTGGTATATTTAGTTTCAAATTTAAATATTTATTTGAGAAATATTAATATTATTACTATTACATTATTTTATTATATGCACATACTTTACTATTTTAATTGTCCTAATAGTTTATTCATGACATTATTATTATTTATAGTATTATTTTAATTAGTGCTAGTATTATTATTATTGTTGTATATATATATGTGTGTGTGTTGAGTGGGTATATATATATATTAGTTTTTAGATCAAAAAGTTGGTCAAAAACCTCCATATACGGGTCAGCATTATTTTTCTTCCTTTCCCCTATAATTTTTTTTCTTTTCTTTCTCTCTTTCCCAGCCATCTTCTTCTTCTTCTTCCTTGTCTTTGTTTATGCTCCTTCTTTATGCCAGGTAGCAACCACACCCCACTGCCAGACCACCACACCTCACCAACAGACGACCACCAGCACCTCCCTATTCTTCTAGACGTTGGCAATTGCTGAAGGAGGCCATCTAGAGCTATTAAAGTAGCACAATAGCAGTCTTCCTTCCACCCTTAACCTCTATTTTGGTGAGTTGATGGGTTAAGGGTAGTAGATCTTAGTTGATCTTGGAAGTTAGATAGTTGATTTTAGTTAGTTGTTAGGTTGATTTTAGTTAGTTGTCAGGTTGAGTTTTAGTTGTTTAGGGTTGTTGTTAGTTGATTTTGTGTTGATTTAATATTTTTGTTGATTTTTATTATATTTACTAATTACCCATAATTTTATTTTAATTATGTGGTTAATTTTTGGGTTGATTTATACATATTTTAGTGGATCTAAATTATTTGGGGTTAATTTTGATTAAGAGTATATCAAAATTGATTTAGATTAATTAAATTGATTTTATGGAATTTTTGTATATTTATTTAGGTATTTTAAGTTTTATGTATATTTTGTTAATGTAGTTAATTAATTATTTTTGGTTGAATATTTGAGTTAATTAGCGTTAGTATATTATGTTAGTAATTTTAGTTGTGATAAAATAATAATAATAATAATAATAATAATAATAATAATAATAATAATAATAATAATAATAATATTATTATTATTATTATTATTATTATTATTATTATTATTATTATGTGATTTTTGAAATTGTCACGACCCAAAACAGGGGCCATGACCGGCGCTAGGGAACGGGAATTCTTTCGAATCCGGAACCCGTAGCAAGCCTAAAAAATAAAATAAATCATGCAATAATAACAATAATAATATTATATGCAGCGGAAATAAAAATCATAATATCATAATATTATCCATATCAACCGGATTTAAATCAAATCTCATCCCATAGATATATAATCTTTAATACAAATCCAGTTTCAATATACAATACATCTCTTTAAAATAAAATACATGAAATCCAATACTGTAATTCACAACTACTGCAGTGTCTAGATAAAATAAATAAGACTCAAGTAGACAATTTACATAAAGAAGCCGGGGCGGAAGAAATCCGACATATCGACCTGCTACTGAGGTCTGAAGAAGTTGACTCTCCTGAAAAATAGTCAACGGAGGGAAGTCAGACCTCACTGAGTGAATTACTATAATATATATACATACACACTAAATGATAATGCATACAGACAACGGTATATATGTAATATGTATATATACAGGCAAATTCATACAGATGCAGAAAAATCATTTTTATATATTTTATTGAAAAATCCCAGTTTATGAAGGATCACATAGAACCCTAGAATAACGCAACCTCAGAAAATAGTGTTAAACAACACTCTAGTTATACAGGCTCACTTATTCCAAATATATCCACTTAATCCATTTGGACAGTAGACTGGCCCCGAGACACTAAGTCAACCGAGCTCCAGCAGTCTGACTGCCAGTGTGATTGGCCCCGAGACACTTGGTCAACCGAGCTCCAGGAATCACACCCACAAACCACATCTCACACATATCAATAATCACATTAAATCAATATCCACAAATAAGTTAGTATTATAGCCTAAAGCTATAGGCGTACCGGTACGTACTCGGTCCTAGTGCTGCCCACTAGGTAGCACGTTCTATTGATATCCTTCATTAATAAATAATATAAAACATTCATTCACAATTAAATGATGCATGAATTTAAATAAAACAACAATATAAACCATATATATACCGAAAATATACCAAACATAAACCAGGTATATTTCGAGTATATATACGTCAAATAAATCCAATCAAATTATAAATTAAACTAAAAATATATTTAAAAACATTTTAAATATATTTTATTAATAAAACATGTATATAATTTATTATATACCAAAAATAAACCAAAAATATACTTAATATAAACTTAGGAAATAATCAAATTATTTATGCATATTTAATCAACATAAAACATGCATTTCTAAATCATGCATCCTAAGCATATATATATAGTATAGTAACTCACCTAATGCGCTCCACGAGACAGGTCCGACGGGCCTGGTCCACTAGCCCTCGGTCTCAGTGCAACTAAACAAGCAATAAATAATCGACATCAGAATAAACCCTAATAGAAATCCTAGAATTCAATCTAGAGTATTAAAATATGGAAACAGAATTATGGTTCGACTGGATATCACGTTTTACGAGAATTCTACCGAAAATTCGGCAGAACCTCCCCTGTAAAATGGACATCTCTCTACTCAAAAGAGTAGAGCCAACCCTGCAAAGAAATACACTTCAAAAAATAGGCTCAACACAATCAAAATCCCACGGTCGGACTCCAAACTACAGTCCACCGACCGGGGTCCACAAACACAGAACAATTCCAGATATACTAAAAATATCCTTAAATCACAGAAATACATTTTATACATAGAAATTACATAATTAACCTTTAAACACCATAAAAACCGATTAAAACTCATTTTATTAGAAAAACCGTATATTATATATATAATTGAAAATAATTCACGAAAAATAGTTTCAATTAGTTAAAAATGCCAAATATTTTTTAGAAATCATTTTTATACCTTAAATAACTATTAAAATTAATTAAATTACATTTTTAGACAATTTAGGGTAAATTTACCAAAATACCCCTATATATATAAATATACTTAAATTACTTCAAAAATTCACCAAAAATTATACAATTATCCAAAATTAATTTTCTCAACATATTTATCAATAATATCAATAATTAAACTCAATTAACCAATTAAAATTCAATTTAAAACACAATTAACCCCTAATTTCTCAAAATCACATAAACTCTAATAATTCAAAATAAATACTTAGAAATTCATAAAAATTCCAAATAAATTCCTATAATTCATTTAAACACCTAATTTAATCATAAACTCCAATTTCATAATTTAAATAATTAATTTCCGAAAATTAGAAAATAATATTAAAATCTTCAAAAATACCCAAAAATCCAAAAATCTACAAAAATTCATAAATGTAGATTAAGCTACTAGGAACAACATTTTTGAAGTAAGTTTTCATGAATCATCCAATTCAAAGCTTAAAAAAATCAAAAACCCTAATAGGCCGAAATTGAAAATTCGAAACCTAAGCAATTCTAGACCAATTCAGCTCAAACCAAAGCTAGAATCACACTCACCGGAGCTCAAGGAGAAGAAAGAGACCTGCGGTGTCAAAAACGGTGGCCGGAATCGACGTGATCGAGCGGTGGATCGATTTTCGGCTTCTCCGGCCAAAATCGACCTCCAGACGCCGGGAAACGGCTACCTCAGGCGGCGGAAATGGTCGGGGAAGACGGTGGCACACCGACGGCACACCCACAATGAAGAAACGGCGTGGGCAGACGCCCGGACGGCAAGGGGAAGGATCGGGAGGAAGAAGGAGACTCGGGGGGCAAAATGATAATTTTCCAATTCTTTTGTAATTTGATGTATATATGTATATATATATACTTTATACTATATATTAAAATAATATTAAATTACACACATCAAATATACACCACACACATAAAAATATTAATATTTTAATAATTTTTACTAAATAAAATTAATTAAATAACAATAAAAAAAATAAATAATTAATAAAATACTAGGGTAATAATAAACCCTAATTAAATAAATATACACACACAGGCTTTATTTAATAATTTAAAAATATGTATGAGTTCATGCAAGTCCGTAAATACATTAAGATAATTAATAATACATTGTTTACGTGAAAATTTCCCCGAAAATGCAAGTCCCGGGAAAATTTTACGTAAAACACTGAAAATAATATACAGTAATTAAAATAGGTTTTAAATACATATTAACTCGTAAAAATATCACATTTATACTCAAATTTATTAACACTGCATATCCCGGTACAGTGTAAAAATATTTTAAAAACACGGGATATTACAGAAATAATAGGTAAATGGTATGTTTTTATTGATATTATAATTAAATACTATGTTTTACTTAATTTTCAGATTAAATGCGGTGTGTAAAATAATTTTTATAAATTATTTATTATTTTTAGTTAATTAATACTAAATATTTTTGAAAATTTATTCAAATTAAATTATTTATTATTTTGTGGTTTAAATGAGTTTTTAATTAATATTATAGTATATTTAAACTATTTGGGCAATTATAGTTTGAAATTGACTATATTATGTTGAATATTTGGAAAGTTGGATTTTTGGTGGAAAATAATTTTATTTAGTATTTTAAAAATTTAATAAATTATATATGATTTATTATTAATTTTTATAGTTTTTGGTGATTTACTATACTAATATTTAATATTTGTTTATTTGTACTTTTGTAAACCTCGGTTGGGAATTTTGTAGTTCAAGGTCTCAACCCGAAGTGTTGTGCCACTGTGAAATTTTGAAGTATATTTATTAGTAGGATTGACTCTACTTTGGTAGAGAGATGTCTGTTTTACAGAGAAAACTCTATCGAATTTTTAATAGATTTCTCGTAAAATGTGACACTGGGTCAATCCTAAAATTGTTATTCTGAGTTTGAATTGAGTCTTCCTTAAAAACTCTAGAAGTTAGGTTTCTATTTTCTGATTATCGTTTTCCTTTCCTATCTTTTAGCCACCCCTTCAGTCACGTCTACCAGTCGAGGTTGGACACGACGTGCTAAAGGAGCGCCTTTATCCTGTAAGTTAATATTTGATTTGAGTGTCAGGTCTTTAAATTTAAATTATATTAAATTCTTATGAATTTAATTTTATGAGATCCTAATCGGCATTTTCTATATGATATTGCATGATTTAATTTATAATTGATTTATTTTATTGCTATTGATTGTAATTTTTTTCCTATTTTATTTATTTGCAATTACTTTAAATAAATTACGGTAGAACGGGCTACCTGATAAGTTTTATTAGGACCACGTGCGCACCGATAAAATGTGATTATTATTTATTATATTGATGGGGTTGATGGTCTGGTGATGCTTTGCTCTCAAACACCGCTAGTAGTGTAATATTTGTTTATTTAATAAATACTGAAGCCGAAGGTCTGGTGATGTTTTGCTCTCCTGACACCGCCAGTATAATTTGGATTATTATTTATTAAATCACTGGGGCTGATGGTCTGGTGATGCTTTGCTCTCGGACACCGCCAATGATATTGGATTAAGTGATGTGGTTGCAGCTGTGTATCCTGGTGATGCTTTGCTCTAAGGATCCAGCAGTCTTGGATATAAGTGGGTCATATAACAGTTATAAAATTTTTTAATCGGGTTCTACCAATTTTTATACTGAAATATTTTAAAAAGGTATTTAAATATTTATTTCTTCACTTTTTAAAAATGGATTTATTATATGTGTATCAAATGGTTTGGATAAAATTATAATTATATTATATTTCCATAGAAAATTATTTTTTAATGAGATTTTCAAAACGTATTCATTTCTTTATTAACTTACTCAGTGAGGTTTGACTCCCCTCAATTTATTTATTTTTTTTAGGAGTTTGGAATTTTTCTGTTAAGCCCTACTTCTCTTCGCCGTGTAGCTTCGTCACCGACTATTCTACGTAGGTTTACTTAGTTGTGTTATATTTATATACATGTACCGCAGTAGAGAAAACTGTATAACTGTATATTTTATTTGGGATTTGAGATATTATTTATTGTATAACTGATGTTTATTTATTTTATGCACAGATATTATGGTTTAAATTATATTGAGAAAAATAAGCTTGATAATGTGTATTATGATTTAATTATTTATTGTAAGGTTTCAAAGTTTAAATATTTCGCATTTTTTTAAGGCTTATTATAGGTTTCGGTAGCTTTATATTTTTCCATTCCTTAATGTCGGTCACGTGCCCTTGGGTTTAGGTTATGACAATCAAGTTAAAAAAAAAAAAACCCCTAAAACACATAAACTAAAAATCAAAAGGATTTAAGCTCAAATGGAGCTTGGAAATGGACTCACCAGAGCTTGGTGATCCAAACGAGACCGATGCGACATCCAACGGTGACCAAAATCCCTCACCGACAACAATGGAGGCTTCTCGGCAAGGTTTCGGTCTAAGCGATTTTTGACGTCACTAGCAGCTCTGCTGGTGGCAAACGGTGGTTGGAGGAAGAGGGAAGGTGACAATGGTGAGTGGCTGAGGCTGTGGTGGTCCAGCATGAGCTTGGGTGGCGCTAACCGAGAGGGAAGGAAAAAGAAGAAGAAGAAGAGAGGAGAGAGAACTGAGCTTACCCCGTTTTTTTTATTTTTCTCTTTTTTTATTAATTAATTATGAAAAGACTAAAATGTCCTTCAATCTAATTTATTAATAATAATAATAATAATAATAACTTTAATGCATTTAAGTAATAAAATCCCTTAAATAAATTATTTTACGTAAACAAATTTCTTAGAATAAAATAAATAAATAATATTCATAAATAATAATATAATAATAATAATATATAAATAAAATTTAAGATTATTAACACTGCATATCTCAAAATAGTTTAATATTATTTAAAATACAGGGTCATTACACTTGAATCTTACTTATTGAATCCTCTTCTTCATGATGAGATTTCTTATTTTTTTTTAAAATCGTTGTATACTCTTAAGTCACTATCACTAATGTCTTTACTTGCCTTGAAAGCAATGCTTTTGTCATTCTTGGCCATCTCTTCCTCTACCACTTAATTTATTTAGATTTCATAGGTGAGAGTTTCCCTAGAAGTTCATCCGTAGGTAGAGTGGAAAGATCATTTGCTTCTTCAATTAAGGTTATCTTAGCGTCCCAACCATTTTAAGGCAAACTTATAAGAATTTTGTTGTTGATATCCTCCTTTGAAAATTTATTGCCAAGTTTCCCATAAAATTTATGAGAGTGGTAAGCCTACTATACATATCACTAGTTTTCTCATAAGGCTTCATCTCAAACAAATTGAGCAAAATTTTAATGGTGACATTGGTTATGATTACTATGGAAAATTTTGGAAATATGCAACTTAAATCTTTATAATTTTGCTTAAAATTTTTTTCCAATGAGTGGAATTTGCTTGTGACCATTTATAATGAAGATTCTCATCATGTTTAACCAAAATTTGACTTTAAATCTCGATAGGAAGTTCGATCTTCCATTTTTTCAGTTTGTCATGGTCATTATGAGTCTGTCACCACTCATGATAAGGCTATAGACTTGAAAAATTAACATATTGACTTTTTCATTACTTATGTCCAGACTTGAATTATGCAATATTAATTAACCTGAATAAAAAAACTTAACACATAAATTAAATATAATTTTACTTAATTACTTATGACCATTAAAAATAATTATTTTACCCCTCAAGATTCAATACTATTAAATCGTTTAAATCCGATGACATATATTACCTAATATAATTCCCAATATGCATTAGGACCCTTTCATATCAAAATCCAATGGAAGAATATAAATATGAATCTAAAATTAAGTTTAATGAAAATCAAGTTGATCCAAGGGAGTGCTTTCAACAAATGGAACCATAATGATAAGATTTTGTTCAAAGGACTAGGGACCATTGTCAATTACCCTAACAAAATCTATTTCATGAAAGAACTGAAAAGAAAATACTTGGTTGCCCATCTCCTTAATGCATACTCCATGGGCTGGTCTCTATAGGGCAACTAAAGTATTCCTAAAAGCATTGAAGTTTATAGCCTTTTCCTTTAGTATCTTCCCCATAAGGCAAATATTTAAAAAGTCCTTCAATTTGTTGTAGATTAGAACTATCAATAACCATACCGTCATCCCTTATGTTAGTAATCTCTATGTTGTAATATCCTTTTACAAGAAAAGTATCCCACAACAAACTACTCTCTGTCATATCTCAGGAATCAAGACAAAGACAAGAATAAAATACTATCAAATAGAATGTTCTAACAAACAGAAAAGGGCAAAAAAATTGCCATAAAGACAAGAGAGTGAAACTTGTCATAAAGACAAGACTAAAGTTCCCAAATATTTCTAAAAATGTATAGTGGAGTTAATCAAAGGAAGTAAATAGTAACTACCATTTATACTGAAAGTTATTTTGGTAATTTTTATATTAGTTGATGACAATTTTAATAGAAAATATGATGAAAGTGGTAAATAGTTTAATATTGCAAAATAAAAGGATAAAAAAAATATAATTTTAAATGTTGGAACCAAGAAGTGTAATATTGTAAAATAGAGGAGAGAAATAATAATTAACCCAAAATAAAAAGGCTTATAATAGTAATGATTAAGGGTATCTTTATAACAATTGCTGATAAGAATGGTAGTTGATAGTTCATCAATATTAAGTATTTGGTATAATTATAAAAAAAATTGTTGTTAATAGAATGTTTAATTTCAAACATAAAAATCAATTAGTGAGTATTTTTTTAGCTATTTCATATAGCTGATAAAAATAATAGTTGCTTTATGAGATTTAGAATATTAATTATTTTATTAAAACTAGTTCTACTTTAAAATTCTTTTCCATCTAAATGCAACTATTATTTTATTTCAGTTTGTTTTTTTTATTTGAACTATATTACTATTATTAAAAATAATCAATAGTAAATATTCTTATGACTAATTTAAATAGTAAAAGATGGGGACATCTAATTGTATAGAGTAGATGTTGAATTTTTGTCCCCCTTACTCTCCCCTTTGTAACAAAAAATTAAACCACTTGTAAAAAAAAAAAATAACAATAACAAATAACTTTCTTAAAGCTATATCTATGTAATTAATTTTTAATTCAAAATAAAATAAATATTATTTCAAATTATAATAATTTTATCTATAATTTTTTAAAAAATATAGTAGTGAAATTTGTATTTTTCAATTTTATTTTTAAATAGTTTCCATATAAATTAAAGCTAACAAATTGTTATTTTTACCAAAAAAATTTTAAAATAATTAACATACTAGAAAAATTATAAAAATGTCAATTTATTTTAAGAATAAATTATACAACTAATAGTCATTTGACATATTATACTAACTACGATAGCTAATAAAAAATTATTAAACAGTTCACATTAATTAGCGATCAATTATCAACTAACTACCCCAACTACCAGTTATTAGTTGTTATAAATATTTGAACTGTGAGGATGTTTGATTCTGCTGATTTAGTTAGTTAATAAATGTTTCTCATCAAACAATTAATTTTTAAGTGTTAGATTTTTAAAGAGATAACAATATTTGTAGTCCTAAAAGTAATACACTTTTTATAATTAAAGTCCTGCATGTTTAATTTGTAACATTTAACTTCTCTAAGTTTTTAAAAATTTAATCATTAGTTCTATCTCGTTAAATATAACAACAACAACAAATGTGGCAACAATTTTCGCTAATGTGTTGACAATGTACTCACCATACTTGCCACATTAGTTGCCTACATCAGTTTCTTCTTCCATTTTCTCCACGTTTCTCTTTCTTCTTCCATTTTTTTTTTCAAATGAAAGAAGAAGAAGTTGCATCTGCCAATACATAATCAAATCCAATGCTTACATAAGTATGAATATGGCTACCTCCAACATCAACAATTCCCAATCGATAAAATCATTTCCACTCATCCATCAAACTAGTGAGTCGGCTTAAACTAAATTTAACTATTTTCATAATCAATCACCATCAATGAACCCACCTTTTCCAAGTACCCAAAGCATAAAGCACCTAAAAAAACATACTTTTACCAAAGGAAAATGGAAAAAAAAAAAAGAAGAAAAAACCTGTTTGGAACAAGAGTAGCAGCAACACCATTTAGGAGACGAATCTATGAACTGTTAGCAGCAGCAATAAAAGGAATATTGAGCAATCAAGAGAAGATTGTGGTGGATCAAGAACTAATACCAAAAGTTCCATTTTCGACACCAAAGGAGATTGTAGCCATGGTGGAACGCTTGCCAAAAAAAAAAACTACTTTCATTTTCTCTAACTTGCCTATTTCTTTACACAAGCACTAAGACTCTACCAAAACTCCCATTTTTCAAAATAATAATAATAATAATAATAATCCTAACTTTAGTAGATAACAATCAATGGGCTTTGCTTGTTTAGCTTATAAAAATTGAAGCTAAGAAATCTGGATTGGATCTAAAAGGAGTAACATTATGATTCTTATTTCTTTTTGGGTGATGAGTAGTAATAAAAAGAGCAGTATTAGTAGTTTCTTAAGTGCAAGGAAGCAAGAGTGAGAAGGAAACAAGATAAATGTGAAATGAGTTAAAAAAATTGCAGGTGATGGGCAATGGGCAATGGTTGTGTGTTGCAAATCTTTAAGTTGAAATTTTTCAGCTAAAAAGTTATTTATAAAATGGGCTTGTCTTAGGCTAAAAGAATAAGAAGAAAAGCAACTACTGTGACATAGGGAGAGAGATTTGAAATGCTGGTGAAGCCAATTACGACATCAACATTTTTGAAATTTAAGGGGAATATTTGAGTTAATCTTTCTTTTGTGTCATAAATGGAAGAAAAAAATTATTAAGAAAATTATTAAGAACTAGAAGAAAAAGGAAAAAGATGGAAGAAGAAGAAAAAAAAAAAGAAAATGGAAGGAGCTGATGTAGGTAGCTGACGTGGCAAGTATTATAAGTACTTAGATCACATATTGGCGAAAATTACTGCCATGTCTGCTGCTGATATTACATTTAATGGATAGGGCTAAAGATTAAATTTTTAATAACTTAGAGAACTTAAATGTTACAAATTGAACATTCATGTCACGACCCAAAACAGGGGCCATGACCGGTGCTAGGAAACGAGAATTCTTTCGAATCCAGAACCCGTAGCAAGCCTAAAAATAAAATAAAATAAACATGCAATGGTAATAACAATATATAATGCAGTGGAAATAAAAATCATAAATATCGCAATAGCATTTTCACCAACTGGATTTAAATTAAATCCTCAACTCAAATATATATATAAACTCTTTTAATACAAATCCAGTTCAAATATAATACAACATCTCTTTAACAATTTAATGACTACTGCAGTGTCTATGTAAAATAAAACTCAAGACTCAGAGAAGCAGTTTACACAAAGAAGTTGGGGCAGAAGAAATCCGGCGTACAGGCCTGCTACTGAGGTCTGAAGATGATGACTCTCCTGAAAAATTAGTCAACGGAGGGGAGTCAGACCTCACTGAGTGAATTACTATAATATATATACATGCATACTAAGTGACAATGCATACAGTCAACATTATATATATAATATGTATATATACAGGCAAATTCACACAAATGCAAAAAAAATCGTTTTATATATTTTTATTGAAAATCACTGGTTATGAAGGATCAAATAGAACCTTAGAAAATCGCAACCTCAAATCAGTGTCAAACAACACTCTTGCCACACAGGCTCACTTATTCCAAAATATTCACTTATTCCATTTAGACAGTAGACTGGCCCTGAGACATTAAGTCAACCAAGCTCCAGCAGTCTGACTGCCAGTGTGATTGGCCCCGAGACACTTGGTCAACCGAGCTCCAGCAATCACACCTCCAAACCATATCTCATACATCAAGTAATCAAATTCAATCAATATCCTCAAATAGGTTAGTAATATAGCCTAAATGCTATAAACGCACCGGTACGTACTCGGTCCTAGTGCTGCCCACTAGGTAGCACGTTCTATTGATATCCTTCATTAATAAATATAAAACATTCATTCACAAATAAATGATGCATGAATTTAAATAACATAAAAATATAAACCATATATATACTGGAAATATACCAAAAGTAAACCAGGTATATTTCGAGTATATATACGTCAAATAAATCCAATCAAATTACAAATTTAGCTAGAAATGTATTTAAAAACATTTTAAACATAATTTATTAATAAAACATGCATATAATTTAATATATACCAAAAATAAACCAAAAGTAAACTAAAAATATACTTAAATACAAATCATATTATTTATGCATATTTAATCAAAATAAAACATATATTTCTAAAATCATGCATCCTAAAGCATATATATATATAATAGTAACTCACACTTAGTGCGCTCCTCGAGATGGGTCCGACGGGCCTGGTCCACTAGGCCTCAGTCTCGGCGCAGCTAAACAAACAACAATGACAGAAATCAGAATAAACCTAACAGAAAATCCTAGAACTCAATCTAGAATATTAAACACAGAATCGAAATTAGGGTTCGACCGGACATCACGTTTTACGAGAATTCTACCAAAAATTCGACAGAATCTACCCTATAAAATGGTAGAAATTATGTAATTAACCTTTAAACACCGTAAAAATCGATAAAAACTCATTTTATTAGTAAAATCGTATATTATATATATAATTGAAAATAATTCACGAAAAATAGTTTTAATTAGTTAAAAATACTAAATAATTTGTGGAAATCATTTTTATACCTTAAATAACTATTAAAACCAATTAAATTATATTTTTAGCCAATTTTGTATAAAATTACCAAAATACCCCTATATATATAAATATACTATAATTACTTCAAAAATTCACCAAAAATTATATAAGTACTCAAAATTAATTTTCTCAACATATTTATAAATAATATCAATAATTAAACTCAATTAACCAATAAATTTCAATTAAAAACACAATTAACCTAATTTTCTCAAAATTACATAAACCTAAATAATTCAAAATAAATACATAAAAATTCATAAAAATTCCAAATAAATTCCAATAATTCATTTCAACACCTATAATTATCATAAAACACAATTTCATAATTTATTTAATTAATTTCCGAAAATTAGAAAATAATATTAAAATATTTTAAAATACCCAAAAATCAAAATAATTCCCAAAAATTCCACAAAAATTCATACATGTATATTAAGCTAAGGGGAACAAAATTTGTTAAGGGACTTTTCATGAATCAAATAATTCAAAGTTCAAAAAAATCAAAAACCCTAAAATGGCCGAAATCGAAAATTCAAAACCTAAGCAAATCAAGACCATTTCAGCTCAAACCAAAGCTAGAATCACACTCATCAAAGCTCAAGGAGAAGAAAGAGACCGGCAGTGTCAAAAATGGTGGCCGAAATCGCGAGGTGTGAAGAAATGCAACTTTCGGCCAAAAATGGAGGAAAGGAAGCTAGCTGGCGCCGGGGAAGGAGGCTAGGGGCGGCGGAGCAGCTAGCTGGGGAGGGTGGAGCTGCTGGTGGCACACCGACGGTAGGTGGTCGGGATTTGCAGCGGGAGGGGGAGAAGGGACGGGCTCGGGAAGAAGAAAGAAGAAGAAGAAAAGAAAAAGAAAAAAAAGAAAAAGAAAAAGAAAAAAAAAGAAGAAAAGAAAAAAGAAAAAAAATAATTTTAATAAAATATTTGGAAAAAATCACACACCACACACTTATTATAATAATTTAAAATTTAATAATAAATAAAATAATTGAATAATAATAAAATTAATAAACAAATAATAAAATATTAGGATAATAAATTAAACCCTAATTAAATAAATATATACACACATATGCTTTATTTAGTAATTTAAAAATACGTATGAGTTCATGCAAGTCCGTAAATCTATTTAAAATAATTAATAGTAAATTATTTATGTGAATATTTCCCCGAAAATGAAAGTCTCGGGAAAATTTTACGTAAAGCACTTAAAATAATAATAAACAATTAAAATTCAATTTAAATTAAATGAAAGCTCATGAAATATCAATATCATATTTAAAAAAAAAATTATTAACACTACATATCCCGATACAGTGTAAAAATATTTAAAAAATATGGGATATTACAATTCAAGACTTAATTGTAAAAAGTATATTACTTTTAGGACTGCAAACGTGGTTATCCCATTTTTAAATCAATAGTTATTGGATGTTCTATTTAAAATAACTATTTTTTTTATTAGCTCATTTTTAAAGTTTTATTTTATGAACTGGTAGCTAGTTAATTGAAATTTATGTTTTATTTGGACTATATTATGCTTCTTAAAAATTCATAGTGGCATGTCATGTCAACATGAACATATAAACTCAGTTGGGTCAACTCAAATTTTTAACGTTTGTTAGGGTCTTGCACACCGATAGGTGAAACACACGCATAAAAATAGTGTAATATGAGAACATTAATTTATTCAATTTAATGTAAAAATCCTGCGAACTAGGGATGTAATCGAGTCAAACGGTTTGTAATTCGTTCGGAGCTTGATTCGAAAAAATTTTGTTCGAGTTCGTTTATTAAGTTAAATGAGTCAAACTCAAATTTCATTTTGAAGCTTACAAGCTAAACGAGTCAAATCGGAACTTTCCTTAAATTCGGCTCGTTAAAATTTAAGAATAAATTCGTTCGACTTGTTTACAAACTCATTTATAAGCTCGTTTATATGCCCATTTATAAACTTATGAACAAACTCGTTATATTAGATGGTGATATTGAATAGGAATAATTTAATTTAAATATTAATATTCAATAAATATTATTTAATTTAGTAAGTTAATATTATATAATATTAATTTTATATTAAATAAAGATAATACTAATTAAATTAGTAATAATTAATATAAAATATTACATATGACAATATTATGTACTCATGATAATATTATATAATTTTTTGCATATAAATTAATATTAATATTATAAAAGTAATTATTATACAATACTAATTAAATATTTAGTAAATAATAAATTTCATCAATAAATAAAAATTAAATAATATTTATATTTAAAATAATATATAAATATTAATATTAAATAATACAAATTTAAATCAATAGATAAGTATAACATTAAATAATATTTATATTTTAAATCAAAACTATAAAATTTTAATATTATAAAAAAAGTAATTTAAAATTATAAACTAATATCATATCTAATTACAAAAATATTTTATTGAACTCATTTAACTCGTGAATTCAATCTAATCTCATCAAATATGAACTCAAACCAAACTTTTAAAAGCTCCAGTTCAATTTAAATTTGTTAATTTTTAAATCAACTGAAACTGAACTTTGAAAAGTTACCTAATGACAATAGAGGAAACAATAACAAACGACGTAATATAATTTGACATATGGAATTAAAATAATGCCATCCGTACAGATGGTTCACTTTGGGTTTTGGAGGACGACAACATTAATCAAACAATGGCGGCAGCTGCGGTTCCCTTTGTTTGTCTCTTCCACAACTCATTCATAGATATCTCCAATCAAGCCCATAACTCAAATTCCCAGAACTTCAATTCTAACAGATGCTTTCTATTGGATCTCTCCATTATTCCCTCCAAATCCGCCCAAATTCTTTGTTAAGACCTCAGAAATCTCTGCAACGTGCAAAGCCCATTTGCAGGCTTTATGCAACAAAAGCAATGGCCGCAGCGGGATCTAATACTAAACCAGTAGGAGCAGCAGAAACTGGTTTTGGTTTCAGGGAGCTGATGGAAACTTTGACTATTGATGTGGAGAGAGCAGAGAGTAGGCCACTAAATGTGCCTCTGATAGCTCCTTTTACTATAGCTTCTTCACGGCTTGATAAAGTAGAGAATGTGGCTATTAGGATCGAATTGAGTAATGGGTGTGTGGGTTGGGGAGAGACCCCAATATTGCCTTTTGTTACTGCGGAGGATCAGCCTGCTGCTATGATGAAATCCAGGGAGGCTTGTGAGTTGCTGAGGAGTAGTCCACCAATGAGCTTCTGGTCGCTTTTGGAGAAGATTGGTGTGATGCTTCCTGGGCATAAGTTTGCTTCTGTGAGTTGAATTGAGAAATTTTTTTGAGTGCTTTCGATTTTTGGGAAATTTGATTGTCAATTACAGTGCTCTTGTTGTAGTTCGGTTCTTGCTTGATTTATGGAATTGTTAAAGACAGTCTGGTTTATCAATTAGCAGGACAAGGATTCTGTTGTTCATTTTTAACTTTCTTGCTTAAGAAAGCGTGAGATTCAATGTTGCATAATCTTAATTATAAAAAAGATTTGAACCTTTGAACTCTTTATATTTGTGCTTTCTCCTGCGCAGTTGGGGACTGGATCAGTTTGGTAGATAAGCTTCAGCTTTATTATAATTATGGAGAGAAGAAAATATAAAAATTTAAGTAAAATTGGTACCAAATGTTGGCCGGCTCTGATATTATGTCCAGTGTGCCTTTGTTGGAACTTAACTCAGTCAACTAATTCTGCTAAGTTAGCAGAGGCACACATTTTGCTGATATTCTAATTTCTATAGTAGAACAATTTTTACATATAGGTGAAGATGGCCATGTACTGATATCAATGAGTAAAATTTATATGCAAATTTCATATAATGATGTCCTGATGGAGATTTATCATCCTCATTATTGTTTTTCACTTTTATTCTCACCTGTGTGGGTTACAGCGGTTTCTACTTCCTAGTACTAACTGAACTTTTTTTGCACTTAAAGGTAAGGGCAGGAGTTGAGATGGCATTGATTGATGCAATGGCTAATAGCATTGGTATACCTTTATGGAGACTATTTGGTGGAGTTTCAAACAGCATAACAACTGATATAACAGTTCAGTGCCTTCGGTAGTTATTCTTCAGTTTAAAGATTCTTATGATTTTGCAGTCATAATATATTGCTTCTTGTTTGGTGCAATTGGTGGTTTTGGCATTAGTTGCATCAAAAATAAGAAATTTGTGAACTTACAATGAAAAATAAACAAGATCTCCATTTTTGAATGGTAGGCTCATCCATGTTATATGTGCAGATTCCCATTGTATCACCGGCTGAAGCTGCTGAATTGGCTTCAAAGTATTGCAAACAAGGATTTAAAACTTTGAAGCTCAAGGTGGGAAAGAATCTCAAGGCAGATATTGAAGTTCTTCAGGCTATACGTGCAGTCTACCCTGATTGCCTCTTTATCTTGGATGCTAATGAGGGGTACAAACCAGAAGAAGCTGTTGAAGTTCTAGAAAAGTTACATGGTAAACAATGTAGTATTTACTGTTTAATGTGTTTAATGATGTTCTTCTTTTCATGATAGCCTTCATCAAGTCTCTGTATTGGGGAAGTAACCAATATGCTTTCATTTTCTAGTCTTTCTTATTTGATTTGCAAGAATGTGGAGTGCATTTTCAGGATGCTGAGCCCTACTGCAGGTTTATCTGGGAAAAGCAGCATTGTGCTGCAGTTTCCCCACAATCTGTCTACACTTAGGAATTAGGATGTGGTGAATCGCAACATCTGCACATGTGTGTGTGGCCCACTTAAACACACTTCCAAATTCATCCTTAGTGATCCGCACTTCTGCAGAACTAGCTCTAATGATGAACTCGGTATAGAGAAGGCAATATTCACTCATGCATGATCTCTACCTCTCACTCTCTTATCTTCATATAATTTTATTGTAATCAATTCAATTTTGAAATGTATTTAGGCTTTAATCTATGAAACTAACTTGAAGTACCACATTCTGCTCCCAGAAATGCAGGTTACTCCTATTCTTTTTGAACAGCCAGTTCATAGAGATGATTGGGAAGGCCTTGGTCATGTTACTAAGATTGCAAAAGGAAAATATGGCGTATCTGTTGCAGCTGATGAAAGCTGTCGGGGCATAGATGACGTGAAGAAAATAGTGGAAGGTCATCTTGCAAATGTCATTAACATCAAGCTAGCCAAAGTTGGGGTTGTTGGGGCGCTTGAGATTATTGAGGTGGCTAGGGGATCAGGATTGGATCTAATGATTGGTGGTATGGTGGAGACCAGGTTGGCCATGGGCTTTGCAGGACACCTTGCTGCTGGCCTTGGGTGTTTTAAGTAAGTGCAGTGAATTTCTTATTGTTTCATGAATCAATTGACAATCAAAACATGATCAGCTAATTTACTTCTCAATGAGTTAATCATTCGTATTGCATTGTTTAGATTTGATATTTTTCTGCTTAAGCTACAAGTATAAACTTACATCTTTTTCATTGTTTGTTTACAAATGATTGTTGCAGGTTTGTTGACCTGGACACTCCCCTTTTGCTATCAGAAGATCCTGTCCATGGGGGTTATGAAGGTACTAAACTTTTCTCTTAAGCAGTGTAATCTATACTGCCTGAACTTATGTGTTAAGCAGTTTGGTATCCTTGCATTGAACAATCTTTGAAATCTATGGTGTTTCCCTTATTGTTTTGTTGTAGTATCAGGGGCTGTTTACAGATTCACAAATGCTAGAGGCCATGCTGGTTTTCTTCATTGGGACAACATTATCTGGTGAGTTTTACCTTAAAATATGCTTCTTCAATCCGCTGGCACAGGACTAACATAGTTTATCATCCAGTTATTTAGAATATTTTAAATCCTTACTGCATATCTCACATTGTAAGTTTATCTCAGCTGTCAAGCAGAAGCTTCAGAGCATATAAAAACTAGCATCATGGTTATCACTTATCACCTAGCCTTCATGCAATAATGCAGAATTTTCATGGGTACAACACTAGAATAGAATTTCATTTCTTTTTTTAGTGGGTATTACATTTCTTGACAGCAAGCTTTAATCAGAGACAAGATTGTTGACCATTTTGGAAATTATGATGCATTTACAATGAAAGTATGTGTAAGATTTTAGCAATTATGCAAATGTACAATTCCTTAGGTTAAAGATATCTAAGTGATTGTGTTGCATGATGGCGTGAAAAATAATAGCTTGGTAATGAAACCGTATTCACAACGTGTTTATACACATACTAAACTATGGCAAGGAGCCAGGATCAAAGAAAATTAAAAGTAAATGATAGGCATTTTATACGCCATTAAAGTGAGACGTATTGACCTCATTGGATGGTTGTCACAACTAGTTTAGTGACAACCATCCTATGACATATTGACTTCAGTTGTCTCCTAGGGATTTTGGCTTAATTTTCTTCTCTTGGTCACCAATTCTGTCCTTCAATGACTTCCTAAATTCTAGGTTACTTTCTTCAGTGATTGCCAGGCTTCATAGGAGAATTTGCTGTCCAATAAGTTTTTGCTGCCTACTTTCATAGAAGAGCTTGCTGATTGACTCCATGGGAGAGCCATATACCAAATTCTTGGTGATCTTAAAATTCATCTATTTGTGCATAGGAGAAAGTCTTTGTTATCTCTTCTTGGTGATATTATAACTTCTTGAAAGGACTAGCATGAGATGTCAACTTGGTCAATGCTGCCTCATCCATTTCTAGCATGTTCCCAACTAGTCTATAGTTAAACAAGTCTCTTGAATTTTTCTATGCTGTTGGAAAGATGTCTCTAGAATTTATCTTAGATAGTGTAAATAGCACTGTCGTTGTGGAAAACATTTAGAATCCTACTTAGCTTTGTTAGTTGTCTATATAAATGCTACTTGACTATTGTATTGTTGTGTGAGAGCAACATGTGGTTTAGAGTTAGTGAATGACATAGCAGATAGAGTAATAGATGGAGGATGGGAATGTGAGGTGCATGATAAAGTGTGGAAGCAGTAAGTAAGAATCTTTATATGAATGTGTGAGCATTAGTTTTGGGTGTGGATATTATTAAGCATTAGCTTGTTTAGTGTAATAAAATATGGTGCAAGTCCACCATGTTATTTCTTCAGATTGGCTCAACATGAGATTTATCTCAATCAATTCTGTATAAGTGGCTTATTATAACGTAAACTATATGCCCCATTTTTGCTTGTATGAATTTGAATATGAAGAGATGTATATCATTTATCTCATGTTGAATTCTGTTCCATACTGCTATAGTCATCATGAATCTCAACTGGTCTGATTATTTGCTTAGCTTATGGCTTAAAATGAAGTACGGTTCTCATTGCCTAAGTGTAAGATATAGCTGATACTTAATAGAAGGATTCAAGGACCACCATCACCTGCTGGTCCTGCTGCTATATAGAGGCTAAAGTTTTAGTTGACAGCACTGCTGTTGGGCAGGATCCTGCACTTCATGGTAAATGCTGAGAATAATAGTTCAAACATAGAGAAGGGAACAACTAAGAAGTCTATTTCAAATTTTATGCTCTTTGCATTTCGGTTCTCCTAGCCATACTTTCCAAATATATTTCTGCATCAGCTACTTAGAGACTAGTTCTGTAAATTGTGCCTTATGCATAATGTATTAATCTCTATCATCCTATACTGTTGATTTTCTAGCAGAACTTACGGCAAACAGAGAATAAGTGTTTAATGATTTACTTGTCCTTGTTTCATCAGTGCTAATCAAGTAAACATGCTAAATTATTGGCAGAAAATACAATATTTCCATCAGCTACCTGCCTTATGAAATCCTGAGGCGTTGGAGCTTCCCAGAAATGGTGCTTGTGAAACAACACTTGGTGCTAATAATATTGGTTGGCCCTCAATTTTTGAAAGGGCTTTGCTAACAATGAAGAAATCGGCAGAAGATATTATTGCAGGCGGAAGGCTTTTCTTTCTACCATGTGGGCAATAGTTGCCTGAATGTTTAAACCATGTAATCATTTGCCACTTTGTTTTTTAGGGTGGCTAAATTACTCTGACCACTGCATACATACCATTTGTTTGGTATTGCCTTTAACTGGTTTAGCACTTTAGCTGCCATCTAAGTTGTTAAATCTTGAGTGACAGCAACTGTAACTCTGGTTAATGCACTTCCAATTTTTGAACGTCTCGACGGCTGGGAATGCAAGAACCTTTGCCCCTTCTATATTACATGAAACGCATTGCCTACTTTAACACCGAAAATGCTTTAAGCAGAAAGCATAGAATCAAAGGAAATGAAGAAATGGAGCGCCAATGTAACTCAATCAATATGATAACAGTGGCGCTGCTCCCACGGATGGGGCCTACATTGTGGGTTTCACGTAGGTTAAGTTTAGGTTTTCTCCCTGCTAATATTAACAATTAACAATTGTACCTCATTGGGTGCTATCAGGTGACACTAATAAAAAAAAAAAAAAAAAATTCAATGTGATACCAGAAGTACTAGAAAGTATTCTGTTGGCATAGTCAAAAAGGTGATTAACTTTTTTTCCTTCTTGACTTCCTTTTTTCCCCCCAGAGATCAAAGTTATGACGAGCAATGGATGAGAAAGTAAATTGGAGTAATTAAGATAAGATTCTACTTTTTCACTCATTGGAGGAATTTTGGGCTAGACAAAGGGAAAAGTGAATGTGCGTGATAAAGAACAGTACAATCTATAGAATTTGTTAAAGCAAATCATAATCATTGCAAGACCTCTGTCCTTAATTGGTAGAACTTTTGACTAGGGTTATAAATTAACCATTCTGAATCAGCCAGCATGAAGATTGAAAGGTGAATGCTTCATGATTTGTAAGGACCCACCTAACGATTTCAGGCACTCTAAACTTGACTCAAAGTGGACTGCATAATCCTTAGCAGGGCCTATCATATGGATTCATTTCATCTTTTAATTACTATTTCAGGCATGGTTAATTAATTATTCAGTATCATACTCCAATGTGGATCAATTGAATGTCTTTTAGCATGCTTAGTTAATCATTGCATACATAATAATGGGTCTTTGTTAATTATTGGGTTGCACACTAACAAAAAACTTTCATTAAAGGTTTTATATTGTATTGTGTATATTTTTTTTATTTTTTCACTTGTTGGTAATTATGAATGAGGTTAACTTGCTGATTAAAGTTGTAAGATCTATCATTTTTCATTCAGACAACTATGATCTAATGATTGATGGAAAGGTAAATGTAAGTGGGAGTTTAAGTAATAAATGAAATCTTTGATCCCATGTTTCAAAGTGAACATGGTAAAAAAAGAAAAAGGAAGTCAAGAGTAAAAGTGTGAAAATATTTATCTTTAATTTACTTTTCTTTTAACAAGGAAAAGAATGATGAAAAAAGTAAGTAATTTTATGAAGTTGATTTTACTTTTTATTTTCACTCAAGTGTTTTCTATCTTTAAAATAATACGTAAATGATGTAAGTTACGAGTTCATCAATTTTAATTATTTTTCATGGAAAGTATGGCTCAAGAAAATTTAATTTTTATTTGTTTTTTGAACTCAAGAAAATTTAAAGTTTTAATTATAATATATTTCAACTTTTAAAGCACTTTTCAAAATTTTATCTTCAATTTCTTGTCTTAGCTCAATCTATTAAAAAATTAAGAGATTTATGAGAGAGAGAGAAAGGTGGTAATACCCCAAATTGAATTCAGCGTCTCTATTTATAGGACTCTTGTTCAATATCAATTAAAAAGTATTAGGGTTGATTATCTTTGTGAGGAGGGTATAAATAAATAAATCATGTGAAAATATGAAATGATTAATTCGAATTGACCCATCTAATTAATCGTATTCAAATTTCAAAATCAAATACATATATATTTATAAAATAAATTACAAATTGTATATTCTATTTAAACATGTCATTTTGTATTTAAATGGATTAGCTTTATTCAACTAATTTAAATTTATTTTATCGTGTTTTAAATAAATAACCCGTTTAAAACTAAAAAAACATCGTGTTAATTTAAACAAATACATCAAAAGATTCAAAGAGAGGGAGAAATTAGAAGAATGCAAGTAAAATACTACTTTTTTTTAAGAGAATATATAAATTAAAGGAGTTTTTAGGAGCAAAAATCCCTAGCATTTTAAGGTTGTGGAAGGGATGACAAATATGCATATAAACATTAAAATGATAAAGGGGTAAAGGATGATACCAAAATGCATGTGTTCAAAGAGAATGGATGAATTATCTCTTTCGAAATTAAAAAGATGGGCCCTTAAAAGGGAAGAATTGTTTCCCGTTATGCAGTTTATCAATACTTGAATCATATAATATTTCTATTAAAAACCTTTCTATTAAAATATATATATATATATATATATATATATATATATATATATATATGGATGAATTATCTCTTTAGAAATTAAAAAGATTTGCCCTTGTCTTCCACCAATGCATTAGGAAAATCCCTTTTGTGCATTTCAACAATGCGCCTACAACAAAGGAGAAAGTGCCCATGCTATTCTCTTTATGCATGTTTTGCATATCCAAAATGGTAAGTCTTTTTCATACTTGTGCAACTTTTATTTTTCTTTTTTTTTAAAAAAAAAAATTTGAGATCTTCTTTTTTTTTTTTTCTTTCAAAGAGCAAAATTCTTGTTCCACTTTAGATCCAAAAAAAGTAGTTTTGTTTTGAAGCTTAAAATATTAAAAATTTTAATTGAATTTTTAAATTTTTTTTATAAAACTTTTTTACATCAATATTAAAGAAATTTAAACTCTTTTTTGAATAATTAAAAAATAACTTTTTATAATCTATTTTCTGTTTTATATTTAATAAGATATTACTTTTCTTCTTATCATAGTAAAAATAAATATGTTTTGCAAAATTAACCAAATATATGTATATGTGTATGCACGAGTGTGTAAATTTATAAGAGGAAAATATAAAATGGGTTGTATTTTACAACTAAAAATGCATTAAAAGGCATTTTTTTTTGTTTTTCTTGATTACTTTCTCCTTGGTTTTGATGATATAGAAACTAACATTTTAAGCTAAAGGTGCAATAGTTTTATGAATGTAATTGAGCAAATTACCTGTCCATATGAATTGTTCTCAAATATATATAGTCCAAATCAGATAACCTTTCGGCTATTAGCTAGCAGCTTATGTAGGCGTGGAACGAGCTGTGCTATGAGGGAATGGCATGGAGAAGCAATCAACGATAACTTTCTGCTTAAAAGCAAAAGCGTAACATATAATAAGGCAAAAGTTCTTAGTTCTTAATCAACTCTTCTAACGTTCTTAATGCGTCTAAAATGAATAATAAAATATTTTATTACGGAATTAAGATATTTAAATGAGAAAATATTTCAATGTTTCAATCTATCTCCTTGAGATTGAATGACAAAAAGAATATTAAATATACAAATCTCATCTGTGATTAGAATGGGGCATGGAGTCTTGTATTGCATGCTCGTTGATATCATCAAGTACTCATGAAAACTGTATATAATTAAAAGGCAAAAAAATGATGAAGAACTTGTGGCTACACAAGAAGGCAAGAGAAATGGACTCATTATCATATGGCACCATCACCGAAAGAGAATAGCCACAAACTGTAGTGTCGAAGTGGGCACCACAATTTCGTGGCATTGGAGTGAATTAATAGGCAAAATTCATCAGATATAGTAATTTTTTTATTGTATTATATTAAGTCTGAATATTATTATTTATGTAATTATTAAGTTTTAATTTAATAAATTTTATAAATATATTTTTTATATTATAAAAGTTTCATACTATAGAAGTTTAATATAATATATAAATAATAACATAAAAACTTAATGTACATATAAATAATAATATAAAGACTTAATAATTATATAAAAAATAATATAAAGATTTAATAAAAGAATAGAAACTCAATGCGGAATTAATATATGTATGCATAGGGATGGATCACTCTTTCATAATTTATGGGAATTGGATCTAATCCCATGCTTTGTGATGTTGGGTTCCCCACTCACTCCCTTACATCTCTTTAATGTTTTTTTTTTTAATTCTCCTGAAAAAATTTATAAGGCAATCATAGAAGAAATTCAAATTTTCTTAAATAAAATTTTAAATTTAAATTTTGTATACATAAATTATATGAAAAAATATATATTGAAAAAATTTTATTTTTTTATAAATTTTCCCATCTTGAATTTTGAATTAAGCGTATACTGAAGCTTATTAATGGTACTTAGCAATTTAATTGCAATACTGATGATTTTGAATAAATAATAAAGTTAAGTGTTTTTATACTTTATGCATTAAAAAAAAAAGAAAAAGAAAAAAAAAGCAAATCTATTATTGTTGTAGAATCTAGCATCATATGATTGCCGTCTCTATGCACGACTTGCCTTTTCTTAATTATGTATATATATTGCGAGAATCTTTCAAAAGCGAAATTTTATGGTATTATACTTTTAAAATTTTCTAGCTATGAGAAAAATATTATCTTACTTAATTTTGAAATAATTTTTCCTTTGAGGCTATTTTTATTTTTATAATATTATAATTTATTGTTGTTGAATGAATATTTATTAATGTTTTTCTAGAACATGATCAGAATTTAAAATATAAATATATTTTTTGGTCAATTTATTCTTAAAATTGTACAAACATGCATTTCTTGGCACTAGTTCTCGAAATCATTGCCAACTGCTTTCTGCGTAGTTGTGTTGTTTTTAAGGAGAGAATTGGTATTTGTATTTATATTTTGTTATATTATACTATTTTATTTTTTATGTTTAAAAAAATAAAATATGCCCTGATTATTACTGTGTAGCCCAATAATTTATAACCGGATGCATGATGCCCGTGCCGTTTGCAATTCCAACCCATGTTTAGTCCACTCTGGTGTCACATGTCCACATAACGTGTGTACTCTTCTTTTCCCCTTACAACAATGAATTTAATGCAGCTACCATATAATTGATATCAATTATTTTGCACAACAAATTGACGGGTGATCAGTGCATAAAGTATATGTGTCTCAAACCGATAATATTGAGATGGGTTGATAGAAAATTATTTTTAATTAATTAATATTTTAATTTTAAATTATAATATATTTTATTATATTAAATTAATTATTAAAAATTTGTTTACAGTATTATAATTCAATATATATATATATATATATATATATATATATGATTTCTTACATTAGTAACTAACCAGCATTTGCAACTAATACTTTAATTCAGGAAGAATGAAACTATTTTAAAAATAGATTCACACCCTGTAACTAACCAATTAATAACTATAATATGTTGATAAAAAGAAAAAAATTGAAATTATAAATACATTATTGGATGGTATGATTTTTTTCTGTTTCTTAAAAAAATAATAATAAAATGCCCTTAAAATTGCATATACGCTAAACAATACAAAAACCATGTTTATGCCAACAATGGAAAGGAAGCACTAATTAATTATTTTTTGAAAATTTTCATTGATAAACAGCGGGATTTAGCGCGCACATAAATGTTTGGTAACTACAACGCTATATAGGTTTGAAGTCCATTAAAAAATACAAAATAAATCTCAAAACCTAATTGGAAATGAAGTCACCATCCGAATAAAAATTAGAACATATTTACACAGCAACTAAATTTTACAGAGATTTCTAAAAGTCGTCATCAGATAACGGGTTTGAAAACTGGGTATGAATTTTTGAATGCCCACTCAACCTTACTGTTAGTTTCTGTTTGTGTTTTGTAATTTATTAAATTTAATTATTCAATTATATCTTTATTAATATGCAAATTACAATTATCTTCAAACAATTTATCAAATTTTATATTAAAGTCCGAATTTGCATTAATCCAATTCCATACATTTGATCTCAGCATTCATCACAGATAATAAATTACAAAAAGTACATTCAAATCAAGTGGGGGAAAACATTAAGGCTTATAATACTTTATGCAAATAAAGGTAAAACAAACAGAAAATAAATTGAAAATAAACCAAAAGAAAATTGAAAATAAACTAACTATCAATATAAATGAACTTAAAGGAAACTTTAAAAGGGGTGCTCAAGTGATGACTATGAGTCATTCCAAGATTTTCTACAATGAGTCACAATATTAGTCTCCAAAATAGATAAAAGTTACAAGATCAAACCACAAAGTTAGTTCAATGTGGTACCAAATATGCATAAATAAAGGAAAGGACAAACTCATAAATATTTTGGTCCAAACATGATAACAAGGTAATTACATAAAAAGAAGACTGTAAATATAAGGGCATGAAAGTAAATAAAAAAAATAAATCATATGAAATAAACTTGAAATTAAAGACCTAAACATGTTGAACCCTGTTGATGTGGCGAATGCCCCATCAATGAGGTGTTGCCCCTGTTTATAGACATCACCTCAGCACAAAGAGGCGACGCCTTTTGACCAAGGTGCTACCTGGTCACTAGATGCCAAAAATAACTCATAAACTACTTAAACCTTAAGCTAGTCTAAAATTATGCATATAAGTGACCGAACTTATATCAATACTTATGAACTTAAAATATCATGTTATGAACATAACATACATGGAATAAACTATGGATTTAAACAAGCACGTAAATAAACAAAGATTCTATATAATAATGCACACTTAACAAGAAGAGATGAGATTTTTACTGCTTTGTAGGCTTATTTTCCAAAATGATTAGCGCTCAAAAGTTTACTTTAATCTTACTTTCCACTTGAATGCAAAAAATCACCCTTTTCTTCTTAAAGGATTAGACTTTAAAGCAAGTTTTCCCTTTTTTTTTTCTCCTCCCTTCTTTAAAAGCCTTTTTCTCTCTTTTTTAGAGCTTTTTTTTTTCTTTGCTAATGGTTCGTAATAATTTTTTGCCAATCCCTTCTCTCTTTTTTAGTAATCCAAGTTTAGATAAAACATCCCCTTTTTCATTCCCATCTACCTTCCTTTTTTCTTCACATTTTTCACCTAAAAAATCTCACTCTCACGTAAGTTCAAGTCTGTAAAGTATGGGGTCCACCCTCACTTAACCACCATTGCCACCTCTACATTCAATGCAGAGGCAAGTGGTAAGTGAAGGGGCACTAGCTCTTCCCTAGAGCTGGGCCAATGGATTAGAATAGGCTTGGACTCGTTTTGATGGCTTCAAATCTTGTCTTACTCTGATTAAGGTTTGAACTCGGGTTCTAACTTTCAATTCTATCTTCAAAAAGGTTTCAAGGTTTCTTACATTCAAGTTTCACGTGTTTTTATCATCGGGTTTTGTTGCGGGTTGACCCAACTGAACATTCACAGATCATTCCCTATTATAAACTGACCGAACTGGATATCTATAGTTACAAAAGAAAATGAAATCTCCTATAAGTAGCTTAAGTGGTAAAATATGTGAGAAGATCAGTGATCGAATCCTTTGTCCTCTATCTCTTCCTCTTATAGTGTTAAAATTTAATCACTTTACCAATGAAAAAAAATGCATATTGTTAACAACCCATTTTTCCGTTGTTGACACTCAAGTACTGAATTTTTTTTCCTTCCGAAGGAAATCTACTGATGCTTTAAAAAAAATTAACTTTAAAAAAAAGTTAAATTTAACTACTTAACCTTCGACTGCGTACTGAAACTTATTTATTTTATTTATTTATCATCATTTCACTTTGTGAGATTGTTTTATGAGGATAAGATTTAATTGTGGGAGTAAAAAACAGGCTTATAGTAGGCTGTTTATTATGATTTATTATCATTACAAGAAAATTCTTTCGGCTGTTTCCTCAAATTTAAGTGTCATTCTACATTTATAGGAGTTTTATGTCATAAGTTCTAATCAAAGCTTCTCATAAAATGATTGTGTGGGAAAAATATCCATCATATTTTGTGAAAAATATATTTTTTTAAAACACAAATGACTTTTTTTAAACATTTTTAACTTCAAAAGCTTATATGTCAATTAAAATTTAACTTTATAATATTTACATAGATTTAGGTTAAAATAATTCGGTGCCTTTTAGGTATCGACTAATTTTTGGAAAAAAAAAGATTCTTCTAATTTGAAATGATTTAAATAAATAATATTATCTCTCACTTGTATAATTGAATTACTTAATGAAATAAACTTATTTTGTTTTTCATATAAATGTGATTTTCTTGAGGAATTAGTTGACTTAACCTAAGAAATTTTTCAAATGGAGGGACCCCCATCATATGTTTTCTTTCCATTCTATCTAACCCACCAAATTTGTCTCACTACTAATTGTATTTATGTGGTGGGTTTAATCTTCCAATGTAACATGTTTCTTTTCTATTTCAATTTTTGTAATTATCAAACAATTCCATAAGAAAAATAATAAAAAAAAAAATTCTTCATTGTTTAATCATTTCTTGACTTCCTTTTCACCTTTCTCCCTTCTATAAATAGTGAGGAAGCCAAGCCTGAAGCAGCACACATCCCACAATCTGTTCTTCTTACACACACACAAGACACAAGAATTTTACAAGTTTTTAGTTCTTTTTTTTATTACTTCAAGTGCAAAAGATGAAGGCATCATATGTAGCAATTATTTGCACACTGTTGGTGCTCATCCTAGCTGAAGCACCACAAGTAACAATGGCAGTAACATGCAACCCAACACAGCTGAGTTCTTGTGTGAATGCAATTACATCAAATTCTGCACCATCAAAACTTTGCTGCAGCAAGATCAAGGAGCAGAAGCCCTGCCTTTGCCAGTACCTCAAAAATCCAAACCTCAAGAAATTCATCAACACACCAAATGCTAGGAAAGTTGCCAGCACTTGTGGAACTCCTTTCCCCAAGTGCTAAAATGAGGCATCATGGTCACTCTCTATTTGCTCTATCCTGTTGCATTTTGATTAGCATTTCCTGATTCTAAAAGGGTGGAGAAGGGCTTGATTTAGAGAGTTAAATTATGTCTAAATTTGGTGTGGTATATCAATATGCATGTATGTCTAAGATAGTGGAGCACTAGCTAGTTGTTGTTAATGGAAATAAATTTGTTGGGTCACATTCTCTTGTGAACCAACTTAATTTGTTCTTTTGGTGTGATTTATCATGATGTACTGGTTGGTAAAGGAAAGGCACTACCACTACTTGTAATGAGTGTTAGCAGTTTGACAATTATGACTACTTTATATCATAAATGAAATTTTAATTATTATCTTCACTTAAAATCCACTTGTTGTTTCTTTTTTAATAGATTTTATGGTGTTATTTTGGGACTTCAAGTGCCACTTAAATGATTGTTTCAGCTGCTAATTTTACATAATATGTCTATATATCATCTTACATAAATTATTGTGTGTAGTAAGATTAAATATATTCAGACACATAGATGTTAACTTACATTTTAGCAAGTAAATTTAGAAAAAAAAAAAAGGCTATAAAGGATAATTAGTTTGAAAAAGCAGGGGAAAAGAAAAGAATCTATTATTGATGAGTAGGTCCTAAAGTCTTAATTTTAATAGATAATGCAAATGAGAAAGGAAGAATGCAGACAATTAGGACTTCGATCAAGATTAGACAGGAAACAAATCAAAATTCAAAAAGAAATGATGATATTTAGAACCCAGTGTCAATTTGAAGCCAAACTACAAAAGTGATTAAACTGTATATGTTGAAGAGGTGGGGCAGTTTAAAATTGGAATCCATTGATATTGCTTAAGCTTTGCAAGTCTGCTCACTATTTAATTCCATATTTTTTCCAACATCACTCACTATTTTATTTCCATATTTTTTCCATCATAGTGAGAAATGTTTTTTTTCCCCTTTAGTACAACATAATTCAGTCATTCTCTTCATTAATGCTAGACGAAATTTTGTAAAGTTGTATGAGAAAATAAACAGTACACAAAATGGAAACAAAATGAATCAATTCTTTTGTTATTGAAATGTGAAGAAGATTTTTGTTATTGAATTGTGAAGAAGATTTTTGTTATTGAAATGTGAAGAAGATTTTTGTTATTGAAATGTGAAGAAGATTGTCATCATGCGCTTAGAATGCACAATCAGTCTCAACATAATAATCTGAAATGCTTCGAGAAAAAATTCCAAAAATTTCCAATTACATGTACAGGAACAAAAAATGGAACCAATACTTACATTACAAATCATCATAATAAATTTTGTAATTCTCACAAATGTAAAAGGTTTGAAATTGGGTTCCATCCCATAATCCATGGTCTCTTATCTGTTGGTAGTGTAAAATTGAGTTCAAACATCTCCTTTGATATGTTACCTCCTTCACAGAATCCTACAAGCTTTGCCACTATTTCAGCACTTTCCTGTATATGCCTTGCATCATGTGGATTTGTCCACAGTTTGTTCACAAACTGCAGCTTCCTCTGCTTCCCTTCTAATGGCACGTCCCATTTCATGTACAATGAGTCCCTCTCTTCCACAGTTAAACGTGAAGTCAGCCTCTTTGCCAGGAACTCCCTTTCGCGTCTCAATGCTCTAATACTGAACAAAACAATGTATAAAAAAAAATTTCAATGTGACATTTAGCAGCTGAAAAGATTTATGATGATGCATCAATTCAATTTAGCTAAAGAGGCAGCAGAACCTTGATGATAGAGATATTGTAGGCTCGTCTCCAACACGAGCTGGGCTTGCATCCCCAATCTCTGCCAAATGCTGCTGCAGCCAAGTCAGGCGCCTAAGCTCAACTTCCATATATATTTGATCAGCAGGGTCACCCTTGAACAACAAATAAAACTGTGTCCTATGTATAATGGACACATAGCACATATCCCATAACTCAATGATCTGCTGCCTTTGCTCCCTGAAAGTTATTTGCCAAGAAACTTGGGGTTCTGCTTCAATAATGTCCTCCTCATCCTCAAGATTGTGTCCAACTGCTTCATTTGCTTCCAGCTCAAGGACCTAAAAAGACAGCAGATGTATAAAATTATTATTACATTAATGATGTGAACCAAAATCAGAAAACATTGAAATGAACTGGCCTATAAGAACAGTACCTGACAAACAAGTAGCTGCTTTTGATATTGCAGTTTAGCAACACGTTCCTTTAATTCTGTCACATAAGCTCTTATGCTCCTTACATTCTCCTCTGCTGCATTCTGAAACATCTTCTGCATTTTCTTCATATTGACTGAACTAGATCGGCGATAACCTGGAGTTCCTTCTTTGGACGAAACATCTCCACAGTCTTCACTCTTTGTAGGAGTCTCTTTCTCAGACTCTAACTGGGTTTCACTGGATACAAGATCTTCATTCTCTGGTGCTCTATTTTCAATATCATTTTCAAGAACTTGCCGAGAGGCTGATAGTGGTGAGCATGGAGACCTTATGAAGTTTTGCCTGTTAGCACCATTGCTTGAAGCCAAAGGAAGTACCTTTTTCTTTTTCTGTTGATTCTTAGCTTTGGAAAGTGCTTCACAGTTTGATTGTGGCTCATTGCTCGGAAGTGACAATACCAATTTATCTATAGATTTCTGAACATTTTCCAACTGCTCTTCAAGATTTGCAATAGTGCTGCCTTGTGAATGAAGTCTTGTTATCTCATCCTTGAGGTTCGCACTGACACTCTTGTTAGGAGCAACAACACTTCCAATTTCTACTTCTCTAGGAACTTGCTGAATAGATTGCATTTCCCTTATTTCTGCTTGCAGCTTCGCAATTGTCTCGGCTGCATCTTGGTTGCCTAGCCTATGACAGGCAACCTCCTTTTGTAACACCTCTAGAGCTCGATTCGCTTCTTCTCCAAGTTGCTCCTGAAGATGTTCAAGTTTGCGAATTTCGTGCATTAGAGTAAACGGTGCAGTTGATGATTGCCTCATAGACTGCCTCAGCATAGTTTTCCTTGCTCTATCACAGCGGCTTGTCTCCTTGTTCTCAAATTTTGACAACAAGGCATCAGAATAAGAAAGACACTTCTTCACTGATGGACGTGGTGGTGATTCTGATGGGGTTGAAGGCTGTTGGTCCTCTTGAAGTTTCCTCTGCAACTCATCCACTTGAGATTTGGCAAGATCTCTTTGGCGTCTCAATTCTTCAATTTCCCTCTCCATCTACACCCATTATTTTGATGCAATATAAGTACAGCACATTCATTTACATGATTATAGTAAAATTCAACTAAGCTGAAACTTAAATTTTATCAGTTCACCTGCTGAATTTTCAAGTCTTTTTCCTTTGAAGGGTCAGGTGTCCGCAGCTCTGCTTCCAACCTGGCTACTTCCTTCTGCAGATGTTTGACTAGCTGCTTATCCGAAACAACCTATTATTGAGAATGCAAAAAAAAAAAAAAAAAAAAAACATTGTAATGTGTATTGCTGAAATAGGAAGGAAATCCAAACAGATGACTTATGAATGAAAGGTCAGTACCATGTTGACTTGGGCATTGTTGGTGACTTCCTTTGCTCGTGTGGCAAAGAAGAGAGTGTTTCGAGATTGTTCGACATGGCTAAGTGCTGGACTTAAAGTACATATGATGGCAGTGCGTGCATTCCCACCAAGTGAGTGCTGCAATATGCGAGTCAGCTTTGAGTCCCGGTAGGGTATATGACCACTTCTTTTCCCGACACTGAAAAGGAAAAATGAAATGCGATCAAGAAAATTGGATAAGTACTTTGTCCATTGAACTTGGTTTGAAGGTTCTGATAATGCAGCAATGTGATGTTATATCTTGCACTGCAAAGATTTGAGACTATCAGAAGAATGCAGATAAAAATAGAGCCTGACCTGAGCTTCCTTATTACGGTTGTCAAAGTCATCAAACTAAGGTTAATATGACAGCCCTCCCTGAGCCTGGCACCATCAGCATGTGTCTGTGAAGCTCTTTCACTTCCAGCAAGGTCTACAAAATTCTGCAAGTCACAGGTTTTTTCAGCAAGGTCTCTAAAGTCAGTGAAAATATTCCAAACAATTCCAATACATCATTCGTTAAAATATGTCAAAGGTCAAAGGTATATTCCACACAATTCCAATATATCATTCGTTAAAATATGTCAAAGGTTGTTCATTCTTTACCAGGCTTGCAACGAAAGATCTCACACAATCTGAATTTTCACGGAGAGTACTTTCTATTGTCTGCAGCCACAACAAGAAGAAACTCAGCCTCAGATGTTAACTCTCATAGAGAATGTTGTCAAAAAGGGTATGAATAGAAACAAACCATCAATGAGTCTTACCAGCCTTATAATTTGGTGTGACCGCGAGCTAGTATCATTAAGAGCAGTTTCACCAACTTGCCTTTGGGCTGCAACACAACCCAGTAACAAGTTAATAAACTTTTAATGCAAAATATGGGTAAGCTAATGCAAAAATAAAGTGCTTCAATAGGTATGATACCTTCACAAATGCTTATCAGATGCCTCAAATGCTGATCATTAGTGGCAGTTTCTTCCACCAACTTCTCAACCACAGTACCTTTCTGCATATGGAAACCACAAAATATCCAGCTGTTTAGAAAATCCCTGCATAAAAGCATAAGAAAAATTTACTCTTTAAAAAAATATAGGCATATACCTCTGGGTCATCTAGAAGCTTGAGATTTCGACCTGATTCTGAGTTCAGCAGATCCCTGACGTTTTCATTGTAAATTTCTAGTCCAGAAATCTTAATTGTAAAATCTCTCTGTGGGGTCTGCAGCCATCCAAGCCAAATTTAAAGATCAGTTCATAAATTGTGAAATATCAAAATTGAAGTTCATATCTGCTACACTGATGAAATTACAAGACTATTATGAAGCTTACATTCATTATATGGTTGTAGATGTCATTAACAGCTTTTTCAGTGATTCCTCTCATGGTATATGTCTTCCCACTGCTAGTTTGTCCATATGCAAATATGGTTGCTGCAAATATAACATGAAAACAATTTCTCAGCAATGACAGAACATTAAACATAATGCTAAAATGACAACCAGATAAAGTCAATTTAATGTAATCATCAACATGCTTACCATTTATGCCCATCAAGGCAGACAAAGCAACATTCTTTACACCATCCTCATATACAGATTCTGTTTGACTAGTGGGACCAAAAACTTTATCTGAAACAAGAAAAAATCTCAACAGCTTAACATATATGCCAGGAAAAAAACACACACAGAAGACTAAAGAGTCCTATAATTCATAAATGGGGAACAAGTATTTGGTGATTAGTTACCAAATGTGAAAGGGGTGGATTGAGCTGTGCGTTCTTGAGTTGGTGGCTTGAATACAATGGTGTGATCATCAACACACTCCCATGCTACTTGATCTTTGGCTAACTGCTCTTTTTTGTTTAAAGGTCTTAATCTTACTGTGACAACAATCTTCTCTTCTTTTGATTTAGGACCTCCAGGTGTTGTTGCTGGTGTCCTGTCAATCTTAGAGGCTGGAGTTCCAGGTGTTCTGGCCGTCATCTCTCTATCTCTATCACAATTCTGGTCCTTCCAGGTGTTCTAACTGTCAAAGCCACTGTTATCCACAACAAACAGGCACTAAAGGTCAGTCCATAACAAGAAAAAAGATCAAAACCTTAAGCTTTGGAGTTGATAGACTTGAAATAAAAAAAAAGCAACTATCATAGCATGAAGTAAGAATTCAATGTTTGTTCAGCTACAATTCTTTAGCAAGCATTTCTATAGCAACTACAGCTTCAATAAAACTAATTACTGAGAATCTAACATCAGATCAGTTATTGAACAAAAAGCTACATGCCCAGAAGCCAAAAAAAAAAAAAAAAAAACTTATTTCCATATTAATCGGGAAAAAAAAAAACTATATTCATAAGCTCTTTTCAGATTAATAAACCCGAAATAAAATTGCAGATGTAAAACGCAAAAAAGGAAAAAAAAAGAAGAAAGGTCACAAATTGAATCATAGAAATTAAATGAAGCTACAAAAGGAAAGTACAGAGTAAAAATAATTTTCTTCAATCTATATATATATATATATATATATATATATGTTGATCAATTGCCATCTATAATTAATTTTCCCACAAACACTGCAATCATATCAATCAATCATAATAGCAAATAATCTATTTGAGAATCTTGAAACAAGCTGAAAGGAAAGGGAACATTTACGAGTACAGAGACAAAATCATAGATAGAACAAGAGTAACCTGCCATTTTTACTATAATCTTATCCAAGTTACATAAGGAAAGATCTTGAAACACAGTGTTTACTTCAATTTATAGCCATTTTAAGCTCTGATTATAATAAGGAAACAAAATTGGACCAAAAAAAGTACTCACAGAAATCTCAAGCCGAGATCTCTCTCTCTCAGAGATTAAAACGAAAAGCCAGATCCACCACACAGCAAAGCGAATGATAGCAAGTAGTTTAAACAGCACCGGAGAAGCTGCAGGTTTTGAAGAAGAACAAGAAGAGGAAGAGGAAGAGGAAGAGAGGGTGCGTTTGCTTTGTCTTTTTTCTCTTTATGAAAAAAAAAAACGGGCGTTTAATGGGAATTTGAATTTGTGAGGTCCCTAACGGCTAGTTTTCTTTTTGTTTTCTTTTGTTTATTTATTATTTTTGTTTTATTTTTATTTTCTTTTTGTCGCCTCGCCGACTAATGTCTTATTAATTTATTATTATTATTATAATTATTGTAACTGAGGTCTTCTGTTGCTGTGTTGTTGATTGGTTATAGTGTTGTGTGCGTTTCAAAGGTTTGAAGGAATTTTGCTTTATGTTATTATTTTCTGACAAAAAAAGGTGAGGAATTTTGCATATAAATTTCAATAATAATAACAATAACAAGACAAATATCTCTATCTTATTATTATTATAAAAATATTTTAAAGACTAAAAAGTTTGAATTTATATTGTATGATTTGAACATATAGGATAATTTGATGATTTAGATTTATTGTTAATTATTAGTTCAATATTACAATTATACAAACATAGTTATTTAAAAGTTAAATTATATTATAATATTTTCTTGTTTTTAAATATTATTTATAAATTTAATATTTACATTGTGTAAATTAAAATAATTTCATTGATGAGCCTATTTTATTATCTTAAATTACATGTTGAGTTAGATGAGTAGATATAATTATTAAAATAATTTTAAATTTCATTTATAACATATAATTTTATTTCTATTAATTAATAATTAGTAATTTTTTATTAAAATGTTAAGAGTAATAAAATAATATTAAAAATTAGAATCTACAAGTTTATATATATATATATATATATATATATATATATATATATATAGATCATCTTTGAGATGATCTATATCAAACAAATAAAAATAAAAAGTCATTAGAAATTATCGGTTCTGAAAAATTTTGATTTGATTTTTTAAAGCAGTTTAAAATTTTCACAACTATATTTAGCCCTAATTTACATCATGGTTAGTGTTCATTATTATTTTATTTTCAGTCTCGTAATTTTTATAATTATTTATACATCTATTAACTTAATCATTTTCTTCACTATTCTCCTTTACAAACGCAAATAACACACAACACAAATAAAATAAAAAATATAAACTCACCATAAAATAAAAAAAAAAATCAAAATATAGGCGGCAGGATTCAGCATGTGCTCAAATATTTGACAATCACGATACAGTGTTATGAGGAAGAAATAATGGTTATCATTTACGTCCTTAGGCAGTGTCATTTATGTTGTTTATGTTTATGGACATCATTTTGAGCTTGTTAAGAACAAGAATGCCATGTATCTGGTACTGATTGGTTATGTTAGTCATTTCACTATAGTCCAAAAGAGAGTGTAACGACTTTATTAGCCAAGGCAGCTCATTTGTAATGTTATGCTTGATGAGTGAAATTTTGTTATTCTCGCTAGATTCTTATTCTTCTTTTCCTTTTCTTTTTTTTTTTTTATATTTGAATTCCATTGATCTAATTTCTGGTTGGATCATTTGATATTATAGCAGTTCTGATCCAATCCACTTGCCACATCCAAATTCCTTTCTACCATGGTTGTTTCAAATAATACTAGATCCTAAGAGATGAAAAAATTTGAGGAAACTATAAAAAACATGGTGATGGGGATGCTTTAGGAGAATAATAAAAAGCAAGAACAAGCTATAGCATATTTGGGGAAAAAACAAGATCTGATGCTCACCAAGTTAAAGGCCATGTTTACCTCGATGCAAGCAGGTGCATAAGACCTGACATCTAACTTTAGGACTAACTCACCTAGGGTGAGAGATATTCCTCCTCCAACTTTTGTTGATCTTAACACTATAAACAATAATAACACTGGTAATAATAACTATCAGATGGCTACACGTTTCATAAAAATTGAATTTTCTAAGTTTGATGGAACTGACTTTAAAGGATGGTTGTTTAAGTGTGATCAGTTTTTTCAAATTGATTATACTCCAATACCTACTTGAGTCAAGTTAGCATCTATCCATATGGAGGGAAGAGCTTTACAGCAGCACCAATATTTCCTTAAGAACAAGAACAAGGTTGAGGAACCCAATTAGGAGGAATATATAAAAGCCATTAAAAGACATTTCAGAGAAAGGGTTTATGAAGGGACTATGGTAGATTTAAAAAGTTTGGTCCAAACAGGCTCTCTACATAATTATATGGAAGAATTTGATGTTTTGTCCCATAAGGTAACACTTATAGAAGAATATCCACTAAGTTATTTTTTTGAGTGGCTTAAAAGATGAGATTCATATACCATTAAAAATGTCTGGCCCTAGATCATTATAGCAAGCTTATGCACTTGCTAGAATGCATGAATCCTACCTTATTGCTACTAGAACCAATAAAAACTATTATAATAAACATAAATCGCAAAGCACCACCAACTCTAATCCTAAACCATTCTTATTACCCACTCCAACCACCTTGCCAAAGTTAAACCCTGTAAGTACTACCCCAAACAACAACTAAAATACCATTTTTCATTGGCACTATTGCTAGACATTTTCAACCTCGAACTAAAAGATTATTAGATTAAGAGATCAATGAAAAAAGGACTAAAAACCTATGTTTTCTAGCATGATGATAAATTCACTCTATATCATCAATGTAAGAAAAAATAACTCCATATGATTGTAGTATAGGAATTCCTTGAGGAGGATTCCAATATGATGTAAGGCATTTTTTATGGCCTAATGATGATTCTACTGCAGTAACCAGTCTAAACATTTCACTATATGCTTTGGGGGTCGTTAAAGACAAGTCACATCAGACTAGGATTTATGGAAAAATATAAGAGGAAATCTCTTTATATATTGATAGACTCAAAAAGTACATATAATTTTTTTGATCTAGTAGTGATTAAGGGGTTGAGGTATTCATTGCAAGCTATTTATCCTGTGTTTATATTGGTAGCTAATGGACAAGAAATCTAGTGCCATTATGTATGTAAGCAGTTCACTCAGGAGGTACAAAGGTGTTATTTTATAGCTGATTTCTTGGTTATGGCCTTTGGTGAGTGTGAACTAGTCCTTGGCATACAATGGTTATTTACCTTTAGTGATATAACATGGAATTTCAGCTCTTTGCAAATGTCATTTGAGGTTACAAGTCAACCTTATAAGTTTTAAGGTATTACCACTACCAAGTTGAAGTTTTTATTTGAAAGTAACATGTTGAAGTTAGTGCAATACAATACTTCCACAACATATTTATTGAGTGCCAAGGAGATACTATAAGAGTTTTATTCTGCTCAGGTGAGAATATTTTGTGAAATACAAGCTGATAAGGTAACAAATCCTAAATTCTCTCATTTGTAGGTTGAATTTCAATTTCTATTTGAGAAACTAGTTAGAGCTCAAGACCATAGAATTCCTTTGGAGGAGGGAACTAAACCCATTAATAATAGACTCTATAAATAATCTTAATTATAGAAAGATGCTATTGAAAAGATACTGCAAGAATTATTGCAAACTGGGGTCATTCAATGTAATATCCCGTATTTTTAAACATTTTTACACTGCATCGGGATATGCAGTGTTAATAATTTTTGTATATATATTATGATATTTTTACTAGTTGATGTGTATTTAAAACCTATTTTAATTATTGTATATTATTTACAGTGCTTTACGTAAAATTTTCCCGGGACTTGCATTTTCGGGAAAATTTTCACGTAAATAATTTATTATTAATTATTTTAAATATATTTTCGGACTTGCATGAACTCATACGTATTTTTAAATTACTAAATAAAGCCTATGTGTACTTATTTATTTAATTAGGGTTTAATTAATATTACCCTAATATTTTATTAATTGTTTATTTAAATTAATATAATAATATGTGGTGTGTATTTTTCCCACATATTTCATTTATACACTATATTTTAATATATACATATTATTTTATTTTTTCTTTTTTTCTTTTTTTTTTCTTTTTCTTTTCTTTTCTTTTCTTTTTTTTCTTCTTCTTCTTCTTCTTCTTCCTCCCGCGCGACCACCCTTCCCCTCACCGCTGCAAACCCAACCACATACCGTCGGTGTGCCACCAGCAGCTCCACCCTCCACTTCTAGCCACTCCACCGCCCCCAATCTCCTTCTCCGGCGCCGGCGAAGCCAAGGAAACCATTTTTGGCTGAAAGTTGCAATTTCTTCACACCTCGCGATTCCGACCACCGTTTTTGACACCGCCGGTCTCTTTCTTCTCCTTGAGCTCCGGTGAGTGTGATTATAGCTTTTGTTTGAGCTTAAATGGTCTAGATTTTCTTAGGTTTCGAATTTTCCAATTCGGCCATATTAGGGTTTTTTATTTTTTTGAGCTTCTAATTGATTGATTAATGAAAACTCCCTTCACAAATGTTGATCCTAGTAGCTTAATATACATGTATGAATTTTTGTGGAATTTTTGGAGATTTTTTGGATTTTTGGGTATTTTTGAATATTTTAATATTATTTTCTAATTTTCGGAAATTAATTATTTAAATTATGAAATTATGTTTTATGGTTGAATTAGGTGTTGAAATGAATTATAGGAATTTATTTTGAATTTTTATGAATTTCTAAGTATTTATTTTGAATTATTGAAGTTTATGTAAATTTGGGAAATTAGGGTTAATTGTGTTTTTAATTGAAATTAATTGGATAATTGAGTTTAATTATTTATATTATTGATAAATATGTTGAGAAAATTAATTTTGGATAACTATACTATTTTTGGTGAATTTTTGAAGTAATTTTAGTATCTTTATATATATAGGGGTATTTTGGTAATTTTACCCTAAATTGGCTAAAAATGTAATTTAATTGGTTTTAATAGTTATTTAAGGTATAAAAATGATTTCCACAAATTATTTGGTATTTTTAACTAATTAAAACTATTTTTCGTGAATTATTTTCAATTATATATATAATATACGATTTTTCAAATAAAATGAGTTTTTATCGATTTTTACTGTGTTTAAAGGTTAATTATGTAATTTCTACGTATAAAATGTATTTCTATGTTATAAGGATATTTTGGCATTTCTGAAATTATTATGTGATTGTGGACCCCGGTCAGTGGACTGTAGTTTGGAGTCCGACCGTGGGATTTTGATTGTGCTATGTGTAGTTTTTTGAAGTGTATTTCCTTGCAGGGTTGGCTCTACTCTTTTGAGTAGAGAGATGTCCATTTTATAGGGGAGGTTCTGTCGAATTTTTGATAAAATTCTCGTAAAACGTGATATCCGTTCGAACCCTGATATCGATTCTATGTTTAATACTCTAGATCGAATTCTAGGATTTCTGTTAGGTTTATTCTAATGTCGGTTATTTATTGCTTGTTTAGTTGCGCCAAGACCGAGGGCTAGTAGACCAGGCCCGTCGGACCCGTCTCATGGAGCGCACTAGGGTGAGTTACTATACTATATATATGTGCTTTAGGATGCATGATTTAGAAATATATGTTTTATTTTGATTAAAATGCATAAATAATGTGATTTGTATTTAAGTATATTTTTGGTTTATTTTTGGTATATATTAAATTATATGCATGTTTTGTTAATAAATTATATTTAAAAATGTTTTTAAATATATTTCTAGTTTAATTTATGATTTGATTGGATTTATTTAACGTATATATACTCGAAATATACCTGGTTTACTTTTGGTATATTTCTAGTATATATATGGTTTATGTTGATATTTTATTGAACTTCATACATCATTTATTTTTGTGAATGAATGTTTTATATTTATTGATGAAGGATATCAATAGAACGTGCTACCTAGTGAGCAGCACTAGGACCGAGTACATACCGGTACGCCTATAGTATTTAGGCTATACTACTAACCATTTGTGGATATTGATTGAATATGATTATTTGATGTGTGAGATATGGTGTGATTGCTGGAGCTCGGTTGACCAAGTGTCTCGGGGCCAATCACACTGGCAGTCAGACTGCTGGAGCTCGGTTGACTTAGTGTCTCGCGGTCAGTCTACTGTCTAAATGGATTAAGTGGATATATTTGGATTCAGTGAGCCTGTATGGCTAGAGTGTTGTCTAACACTGATTGAGGTTTCGATATCATAGGGTTCTATTTGATCCTTCATAAAAGATGATTTTCAATAAAATATATATAAAATGATTTTATTGCATCTGTGTGTATTTGCCTATATATATACATATTAGATATATACTGTTGACTGTATGCATTGTCATTTAGTGTGTATGTATATAATTATAGTAATTCACTCAGTGAGGTCTGACTCCCCTTCGTTGATAATTTTTCAGGAGAGTCAACGTCTTCAGACCTCAGTAGCAGGCCTGTATGCCGGATTTCTTCCGCCCTGGCTTCTTTGTGTAAACTGCTTACTTGAGTCTTATTTTTATAATCTAGACACTGCAGTAGTTGTAAATTAATTATGGAATTTTATGTATTTTATTTATGTGAGATATTGTATTATATTTGGAACTGGATTTGTATTCAAAGATTTATATATATGAGATGAGATTTGATTTAAATCCAGTTGGTGAAAATAATATTGTGATATTTATGATTTTCATTTTCGCTGCATTTGATATTGTTATTATTATTATTGCATGTTTATTTTATTTTTAGGCTTGCTACGGGTTCCGGATTCGAAAGAATTCCCGTTCCCTAGCGCTGGTCATGGCCCCTGTTTTGGGTCGTGACAAAGTTGGTATCAGAGCGGAGTTCTGTGTCAGGGCTTAGTTTTGTGAGTTGTGGCCCTAGTTTTAAAGTTGTGTTTTCTATTAAACTACTGCAGTGTATTAGGTTTGAGTATGTCTTGATAAGTATTCCTTGCCTTAGTTTTCTGCATTATTCCTCCATTGTCTGTTTTGTTTGAATATTTTCGTTTATCTTTTCAGAATGAGGAGGCGAGCATGTGTCGCTCCACCGGTCGTTGAGGCCAAGGATGATGAGTCTTTTCAGGATGAGGTTTTACCTCCTGAGTAGCCAGTTAGACGTAGAGGTCATGGTAGAGGTAGACCTTGAGGAGCGGCAGGTCACCGTAGGCAGAGAGAGTTACAGGACGAGGAGCCTGTTGAGCCTGAATTTGATGTTCCTGTTCCTCCAGTTATTCAGCCTGTTCAGCCTACCTATCAGTAGGGTATGTCTGACCCTGAGGCAGCTTTGTTCTATGCCCGAGTTGGCAGGATTGCTTTTGATGGTACTTCCGATCCATTAGATTTTCTACATGCGATTGAGACTAGGACGCAGACTTCTCATACTGAGTACCAGCGGATTATGATCATCGAGTTGTCTGTCGAGGGACCAGCCTTAGATTGGTTTATTCAGATGATCCAGCCTTATATGATAACGATGACCTGGGATTAGTTCCGAGAGCGATTTATGAGGAGATTCTGTCCAGAGCCTCTTCGTTTGAGCTATCGTCTCCGTTTGACCAGTATTTCTCCTGGAGATCGATCTGTAGAGGAGTATACCCGAGAGTTTCTCCGTTTGGGTAGATATGTTGAGGATCTGATGCGAGATCAGTATTTCACAGTCATTACCTACATTACTGGTTTGGGTTCAGCTTTTGCTGGTATGCCTACAGCAGGCCTTACTCTGGAGTCTGTGATTGAGTTGGCTAAGGAGATTGAGTTGAGACTAGTTAGGCAGGGAGTGATGCCTGATTATTACCAGCTGGGAGTTCAGTCGAGTGGATTGCAGACTACTCCATATTCGAGTTTTCATGTTGGTTCGAGTAGTTAGTAGCGAGGTCCGACACAGTAGAGTCAGAGACAGCAGCAGCGATTGCATCAGAGCAGTAGACATGGCCATGGAGGTCAGCGTAGATCGTTTAGATTTGGATCAGGTGCTTCGAGCAGCAGCAGTGGTCACAGTTCTGGATTAGCGGCCAGTGTTTGCCAGACTTGTGGTAGAGTCCATCAGGGACCGCGTTATCTGACACCACTGACATGTTTTAGATGCGGGCAGATAGGACATTTTACAAGATCATGTCCTTATTCCGGGTATCAGCAGTCGCAGATTTTACGATTCCTACAGCAGTCGATTGCTAGTGTTACACCCGTGCCATTTTAGTTACCACCAGTCCAGCATCAGAGTTCCACTCAGTTTGTTCCACAGCAAAGTCATGGTAGAGGTACTAGAGGAGGTGCCAGAGGTGTTGGCCAGGCTTCTACCAGTCAACAGGGAGGTCGAGGTCCAGCCAGAGTTTTCCATCTTACTCAGCAGGATGCTCAGGCATCTAATGCAATCATGGCAGGTATTGTTTCTGTTTGTTACCTGGATGCTTGGGTTTTATTTGATCCGGGTGCCACACATTCATTTGTTTCTCCTGTTTTTGCTTCTAAATCTTGTTGGCAGGCTTCAAGGATGGCTTTTCCTTTGTCTGTTGCCACTCCTCTGAGCGATTCCTTGGACATCGATATTGTTATTTCTGGTTGTCCAATTCTCATGGGAGATAGAGAATTACCCGCTGATTTGATCTTGTTGGATGTGATGGAGTTTGATGTTATTCTGGGAATGGATTGGTTATCTCAGCACTATATCGTGGTAGAGGTGACGTTCAGAATTCCTGATGAAGAAGAATTTAAGTTTGTTGGTGATAGGAGTTCAGCACCTTAGAATCTTATTTCTGCTATTACGGCTAGGAAGTTGTTGAAGAAAGGTTGTCAGGGATATTTGGCATTGGTCAGGGATACTTCAGTGGAGAAGTTGTTACTCACAGATGTTCCTGTTGCTTATGAGTTTCCTGATATTTTTCCCGAGGAGTTGCCAGGTTTACAACCTTATAGAGAGATTGAATTTTGTATAGATGTGGTACAAGGTACTACTCCTATATCTATGCCACCCTATAGAATGGCTCCTGCAGAGTTGAGAGAGTTGAAGGAGCAGTTGCAAGAGTTATTGGATAAAGGTTTCATCAGACCTAGTGTTTCTCCTTGGGGTGCACTAGTCCTGTTTGTGAAGAAGAAGGATGGTACCCTGAGACTGTGCATTGACTATAGAGAGCTGAATAAGGTGACAGTGAAGAATAAGTATCCTCTCCCAAGGATAGATGACTTGTTTGATCAGCTACAGGGTGCACAATTCTTTTCTAAGATTGACTTGAGGTCGGGTTATCATCAGTTGTGGATTAGTGAGGCCGATATTCCTAAGACGGCATTCCACACACGATATGGCCATTATGAGTTTCTGGTGATGTCTTTTGGTTTGACTAATGCACCAGCAGCTTTTATGGACCTGATGAATAGGGTATTCAGACCGTATGTGGATCAGTTTATGGTAGTCTTCATTGATGATATGCTGGTATATTCGAGGAGTATGGAAGAGCATGTATATCACTTAAGGATTGTACTACAGACATTAAGAGATCATCAGCTTTATGCTAAATTCTCGAAGTGTGATTTTTGGATGGAGAGTGTTTCTTTTCTTGGACACGTGGTATCTAAAGAAGGTATTCAGGTTGATCCACAGAAGATTGAGGCAGTATCTGAGTGGCCTAGACCTACTTCTGTTATAGAGATTCAGAGTTTTCTGGGTTTAGCCGGGTATTATAGGCGGTTTATGCAAGATTTTTCTAGAATTGCAGCCCCTATGACTCGCTTGACTCAGAAGAATGTTAGATTTGAGTGGTCAGAAGCTTGTGAGAATAGTTTTCAGTTGTTGAAGGAGAAGTTGACCACAGCGCCAGTATTAGCTTTGCCTAATAGTGTTGATAAGTTCACAGTTTATTGTGATGCCTCTAGAATTGGCCTTGGTTGTGTGTTGATGCAGAATGAAAGAGTGATAGCCTATGCTTCGAGGCAGTTGAAGAAGCATGAGCAGAACTATCCCACACATGATCTTGAGATGGCTGCAGTGATTTTTGCTTTGAAGATTTGGAGACATTATCTGTACGGGGTGACTTGTGAGATATTTACTGATCACAAGAGCCTTAAGTACATTTTCCAGCAACGAGATCTGAATCTGAGGCAGAGGAGATGGTTGGAATTGTTGAAGGATTATGATTGTGAGATCTTATATCATCCGGGTAAAGCTAATGTGGTAGCAGATGCCTTGAGTAGGAAGTCCTCAGGCAGTCTTGCTCACATCAGTGTTGAGAGGAGACCATTGATCCAGGAGTTGCATCTGTTGGTGGATCAAGGTCTGATGATGAAGATCAGTAGATCAAGTGGACTGCTAGCTCAATTTAAAGTGCGATCTGTACTGAGGGATAGGATTAAAGCAGCTCAGAGCCGAGATCCTATTCTTGAAGAGCTTGCAGAGAATGTCAGAGCAGGGAAGTTCACTAATTTCACACTCGATGATGACGGTGTGTTGTGGATCAGTGGTAGATTGTGTGTTCCTGATGTGGATAATTTGAGAGAGGAGATTTTAGAGGAAGCACATTCTACAGCTTACAGCGTACATCCAGGTGTTACTAAGATGTACCACGGTATCAGAGATCTATACTGGTGGGATGGATTGAAGAAGGATGTCGTTGATTATGTTGCGAAGTGTTTGACGTGTCAGCAAGTGAAAGCCGAACATCAGAAGCCTTCTGGGAAGCTTCAGCCTCTTCCTATTCCCGAGTGGAAGTGGGAAAGGATAGCTATGGATTTTGTGGTCGATTTACCTCGTTCGAAGGATGGATACGACTCCATCTGGGTGATTGTAGACAGGTTGAAGAAGTCTGCACATTTCTTGCCTGTGAAAGCCACATATTCAGTTGTTAGATTGGCGAAGTTGTATGTGAAGCATATCGTATGCCTTCATGGAGTACCTGTGTCCATTATGTCAGATAGAGGTTTGGTGTTTACTTCTCATTTTTGGCAGAAGTTGCAGGAAGCGATGGGCACTAGGTTGGATTTCAGTACTGCTTTTCATCCTCAGACAGATGGTCAGTCTGAGAGGACGATCCAGACACTGGAAGATATGTTGAGGATGTGTGTCCTGGATTTGGGAGATAGCTAGGATGATCATTTGTCACTCGTTGAGTTTGCATATAATAATAGCTACCATAGCAGTATTGGTATGGCATCGTATGAGGCGTTGTATGGAAGGAAGTGTAGATCCCCTTTGAGTTGGGATGAGATTGGTGAGAGAGCTTTGACTGGACCTGAGATGGTTCAGGATGCTGCAGAGAAAGTCGTCGTGATTAAGCACAAATTAGAGGTCGTAGTTAGCAGGCAGAAGAGTTATGCAGATCCTAGGCGCAGAGATGTGGAGTTTCAGGTTGGAGATTTTGTTTTTCTGAAGGTATCTCCGATGAAGCGTGTGATGAGATTTGATAGGAAAGGTAAGTTAGCATCGAGATATATTGGACCATTTGAGATTCTGGAGAGAGTTGGCACTATTGCATATCGATTGGATTTGCCTCTGAATATGTCACAAGTGCATCCAGTATTTCATATCTCGATGTTGAGGAAGTATATCTCAGACCCTTCACACGTGTTGCAGCCCGATAGTGTAGAAGTAAGTGAAGATTTGACATTTGTGGAAGAACCTGTGGCGATCGTAGATTATCAAGTTCGACAGTTGCGTTTGAAACAGATTCCGATGGTCAAGGTTCTGTGGTGTAGCGACAGAGTTGAGGAGCATACGTAGGAGACTGAAGCTGAGATGCGAGCTACTTACCCGTATCTCTTTCCTTCCTGATCCTATAATATTTTCTTTTTGGAATTCAGGAACGAATTCTTGTAAGGGGGGAAGACTATAATATCCCGTATTTTTAAACATTTTTACACTACATCGGGATATGCAGTGTTAATAATTTTTGTATATATATTATGATATTTTTACTAGTTGATGTGTATTTAAAACCTATTTTAATTATTGTGTATTATTTACAGTGCTTTACGTAAAATTTTCCCGGGACTTGCATTTTCGGGGAAATTTTCACGTAAATAATTTATTATTAATTATTTTAAATATATTTTCGGACTTGCATGAACTCATACGTATTTTTAAATTACTAAATAAAGCCTACGTGTACTTATTTATTTAATTAGAGTTTAATAAATATTACCCTAATATTTTATTAATTGTTTATTTAAATTAATATAATAATATGTGGTGTGTATTTTTTCCACATATTTTATTTATACACTATATTTTAATATATACATATTATTTTATTATTTCTTTTTTCTTTTTTCTTTTTTTTTTCTTTTTCTTTTCTTTTTCTTTTCTTTTCTTTTCTTTTTCTTCTTCTTCTTCTTCTTCCTCTCGCGTGACCACCCTTCCCCTCATCGCTGCAAACCCGACCACCTACCGTTAGTGTGCCACCAGCAGCTCCACCCTCCACTTCCAGCCACTCCGCCGCCCCCAATCTCCTTCTCCAGCACTGGCGAAGCCAAGGAAACCATTTTTGGCCGAAAGTTGCAATTTCTTCACACCTCGTGATTCCGGCCACCATTTTCGACACCGTCAGTTTCTTTCTTCTCCTTGAGCTCCGGTGAGTGTGATTCTAGCTTTGGTTTGAGCTTAAATGGTCTAGATTTTCTTAGGTTTTAAATTTTCCAATTCGGCCATATTAGGGTTTTTGATTTTTTTGAGCTTCTAATTGATTGATTCATGAAAAATCCCTTCACAAATGTTGATCCTAGTAGCTTAATCTACATGTATGAATTTTGGTGGAATTTTTGGAGATTTTTTGGATTTTTGGGTATTTTTGAATATTTTAATATTATTTTCTAATTTTCGGAAATTAATTATTTAAATTATGAAATTATGTTTTATGGTTGAATTAGGTGTTGAAATGAATTATAGGAATTTATTTTGAATTTTTATGAATTTCTAAGTATTTATTTTGAATTATTGAAGTTTATGTAAATTTGGGAAATTAGGGTAATTGAGTTTAATTATTTATATTATTGATAAATATGTTGAGAAAATTAATTTTGGATAATTATACTATTTTTGGTGAATTTTTGAAGTAATTTTAGTATATTTATATATATAGGGGTATTTTGGTAATTTTACCCTAAATTGGCTAAAAATGTAATTTAATTGGTTTTAATAGTTATTTAAGGTATAAAAATGATTTTCACAAATTATTTGGTATTTTTAACTAATTAAAACTATTTTTCGTGAATTATTTTCAATTTTATATATAATATACGGTTTTTCAAATAAAATGAGTTTTTATCTGTTTTTACTGTGTTTAAAGGTTAATTATGTAATTTCTATGTATAAAATTTATTTTTATGTTATAAGGATATTTTGGCATTTCTGAAATTATTCTGTGATTGTGGACCCCGGTCGGTGGACTGTAGTTTAGAGTCCGACCGTGGGATTTTGATTGTGCTCTGTGTAGTTTTTCGAAGTGTATTTCCTTGCAGGGTCGGCTCTACTCTTTTGAGTAGAGAGATGTCCATTTTATAGGGGAGGTTCTGCCGAATTTTTGGTAGAATTCTCATAAAATGTGATATCCGTTCGAACCCTGATATCGATTCTATGTTTAATACTCTAGATCGAATTCTAGGATTTCTGTTATGTTTATTCTAATGTCGGTTATTTATTGCTTGTTTAGTTGCGTCGAGACCGAGGGCTAGTGGACCAGGCCCGTCGGACCCGTCTCATGGAGCGCACTAGGGTGAGTTACTATACTATATATATGTGCTTTAGGATGCATGATTTAGAAATATATGTTTTATTTTGATTAAAATGCATAAATAATGTGATTTATATTTAAGTATATTTTTGGTATATATTAAATTATATGCATGTTTTGTTAATAAATTATATTTAAAAATATTTTTAAATATATTTCTAGTTTAATTTATGATTTGATTGGATTTATTTGACGTATATATACTCGAAATATACCTTGTTTACTTTTGGTATATTTCTAGTATATATATGGTTTATGTTGATATTTTATTGAACTTCATACATCATTTATTTTTGTGAATGAATGTTTTATATTTATTGATGAAGGATATCAATAGAACGTGCTACCTAGTGAGTAGCACTAAGACCGAGTACGTATCGGTACACCTATAGTATTTAGGCTATACTACTAACCATTTGTGGATATTGATTGAATATGATTATTTGATGTGTGAGATATGGTGTGATTGCTGGAGCTCGGTTGACCAAGTGTCTCGGGGCTAATCACACTGGCAGTCAGACTGCTGGAGCTCGATTGACTTAGTGTCTCGGGGCCAGTCTACTGTCTAAATGGATTAAGTGGATATATTTGGATTCAGTGAGCCTGTATGGCTAGAGTGTTGTCTAACACTGATTGAGGTTTCGATATCATAGGGTTCTATTTGATCCTTCATAAAAGATGATTTTCAATAAAATATATATAAAATGATTTTATTGCATCTGTGTGTATTTGCCTGTATATATACATATTAGATATATACTATTGACTGTATGCATTTTCATTTAGTGTGTATGTATATATATTATAGTAATTCACTCAGTGAGGTCTGACTCCCCTCCGTTGACAATTTTTCAGGAGAGTCAACATCTTCAGATCTCAGTAGCAGGCCTGTACGCCGGATTTCTTCCGCCCCGGCTTCTTTGTGTAAACTGCTTCCTTGAGTCTTATTTTTATAATCTAGACACTGCAGTAGTTGTAAATTAATTATGGGATTTTATGTATTTTATTTATGTGAGATATTGTATTATATTTGAAACTGGATTTGTATTCAAAGATTTATATATATGAGATGAGATTTGATTTAAATCCAGTTGGTGAAAATAATATTGTGATATTTATGATTTTGATTTCCGCTGCATTTGATATTGTTATTATTATTATTGCATGTTTATTTTATTTTTAGGCTTGGTACGGGTTCCGGATTTGAAAGAATTCCCGTTCCCTAGCGCCGGTTATGACCCCTGTTTTGGGTCGTGACATTCAACATAGTGTTAGCCCTTTTTCTTCAATAATTATCCTTATTAAGAAGAAAAACAATAACTAGAGGTTGTGTATCAATTATAGGGCGCTCAATAATAAAACTATCAAAGATAGCTTCCCAACCACTGTCATTGAAGAGTTATTAAACAATTTAACTTCTGGCTATTACCAAATTAGGATTACCTTCTAAATATCCATATAACAGCTTTTAGAACCTATAATGGCCATTATAAATTCACTGCCCTTTAGGATCCTAAATACCCCTATCCATTTTCTAAAGTTTAATTAATGACATATTTAGACCCCATCTCAGAAAATTTATCTTAGCATTTTTTAATGATATATTGATTTACAACAATGATTTATAGTTCCACTTGTAGCATTTGAGGGTTGTGTTCCTTAAGTTACAAAAGAATCAACTATTTGCAAAAATAAGTAAGTGTGTATTTAGTAGCAATTCAATTGAGTATTTAGGGCATATAATTAGTAGGGAAGGAGTTTCTGCTAATCCAAAAAAGATAGAAGTTGTTTCAAGTTGGCCTATTCCTAAAAATCTTAAGCAGTTAAGGGGATTTTATCACGACCCAAAACAGGGGCCATGACCGGCGCTAGGGAACGGGAATTCTTTCAAATCCGGAACCCGTAGTAAACCTAAAAATAAAATAAACATGCAATAATAATAACAACAACACTTAATGCAGCGGAAATAAAATCATAAGTATCAAAATAATATTTTCGTCAAACGAAATTAAATCGAATTCTCATCTCATATATAAATAAATCCTTTAATACAAGTTTCAGTTCAAATTCTTAAAATACATAACTTACGACTTATGTAATACATAAAATCCACAATTTATTTACAACTACTGCAGTGTCTAGATTATAAAAATAAAACTCAAGTTAGCAGTTTACATAAAGAAGCTGGGGCGGAAGAAATTCGACGTACAGGCCTACTACTAAGAATAAATCCTAGAATATTGGACACAGAATCATAATTAGGGTTCGACCGGACATCACGTTTTATGAGAATTCTACCGAAAATCCGGCAGAACCTCCCCTGTAAAACGGACATCTCTCTACTCAAAGAGTAGAGCCGACCCTGCAAAGAAACACAATTCGAACAATGAACACAGAAACATATCTACAACCCCTCGATCGGACTCCAAACTACAGTCTACCGATCGGGGTCCACAATCACAGAATAATTATGAAAATACCAAAAATGCCCTTACAACACAGAAATACATTTAATAATTAGAAATTATGTAATTAACCCCTAAACACAGTAAAAACCGATAAAATTCATTTTATTAGAAAAATCGTATATTATATATATATAATTGAAAATAATTTACGAAAAATAGTTTCAATTAATTAAAAATACTAAATAATTTTTAGAAACCATTTTTATACCTTAAATAACTATTAAAACCAATTTAATTATATTTTTAGTCAATTTAGGGTAAAATTACCAAAATACCCCTATACATAAATATACTAAAATTCTCCAAAAATTCACCAAAAATAATATAATTGCACAAAAATTAATTTTCTCAACATATTTATCAATAATATCAATAATTAAACTCAATTAACTAATTAATTTCAATTGAAAACATAATTAACCTAATTTTCCAAAATTACATAAACTAATTAAATTCAAAATAAATACATAGAAATTCATAAAAATTCCAAATAAATTCATAAAATTAATTTTAACACCTATATGTATCATAAAACACAATTTCATAATTTAATTAATTAATTTTCGAAAATTAGAAAATAATATTAAAATATTCAAAAATATCCAAAAATCAAAATAATTCCCAAAAATTATACAAAAATTCACACATGTAGATTAAGCTAAGGGGAACAAGATTTGTGAAGGAATTTTTCATGAATCAATCAATTAGAAGTTCAAAAAAATCAAGAACCCTAAAATGGCCGAATTACCAAAATCGAAACCTAAGCAAATCTAGACCATTTTAAGTGAAACAAAGCTTGGAATCACACTCACCAGAGCTCAAGGATAAGAAAGAGACTAGCGGTGTCAAAAATGGTGGTCGGAATCATCGTGAACGACGGTGAGAAAGAATTCGGCTTCTCCGGCCAAAATGAGCTTCCCGACGCCGGAAAGGGGCTCTGCAAGCAGCGGAACGGCTGAAGGAAGGAGGTGGCACGCCAGGAGGCACACCGATGGTGAGAAAATGGGATGACAGTGGCCGGATTTGTGATGGGAATGATCGGGAATGAGGGACGAGGCTGGATGGCAGTTTTGTAAATAATTCAAACTTTATTTTTTGTTTTAATATTAAATGTATATGTATATATATATATACTTTACACTATATATTAAAATAATATAAAATCACACACATTAAATATACACCACACATATAATTTTATATTTTTAATAATTTATACACTAAAAATAATTAAATAATATTAAAACTAATTAATAAATAATAAAATATTATGGTAATTAATTAAACCCTAATTAAATAAATAAGTACACATATATACGTTATTTAGTACTTTAAAAATATATATGAGCTCATACAAATCCGAAAATCTATTTAATATAATTAATAATAAATAATTTACGTAAAAATTTCCCCGAAAATAGTATTCTCGGGAAAATTTTACGTAAATCACTTAAAATAATATACAATAATTAAATTAAGTTTTAAATACATATCAACTCGTAAAAATATCATAATTATATACAAAATTATTAACACTGCATATCCCGATACAATATTAAAATATTTAAAAACACGAGATATTACAGATTTCTAGGGTTGGTAGGGTATTAAAAAAGGTTCATTAGGGGTTATGGCTTGGTAAGTGAACCACTCACTGACCTTCTCAAGAAGGATAACTTCCATTAGTTAGATGCAGCTAAGCATGCTTTTGAAGCTTGAGCTTAGCATACTTTTGAAGCTCTCAAGCTTGCCCTCACTTTTGCACCAACCTTAACACTTACCTTTTAACAAACAATTTATGATTAAAATAAATGCTTGTGATGTGTGAATTAGAGCAGCGTTGATGCAAAATGTACATCCCATTACTTATATAAGCAACGTTTTGGCCCCTAGGCACCATTCACTATTAGTTTATAAGAAGGAACTTTTAGTAATGGTATATATTGTTAAAAAATGGAATCATTATTTAGCCCATAGATACTTTCTTATTAAAACATACCATTATAGCCTCAAATTCTTATTAGAGCAGCAAATTATCGCTTCCCATCAATAAAAATGTATTGTAAAATTTTTTAGTTATGACTTCTCCATCTCTTATAAAAAGGGCAAGAAGAATGCTACAATAAATGCTTTATCTAGGCTATCTACATCTGAATTTATTGTTTTGATAATTTCCATAATTATCAATAGTCTTCTACCTAAAATTGAGGGAAGCTAGTATATTGATCCTAATACAAAGTCTATAATTGATGGGTTGTAGTAAGGGAAATTAGTTTATAATCCCTATACATGGCATGGCAATTTGCTTAAAGGGAAAGGTAGGTTAGTGATTGGGAATGATCCACATTCAAAGTTAAAATTATTAAAACTTATGTATGATTCAGCTACTGGCAGGCATTTAGGGGTTCAAGCAATTATCAAAAGGCTTCAACTCCTACTCTATTAAAAAGGGCTCGAAAAGGATGTGCAAAATTATATTCGAAGTTATGTAACCTATTAAACATGTAAGCCAAAGAATGTTTCCATACCTGGACTCTTGCATCCACTACCTATACTAGTGGGTATTTGGATCAATATCAGTATGGACTTCATTAATGGGTTATCCAAGTCTAGAGGTAAAGACATAATTCTTGTAATGGTGGATTGATTAAGCAAAAATGCATACTTTTCAGGTTTAAGTCACATATACACTACTTCCACTATACTCTAACATTTTTAAGTTACATGGCTTGCCTTCATCCATCATAAGTGATAAGGATCCTATTTTCATTAGTTATTTCTAGGAAGAGCTTTTTAAGTTATAGGGAGTGGAGCTCCTTAAGGCTATATCCTATTACCCTCAAAAGAATAAGTAAGCAGAAGTTATCAATTGTTGCCTAGAAATGTACTTACAATGTGTGATAGGGGAGAATCCTCAATAGTGGATTAAGTGGTTGCCTTTAGCTGAATGGTGGTATAATACCAACTACCATTTTACTACTCATATGACTCTATTTGAAATATTCTATGGCATTCTATTGACCTTAGCAATAATTAATCTTAATTTTGATCTTAACAAACTTAATTTTAAGCATTTAATTTATTTGTTTAAGTGTGTATAAGTTAGGACTCCATTAGAAGTTAAAATGAAATATGTTTATTTGGGTTGATTCGGCCTCTAAGATTCAATGAGACTTTTGACATCTTTAGAGTTTTATAATGAGAAAGTGATCTTCTTTACATTTGAATTAGAAATCTTGATCTTTCTTAACTAGGCATGCTTGTCAAAATCTGAGTTCATATAGGTACGCAAATATTAAGTCGAAATCCATGTATGCAACTGGCATTTCAGATTGCACAGCTCTTAGTATTTTAGACATATCTTAAGCTATAGAAACCTAATTAAGGTGATTCAAAATGATATGGAAAGATTAGTCAAATATCTACAACTTTTATGAAAAAGTCTGGGAAAATTCAAAATTCTTAAAGAGCGAATCACAACTTCAACTTGTGTATAGCTGTTTGACAATAGTCTACATTTTAGATTGTAAAGTTCTTAGTATTTTAGTGTTACAACCCGAGTTTTTAAATTATTTTAATATAAAGTAGGATATGCAGTGTTAATAATTTTTAAATTTTATTTGATCATTTACTATTTTGTGAATAAATATTATTATTTTACGTTTAATTAAAATTTTCTACGTAAATGTACACCTTTAAGTTTATTATTTCAAGTAATATTATTTAAATAAGGTTTAATTTGTTGCATTAGTATTTTAATTTTATTATTCTAATAAATTACATTATTGACCTTAATTTTATGAGTTATACATATATATGCATGCATGAATATTATTAGGGTTTAATAATTAAATTATGTGTATATATTATATTATATTTTATTTTGTGTTATATATGTGTTATATATATATATATATATATATTTATTTATTTATTTATTTATTTATTTATGCATGTGTGTATTAATTTGTGTGGTGTGTGTTTATTGAGTATATATTATAAAGTTATTGTATTTTAATATAAAGTGTTATTAATATATATATACCCTTCCCCTACCTCTCACTCTCCCAAAACCCACCATCACCATCACCATCACCATCCGTCTCTGCCATTTTTAGGCCATTGGTGTGCCACCTTGGGCTCCGCCCCTTCCAGCCAGCAGCTCCACCACTATCTCTTCTCTTCTCCGGCGCCATTTTGGATTATTTTGGCTGGAAACCCAAAAATTTCTTCCTCTCTGTTTAAGTCATTTTCGGCCACCAAATTAATGATTTTAGTGCCGTTAGACTCCTGAAACTCCATAGAGTATGATTCCAAGCTTTTTGTAGCTTGACAACATGATTTGGTAGGGTTTTGATCTTATTTCCATTTTTTGCCATTCTTGAGTTTTTGATTTTTTTCGATAATTCCTACTTGATTCATGCTTAATTCCTTCACAAATGTTGTTCCCCTTAGCTTAATCTATATCCTGGAATTTTTGTGTAATTTTTGGAATTTATTTTTATTTTTGTGAATTTTTTATTATTTTATTATTTTCGTAAATTAATTAAAAAAATTATGAAATTGTGATTTTTTGTGTTTTTGGTGGTTAATATTAATTTTAGAATTTAATTTATAATTTTTGTGTATTTTTTTATAATTATATTTAGTTTATGTCAATTTTAAAAATCTAGGTTAAATATATATTTTGTTAGTAATTATTTGTTAATTAAGTATATTTGTTGATTTTAGTGAATAATATGTTGAGAAAATAATTTTTGAGTATTTATATAATTTTTATTGAATTTTTTAATATTATTAGTATTTTATGTGAATTTTTATATACTAGGGGTATTTTGGTAGTAATTTTGGTTAAATATTAAATTTAATTGGTTTTAATAATTATTTGAGGTATAAAAATGATTTTTACAAATTATTTTTTAATTTTAATTAATTAATACTATTTTTTAAAAATTATTTTCAAATTATATATAATATATTATTTTTGTAAATAAATGGATTTATAGTAATTTTAATATGTTTTTGGACTAATTAAGTAATTTAGATTTATAAAATGAATTTGTATTAATATTGGTGTGTTTTTTGAGAAATATCAATTTTTAATAATATTATATTATTAATTAGTGTTTTTAAGTAATTACGGATAAAATAATTACTTTTGGTATTTTTAATGTTTAAATTTGCTATATTTTGGTACTTAAAGGGTATTTTTGGTATTTATGGAATTTTAATATATTTTATGTATTTTGTTGTGAATGGTGAACCTCGGTCGGAGAATTTGCAGTTTGGGTTCTAATTGAGGAGTTGTGAGAATTCTATTCGAAGTGTATTTTTCTTGCAGAACTGGCTCTACTTTTTAAGTAGAGAGATGTTCATTTTACAGAGGAGGTTCTGTCGAATTTTTGATAGAATTCTCGTAAAACGTGACATCAGGTATAATTCCTATTCTCTATCTGTGTTTGTAATCCTAGATTGAGTCTCTAGAAGTTAAGTTAGATTTATTCTGATTTCGTGTTATTATTTTATTGTTAGTTGCGCCGAGACCGAGGCCTAGTGGACCAGGCCTGTAGGACTCGTCTCATGGAGAGGACAACTGTGAGTTATTATGATATATATGCATTGCTTAGGTTGCATGTTTTAGAATTTTATGTTTTAAATATAAATTTTGCATAATTGCCTATTTTAATGTTTAAGTATATTTTAGGTATACTTTTAGTATATTTTTGGTATATTATGAAATAAATGCATGTTTTTCTTTTTAATTAAATCTAGCTTGTTTTCAAATATATTATTGGTTTAATTTAATATATTCCATTATTTATTTGAGTTGATTATACGTATATATACCTGAAATATGCTTAATTTATTTTAGGTATATTTCTAGTATATATATGGATTATTTATTTATTTTAAATGCCATTATGCATTATTTATTTTCTAAATCTTCATTTGAATTATTCTGCTGAAGAACGAAGTTCTGCTATCCATTACCCATTCTTCTTCCTTTCTAGGTTTAGTCCGGGCTTTGTACATTGCTTCCTCAACCTTTTGCGCTAATTTTGAATCATTAAGGGCCGGAATGATTGAACTACACTCCCCTTCTAGTGCTTTACCCTTCCCTATGCTTGTCCTTAAGGCTTGTCGGGGTGCTCAGCATGCTCAGCTCTGTATTATAGCATTTAGCTATTGTTGCATCAAAGCTATTTGCGCCTGAATATTTTTTATCATGGCTTCTCTGCTCATTTGATTAAGGTTGAGTGTTTGGGTTACAGTGTTTAGGTTTGAAGTGGTTATTGCTAGCGTTTTTGGTAGGCTTGGAAAAGGTATTGAGGGTATTGATCGATGGTGTTGTAGCGGAGCATAGTACGGGAGATCTGTGCCCAAGGACGGGTATCTTGGGGTATTCTCTGGAAGTGAGGATACATGTCCGGATAAGGCTCCAGCATATTGTAAGGTGGGCGGTGGTATTATTGCTAGGAGAGGGTCTGAAAGGTCGATCGAAAGGATAGGTGCAGAAGGATTGGTGCTGGCTTCAGGAATCTAGTCTGGAGGTGGGCTAGAAGTCATAGTGAAGGTGTCTCTAGCTTAGCAAGGAAATGAATGGCTTTTCCCAAGAAGTCCCCAAAGACGGCGCCACTTGATAACTGATCTCCGGAACTCTTAGACTAGGCGTCATGCAAAGTACAAATAGAGGGCAAGGTGAGAGGTGGGGAGGATCCCCACAAACACTCTGATGCCTAAGTTAGAGAATAGAAGCAAGGAGAATGTAAGATAGCTTGAATGTGTGAGAATGAGATGTCCCCTTGTGAGGGGTATGGGGTTCTATATATAGCAATACTCAAACCTGGGAGGAGTCGGATTCCTTGTGGGACAGTGAATCGTAATCTTTATAGGAGAGTGTTCCTTCTTTGGTTAGGATTCCTCTTTGGGGTAGTTCCTTGGACGAATCTGTCTTCTCCTTGATCCAGGTGTTCCTATTTAGGGGGTAAAGGATCCCGAATTAGGTGGGAACATTTTAGATAGTATCAATGTGTATAATATTTTATTATTGTGTTTATACATGCATAATTTATGTATAATCTCTTCTTAGAAATTATTTTTATCTTTAATAAGGCATGCAACAATATACATGTGTATAATATTCTTTTTAGGAATTATTTTTATCTTTGATAAGGCATGCATTACTAGATAAGTGTATAATATTTTATTATTGTGTTTATACATGCATAATTCATATATAATTTATTTTTAGAAATTGTTTTTATCTTTGATAAGATATGAATATCTTCTTAGGAATTGTTTTGATCTTTAATAAGACATGAATATTTTTACAAAGATTTGATGTATCTTTGTTTTGTTCCTATAGGAATTGATGAATTTTAGTAGCACTATGTGTATATATGTTTGAAATTATTTCCTCACATTGCCTAACATTTATTTAAATGATCATGTTATTATATTTTATGTTTTTAATATATTTGTCATAAGAATGCCATATTTTTATCCCTCTTGCTACATTTTATGTTGTTTTTATTTTTCTATCAAGGGGAATAATCTATAAATTTATATTTCTTATCATATCCATAATCATAGGGGGATAAATAAAGAAATATATTTTATTTGGTATCATAATTATCACAAATATTATCACACACTTTACTATATATTATTTTTTATCAAACTCAAAATAAGTTTGTCAAAATCAAAAAGGGGGACATTGTTGACCTTAGAAATAATCAATCTTAATTTTGATCTTAACAAAATTAATTTTGAGCATTTAATTTTTTTGTTTAAGTGTATATAAATTAGGACTCCATTGGAAGTTAAAATGAAGTATGTTTATTTTGGGCTGATTCGGCCTCTAAGATTTAAGGAGGCTTTTGACATCTTTAGAGTTTTATAATGAGAAAGTGATATTCTTCACATTTTAAGTAGACATCTTGAGCTTTCTGAATTAGGCTTGCCTGTCAAAATCTGAGTTCATTTAAGTATGAAAATATTAAGTCAAAATCCATATATGCAGCTACCATTTTAGATTGCACAGCTTTCAATATTTTAGACATATCTTGAGCTATAGAAGCCCAGTTGAGGTGATTCAAAATGATATGGAAAGATAAGTCAAATATATACAACTTTAGTGAAAAAATTGTAGGCAAATTCAAAATGATTCAAGGGAAAATCATGGCTTCAACATGTGTATAGCTGTCTGACAATAGTCTGCATTTCAGATTGTATAGCTCTTAGTATTTTGGACATATCTTAATTTACAGGTGCTTGATTTTGATAATTAAAAAAGATATGGAAATATAAGTTAAATATATACAACTTTAATGAAGAAAGTATGGGCAAATTCATACTTCTTCAATAGCAAATCACGGCTTTAACTTGGGTATAGTTGTCTGACGATAGTCTATATCTCAGATTGCACAGCTCTTAGTATTTTGGATATATATTGAGTTAAGAAATTCAAATTTAGGTGATTCAAAATGATATGAAAGTTTAATTTAAATATCTACAGCTTTTATGAAGAAAGTGTGGGTAAATTCAAACGTCTTAAGAAGCTAATCATGGTTTTAATCCATGAATAGTTATTTCACAGTATCACTTTTAATGATTTAAAATATAGACGTTGGATACATTATTTGCACCTCTAACAACTATATTTTTGAGTGTTTGTCTATATAAAAACCTCTAGAGCTAAATGGAAGTTAAGAAACTTGTTTATCGTTCATTCTTTTTTAAGCATTCATTAAGCTCTCAAATTCTCTTAAACAATTATTTATTTGTACAACTCTTATGAGAGTTGGTTGTGTGTTAGAAATAGAATTTCTCTTCATCTTAAATCTTAGGTTATATTAGAAGGGAAGTGAGATTTATTTCTAAAGGAATTGGTTTTAAATGTTGTCTATTGAAACTCTTGGGTTTTGATTTTTTGAGTGAGCCTTGAAAACTCAAGTTGTAAGGTTGTACAAGTGAGCCATAAAACTCTTATGTAATCTCAATCTTATGTTGTGAATGATTAAAAATCCTAACTTGGGAATAAGTTAGGTGGAGACGTAGGATTTTTGTTGAATTTGAACTTCTTGAATTTTTGTGTTTTTCATTCTTCCTTCTCAACTTCCATTCAATTCTTGTAAAGAATTCTTTTGATTTCTCATTTTTATTTGATAGTCCTATTCACCCCCCCCTCTAGGACTCTTTTTCACATTCCTCTACCTCCATATATTCTATATTTTCTACGGGATTCAACTATTGTAGTTATGGATCAATGGTTATAGGATAGAGAACTAGCTTTGCAAATTATGAAACATCACCTTACAATGGTACAACACTGTATGAAGTAGTAAATATATTTGCATCGATCTGATAGGATTTTTGCTATTAGGGATTGGGTTTTTGTCAAGCTACAACCCTATAGATAATAAAGTGTGACACAATGAAAGAATTATGAGCTTTCCCCACTCTATTTTAACCCTTTTATAGTGGAAGATAAGATAAGTGAAGTTGCTTATAAGTTAAGGTTGCCCTCTGATGCTAGCATTTAGCTGATTTTTCTTATATCCTAACTCAAGAAGACTGTGCCTCCAAATGCTAACACTTCCACTCAACTTCCTATACCACATGTTGTGCCTTCTATTCCCGTGGTAATTATGGAAAAGAGGTTAGTGAAAAGAGGCAACTAGGCTGCTACTAAAGTCTTGGTCCAATGGTCAGATAGACTTCCTGAGGATGATACCTGGGAGTTCCTTTTTCACATTGAGCAATAATTTCCATAACTGAACCTTATGGATAAGGTTTTTTGAAGGAGGAGGGATTATTATGAGGAAGAAACAATGGTTATCGTTTATGTCCTTAAGCAGTGTCGTTTATGTTGTTTATGTTATATTCATTTTGAGCTTATTAAGAACCAAAATGCCATGTGCCTGGTATTGATTAGTTTTGTTATTCATTTCACTATAGTCCAAAAGAGAGTGTAATGGCTATATTAGTCAAGGCAACTCATTTGAAACATTATGCTTGATGAATGAAATTTTCTTATGAGGGCTTCAGGCCCATTATAGAATACAACCTAGGCTATAAAACTTAGATCGAAAATGGAGTTACCACCCAAGTAAAATTTTTAAGACACGCTTTATAGTAACGAGATCCTATAGAAGTCTTAGCATCCATCCTCAAAATTGAATTTAAAAATTAGGTATGAACTTTTAGAATGCTCATTAACCTTACGATTGACTTCTGTTTATATTTCTCATTTTATTATTTTTAATTATTTAATAATTCGTTTATTAATATGTAAAATTACAATTTTCTTTACAAAATTTTTGAATTTTACAATTAAATCCAAGTTGTTAATTAAAATATTTTCATGCAATTTTTAGTTTGATCACAACATTCATTACATATTATATACATCCATGGGTAATAATAATAATAAAATAAATAGATAATAGTGCATGTAAAGAAATGGGAGGAGGAGAAAATATTACAACCCTTTAACACACAAGTAAAAACAACGAACAAATAAATTAAGGTCAAATGCTCATTTTCACTCATGAACTTTATTACTTTGACCAGTATTACCTTTCAATTTTTATTTTAATCTATCATATATCTTAATTTCTATTTTAGACTCGTATAAACTCTAGATTGGAGTGTTTTCCACACACACTCTGAGATCGACAATACCAATAGAATAACATCACATGGCTGCTAAAAATTCAGCTTTTAATAAAACATTTTCCTTTTAGTCCCTATTGGTAACCTTTTCCATTGCTATTATAAACCAAATAGGAAAAAGTGAAATCCCTAAAACTTCCTAATAAATTCAAATTACAGTAACATAAATAAACCTAAATCTACTATGGTTGCTGGGTTGTCTTCCTCAAAGACAATTCTTGAATCACACAAATGAGAAGCCCAAATAATAGGTCCATGATATTGGCGTATCAAGCTCTAATTGCACTCTACCTCCTCTGTTTTGGCTACCTCCATTGTTGTCATCGACCTTGATAAGCTTAAAGGAGGAATTTTTTTATTTTTCATGTTTTTCACTTGTCACTTATCATTACTATTGTTGCTGCTTCTTCTTCTTCTTCTTCAAGCACACATAGTGAAAAAAAAGGGGATGATGGTAATAATAGAGGACCTTAAGCATTGAAGAGATCTTTTATCAATAGCTGCACCATATCTCTAGTTTCTTCTTTTATCTCTTTTTTTTTTCTTTCTTAATTTTAGTTTTTCTTATATCATGTTGACATTGATGATGAATTTAATGACTATGATTTTGTTTATTTATTTATTTTGCGGATTTGATTATTCTCTTTTGTTTGGATTGGGTGGAAAAATTGATCATTTTGATTTGTTAAAATTAGGGAAAACTGGAAAAATATTGTTTATTGATGTTTGGAGTGCTATATTAAACTATAGTTAACGGATTTAATCTTGTTAATGGCTGCTAATGGTTGTTTGATGAAGAACATAATGGTAGATAGTTTAAACTTAAAACGAGCTAAGATTAAAGTAAAAATCGAAAGAGAAATTTAGTTAAACTAAACAATCACTATCAATAAATGTTTAAATTAACCTAACTATATATCAATCCAATGCACAAAAATTTTGATAAAGTGAGCTTTCAATATAAAATTAAAATGCAACTTTTATTTTAAAAATTAAAAGGATGATCTTAGAATAAAATAGAACATAAAACTGTTGGGAAAAATAAACAAATGAAATTTACACTAATGGATAGAATTCAGTACCAACAACAGAACATCTTACAATTTAAATGAATAAAAATAAAAAAAATACAATAACAGAAACTCAAAAAAAAACATAAAAGAGAATACAATTGCTGGATTAGAGGTTCTCTCACCATACAAAGGTGGCACTTTTATAGTGTGGTGTTACTTTAGTGACACTAAAGTGAAGTAATATTGGGATAACGTATTAAGATATCATCTTAGTGTACCCGAACTTAAAATAAAACAAAAAAAAAAACCTCTTGGAATACTATTCTAAAAGCTTATGAAAGGTAAAATATATAAATTCGCTTCACCTTAGTGTGGTGTCACTTTAGTGAAGTGATATTGTCATAACGTATTAAGATATTATTTTAGTGTATTCGGAATTAAAATAGAAAAAAAAAAAAAAAAAACCCTCTTGGAACACTATTCTAAAAGTTTATTAAAGGTAAAACATATAAATTCGCTTCAACTCAATCATGTAATGTCACATGACATTGATGTATGGAATCATGTTATAAAGTATTCAAAATAAGAATAATAAATAAAATTCAAATAAACCAAAGAAGAGCTAAAGTTTTTTAACACTGGTTTGACTCCCTATTGATACATGTGCTAACACAAAGTATATTCCTTTAAACTTTTTGGTATATCAACTCCGAAATACTTATAGTATAAAATGATACATAGACATGTATCAATCAAAATCACATGCATTAATTTATAAGTTGGATGAATAAACTGTATGTTTTTTATTTTTAATTATTTGATATTAAAAAATGAATATTTTCTATTCATTAACTAAATTTCTTTTTCTCAAAAGAAATAGAATACATGTATGGCTTGTTAGTACAGGCCCAAAGTAATCATAGGTTTGGTCCGTTTGGGTTCCATTCTTTTTTTAAAAAAAAAAATTCAAAACTACTTAAAAAAATGGAGGAAATTTGAAAAATATGTTGACTTTTTGTAAAAAAAAAAACATGTAGTTGTTCTCTCATGTACAAACAATAATCTAATAACTTGATAACAACAACCACAAAACAATTACAAACATATTACCAACAAACAACTAAAAATATATTTTTAATTATTTTGTGGTTGTTGTTGTTTTTTTTTATTTTTTCTGGTTATCCTCTGGTTGTTATTTTTTTTATTTTTAGTTGTTGGCTTGTTGTTTTTTAGTTGTTGTTATTGTGAGATTGTTGCAAGGTGGTGGTGGTTGTTATTGTTTTCTAGTTATTATTTCTTTTATTGTCAAGTTGTTGTCTGTATTTTTACTTGTCTTATGTTTTTTCTTTGTGTTATAAATTATTTTAATTTACTAAAAAATTTATACTATTTTAAAAATAATTAAAAAAACAACGTAAAATAAGAAGAAAACATAGAAAAAAACTAGAAAACAATAACAACAACCAACAACTAAATTTGAATAGCACTGTTTATTTTTATTTTACAAAGTGTAAATAGAGAAGAAAAATAACATAACAACAACCAATTGAAAATAACCATAGTCATATATTCATCATTGCATACGCTTTAGTCAATTTATTTCCAATTAAAAACTCAAGATTTCCTATTAAAAACTCAAGACATTTCTTGCCTGATATTGGACAATTGCTACGAATTGATAAGGAAATAGAGGGCCCTTTTGAAAGCCTTTTTTTTTTTTTCCCAACTTTGATAAAAGATCGATATTTCTCCATTTTACAATAATTAGTTTTGCTTTAAGTTACTAATACCGTCTAATATATTCCGGTCAAGTTAAGGGTTCCTTATTTCCTGAACAGAGACACTTGGATTAGGAAGAAGGTAGAATCCGTCTGGAATAAAAACTACTTGTCAGAACCCAAAACAGGGGTTATGATCGGCGTTAAGGAACGAGAATTCTTTCAAATCCGGAACCCATAGCAAGCCTAAAAATAAAGAAAAACAAAACATGCAATAATAATAATAATAATAACATAAATAAAATATTTTGTAGCGGAAATTAAAATCATAAATAATTAAACAATAATCCACCACGGGATTTAAATCAACAACTCATCTCGTATAAAAAAATAAACTTTTAATACAAATCCAGTTCAAGTATTTAAAGTACATAACTCATACAAAGATAATACAGCATCCTTTTTCAATTAACAACTACTGCAGTGTCTAGATTGTAAAAATAAAACTCAGGTGAGCAGTTTACATAGTGAAGCCGGGGCGGAAGAAATCTGGCGTAAGGGTCTGCTATTGAAGTCTGAGGACTATAACTCTCCTGAAAAATAGTCAACGGAGGGGAGTCAGACCTCATTGAGTGAATTACTATAATATATATACATGCATACTAAATGACCATGCACACAGTCAATAGTATATATATATAATAAGTATTAATACAAACAAATACACACGAATGTGATAAAATCATTTTATACATTTTTACTGAAAATCATTGTTTATGAAGGATCAAATAGAACCCTAAAAAAAATCGCAACCTCAGAACAGTGTTAAACAACACTCTAGCCATACAAGTTCACTTATTCCAAATATATTCACTTATTCCATTTGGATAGTAGACTGGCCCCGAGACACTAAGTCAACCGAGCTCCAGCAGTCTGACTGTCAGTGTGATTGGCCCCGAGACACTTGGTCAACCGAGCTCCAGCAATCACACTCCCAAATCATATCTCACATATCAAATCAAATCCAATCATAATCCACAATTAGGTTAATAATATAGCCTAAATGCTATCAGCATGCCGATACGTACTCAATCCTAGTGCTGCTCACTAGGTAGCACGTTCTATTAATATGCTTCATTAGAATATAAAACATACATTCATAAATAAATGATGCATGAATTTGAAATAAATAACAACATAAACCATATATATACTAGAAATATACCAAAAGTAAACCAAGTATATTTCGAGTATATATATGTCAAATTAATCCAATTAAATTACAAAATAAACTAGAAATATATTCAAAAACATTTTAAACATAATTTATTAATTAAAACAGGCATATAGTTTAAAATATACCGAAAATAAATCAAAAATAAACTAAAAGTAAATTTAAGTACTAATTAAATCATTATGCATATTTAATCAAGATAACATATATATTTCTAAAATCATGCACCCTAGAGCATATGTACATAAAATAGCAACTCACTATTTATTGCGCTCCTCGAGACGAATCTGACGGGCCAAGTCCACTCGGTCTCGGTCTCAGCGCAACTAAACAAATAAATAATGACAAAAATCAGAATAAATCTAACAGGAGTTCTAAGACTCGATCTAGATTACTAGACATAGAATTAAAATAGGAATTCGATCGGACATCACGTTTTACGAGAATTCTATCAAAAATCTGGCAGAACCTCCCCTGTAAAACGGACATCTCTCTACTCAAAGAGCAGAGCCGGCCCTGCAAAGAAATACACTTCGAAAATAGACACAGAATCACCATTACAATCCCTCAGTCGGACTCCAAACTACAATTACCGACCGAGGTCCACAATTCACAGAATATTTATAAAAATACCAAAAATACCCTTATATAATAAAAATATATTTTATAAGTAGAAATTACGTAATTAACCCTAAAACACATTAAAAACAGATAAAAACTCATTTATTTAGAAAAATCATATAATATACATATAATTTGAAAATAATTACGAAAAATAGTTTTAATTAGTTAAAAATACTAAATAATTTTTAGAAATCATTTTTATACTCTAAATAACTATTAAAACCGATTTAATTATATTTTTAGCCAATTTAGTGTAAAATTACCAAATACCCCTATATATATAAATATACTAAAATAAATCCAAAAATTCACCAAAAATAATATAATTGCACAAAATTAATTTTCTCAATATATATTTCAATAATATCAATAAATATACTTAATTAACCAATTAATTTCAATTAAACACATAATTAACCCTATTTTTCAAAATTACATAAACTAATTAAATTCAAAATAAATACATAAAAATTCACAAAAATTACAAATAAATTTCTATAATTCCTTTCAACACCTATATTTACCATAAAACACAATTTCATAATTTAATTAATTAATTTTCAAAAATTATAAAATATTAATAAAATAATCAAAAATACCCAAAAATCAAAATAAATTCCAAAAAAATTCCAGCATGTAGATTAAGCTACTAGGATCAAAGTTTCATAAATCAATCAAATTGAAGCTCAAAAAAATCAAGAACCCTAATAGGCCAAAATTAAAAAATCAAAACCTAGGGAAATTTAGACCATTTTAAGTGAAACAAAGCTTGGAATCATACTCATCGGAGCTCAAGGAGAAGATAGAGACCAGCGGTGTCAAAAACGGTGGCCGGAATCACGTCGATCGATGGTGAGGAAGAGTTTCGGCTTTCTGGCCAAAATGAGCTCCTCCGACGTTGGAAACGGCTGCTGCAGGTGGCGGGGATGGCTGAGGACGAAGGTGGCACGCCGGGAGACACACCGACAGGAAGAAAATGGCGTGATAGAGACCAGAGGAGGAAGGGAAGTGATCAAAGAAGAACGAAAGGGATCGAGGGTAAAATGGTAATTTGGTAAAGTTTTTGATTTTTAACAATATATTATGTATGTATGTATATATATATACTCACACTATATATTATAATAATATAAACTCTCACACACATTAAATATACTCCACACACATATAATTTAATATATTTAATAATTTTATACACTTAAAAATATTTAATTAATATTAAAACAAAATAATAATAATTAGGGTAATTAACTAAACCCTAATTTAATTTAAATAAATACACATATATACACTTTATTTTAGCACTTTAAAAATTATATATGAGTTCATGCAAATTTGTAAAACTAGTCAAAATAATTAGTATTAAATTATTTACGTGTTAATTTTCCCGAAAATACAATTCCTGGAAAAATTTTATGTAAAGCACTTAAAATAATTAAGAATAATTAAAATAAGCTTTAATAAATATCAAACTCATAAAAATATCATAAATATATACAAAATTATTAACACTGCATATCCTGATGCAGTATAAAAATATTTAAAAACTCGAGATATTACACTACCCCAAAGAGGAATCTTAAACAAATAAGGAACACTCTTCTACCAAGATTATGATTCACTATCTCACAAGGAATCCGACTCCTCCCAGGTTTAAGTATTGCTATATATAGAATCCCATATCCCTCATAAAGGGATATCTCATTCTCACATATTCTAGCTATTCTATATTCTTTCTACTTTTGTTCTCTGACTTAGGCATCAGAGTGTTTGTAGGGACTCTCCCCACCTCTCACCTTGCCTTCTATTCTTGGATTGCAGGATACCAACCCCAAGAGTTCTAAAAACCAATTATCAAGTGGCGCCGTTTGTGGGAACTCCTTGGAAAAAGCCATTCATATACCTACTAAACTAAAAACATCCTCACTATGACTTCCAGCCCACCACCAGCCTTGACTCATGAAGCCAGCACCAACCCTTCCACGCCTATCCCTTCGATCGACCTCTCAAACCCTCTCCCAGCAATAGTGCTTCCAGCCACTTTTCAGCATACTAGAGCTTCATCCGGACATACACCTCCACTCCCAGACAATACCTCAAGATACTCATCCTTGGGCACAGACCTCCCATATTACGCTCCTCTACAACACCATCGCTCAGTACCTTCCATACCCTTTCCGAGTTTAACAAAGACACCAGTAATAATCACACCAAATTTAAACACTGTAAACCAAACACTCAGCCTCGACCAAATTAGCAAGAAAGTCATGATAAAAAATATCCAAGTGCAGATAGCTTTGATGCAACAATAGCTAAACGCTATAATACAGAGTGGGCATTCTGAACCGGCTCAAAATGATGATAACACAACACCTCGACAGGCCCCGGGGACGAGCATGGGATAGGGTTAAAGCGTTGAAAGGGAAGTGCAATTCAATAATTATGGCTCTTAAAGATTCAAAGATAGCTCAGAAGGTTGAAGAAGCAATATATAAAGCCCAGACCAAACCAAGAAAGGTAGAAGAATGCGTTATGGACAGCAGAACTCCATTTGTCAGAAGAATAATTTAGACAGAGATCCCTACTAAGTTCAGAATCCTGTCGCTTGATCAGTATGATGGGACGGGAGACCCTATCAGCCATATATAGACATTTCGAACAAAGATGCTACTCTAGAATGTAAATAATGGAATCATGTATAGATTTTTTCCAAGCACACTCATAAAGAATGCTCAAAAGTAGTTTTATCGACTCTCGGAGAATTTTATCACTTCTTTCGAAGATCTGGTGGAATAATTTCGTATTAAATTCATCACCAATATTCCCCTAGCTAAAAACATCAACAATCTTTAGATGTGCCGATAAGAAGTTAACGAATCTTTACAAAGTTATCTTGACCGTTTCAATAAAATAGCCATGCAAATTGAGCATCTTATCAATGAAGTTGTCATAAAAGCAGTGAAAAATGGCACTAGACTCGGCAAGCTTAAAGATAAAATAATGATCAAAGAACCGAGTACCTTTGCAAAAGCAATGGTGATGACAGTCAGGATGATAAAAATGGACAAGGATAGAAGGATGCGACAGGAGGAAGAGAAGCCATCGATCAAGGATGAATGACCCAAACAAAGATGAGTAAGCTTCCTAAAATAAATTTCAAAAATCCAACAGAAAGATTTGATAGGGAAGCAGACAGATACACACCCCTGAACACCTCTTGATCCAAAATCCTTATGTGGGCCAGGCAAAATGGAGTTGGAATCACCCCAGCTAAGAGAATAAGCCCAAGCTGGAGATCTACCCAAGACAGGGGACAATACTACCAGTATCATCGGGAATACGGGCACAACATGGAGGATTGCAGAGAGCTAAAGAATGCCATAAAAAGACTGGTGTAAAGGAAAAAACTTAATAATTTCACAGATGCATCGAGAGGAAGCAAAATCTCCGAAAACCAGGAGCATGACAGGCTGGAAGCAAAGAAAACCTAGAGGGAGCCGATTGGCACAATCAACATGATCATCAGGGGAGAAAACACAGAGAAAAGATTAAAGCAGAGTATAGGAGAAAAATCAGTGTCCAAGAGAAGCGATATGGTGTTCAGTTCGAAAGATGATTCGTATGTTCACCACCCCCATTGTGATGTCCTGGTAATAACTACGCGCATAAACAAGTATCTGGTAAAAAGGTTATTAGTGGATAACGAAAGTGCTATCAACGCATTATCCTGGAATGCATACAAGGCAATGGGTGGCTCCGTCACCAACCTAAAGGCCATCCAAAACCCCATCATGAGTTTTTATAGAGGCACTATACAGCTAATGGGAATTGTTGAACTGAGCCTAGAATTTAGAAATCAAGACGATTAAGAAACAAAAGTCATTCGAGCAGTATTCAACGTGGTGGATATACCACTGGTGTATAATGGGATTATAGGACGACCGACACTCTATGAAGCAGATGCAGTCACCAGTATCCGGCGCTTAACTATGAAAGTCCCAGTCAAGAATAGAACCCTTACCATTTGGGGAGATTAGTATATGGCTAGACAGTGTTACCAGATAGCCATGAAGCCTCAGGCGGAGGCTTGTCCTTTAGAAGCATGGGAAGTTGAGAAGTAAGGCACTGATCCTTAACCAATAGAAGACACAAAGACCTTACAAATCATCGAAGGAAAGACTGTGAAAATTGGCAATGAACTCAACCAGAACATCAGAGAAGAAATAAGGGAAGTCCTTACTAGACACTTAGAGGATTTTGCTTCACAAGCATCTGAAATCATCGGCGTGGACCCACAAGTTGCTTGTCACTGTCTGAACATCAGACCGGGAGCCAATCCAGTAGCACAGAAAAAAAGAACATTTGCCTACGAAAGGCAAAGAATAATTACTGAAGAAACAATGAAGCTATTAGCAGTCGAGTTCATCAAAGAAGTTACTCACTTTGAATGGGTAGCCAACATGGTACTTGTCAAAAAAGTAAATGGGAAATACAGGATGTGTGTAGACTACATTGACCTAAACTGAGCATGCCCAAAAGACAGCTACCCATTGCCCACGATCGACTAGCTCATTGACTCCACCGTTGGTCACGGATTATACAATTTCGTCGATGCAGCACAAGGTTACTTCCAGATCCCGATGAAGGAAGAGGATCACGAGAAGACGTCTTTCATTACCCATGAAGGCTTGTATTACTACAAGGTGATGCCCTTCGGACTAAAGAATGCCGGAGCCACGTATCAAAGAATGATTGTCACGACCCAAAACCGGGGCCATGACCGGCGCAAGGGAATGGGAATTCTTTCGAATCCGGAACCCGTAGTAAGCCTAAAATAAAATAAACATGCGATATAAATAATAACAACATAATTAAATAAAATATTATGCAGCGGAATAAAATCATAATTATCAAAATAATAATCCACCAACAGGGGATTTAAATCAAATCCTCATCTCATATATATAAATAAACTTTTAATACAAATCCAGTTCAAATATTTAAAGTACATCTCTCACGACTTATTCAACTACTGCAGTGTCTAGATTATAAAATTAAAACTCAAGTGAACAGTTTACATAAAGAAGCCAGGGCGAAAGAAATTCGGCGTACAGGCCTGCTACTGAGGTCTGATGAAGATGACTCTCCTGAAAAATAGTCAACGGAGGGGAGTCAAACCTCACTGAGTGAATTAATATAATATATATACATGTATACTAAATAACAATGCACACAATCAAAAGTATATATATCTAATAAGTATATATATACAAGCAAATACACGCAGATGCAATAAAATCATTTTATATATTTTATTGCAAATCACTATTTATGAAGGATCAAATAGAACCCTAGAATATCGCAACCTCAAAAATAGTGTTAGACAACACTCTAGCCATACAGGCTCACTTATTCCAAATATATTCACTTGATCCATTTGGACAGTAGATTGGCCCCGAGACACTAAGTCAACCGAACTCTAGCAGTCTGACTGTCAGTGTGATTGGCCCCGAGATACTTGATCAATCGAGCTCCAGCAATCACACTCCCAAAACCTTTCTCACACATCAAATAATTAAATCCAATCAATATCCTCAAACAGGTTAGTAATATAGCCTAAATGCTATAAGTGTATTGGTACGTACTCGATCCTAGTGCTGCCCACTAGGTAGCACGTTCTATCGATATCCTTCATTAAAATATAAAGCATACATTCATAAAAGTAAATGATGCATGAATTGAATAAAATAACCACATAAACTATATATATATATATATATATATATATATATATACTAGAAATATACCAAAAGTAAACCAGGTATATTTCGAGTATATATACATCAAATAAATCCAATATAATTACAAAATAAACTAAGAATATAGATAAAAACATTTTAAGAATAATTATTAATAAAACATGCATATAATTGAAAAATATACCAAAATATACCGAAAATAAACTAAAAATAAACTTAAGTATTAATTAAATCATTATGCATATTTAATCAAAATAAAACATATATTTCTAAAATCATGCATCCTAAAGCACATATATATAAAATAGCAACTCACACTTAGTGCGCTCCTCGAGATGGGTCCGATGGGCCTGGTCCACTAGGCCTCGGTCTCGGCGCAACTAAACAAACAATAAATAACAAACATCAGAATAAACCTAACAGAAAATCCTAGAAACTCAATCTAGAATATTAGACATAGAATCAGAATTAGGGTTTGACCGGACATCACATTTTACGAGAATTCTATCGAAAATCCAACAGAACCTCCCCTGTAAAACGGATATCTCTCTACTCAAAGAGTAGAGCTAGCCCTGCAAAGAAACACACTTTGAAAAATAGACACAAAAACACATCCATAACCCCTCGGTCGGACTCCAGACTACAGTTTACCGACCGAGGTCCACAATTCACAAAATAATATAGAAATACCAAAAATACCCTTATATAATAAAAAACATTTAATAAGTATAAATTACGTAATTAACCCTAAAACATATTAAACACCAATAAAAACTCATTTATTTAGAAAAATCGTATATTATATATATAATTTGAAAATAATTCACAAAAAATAGTTTCAATTTATTAAAAATACTAAATAATTTTTAGAAATCATTTTTATACCATAAATAACTATTAAAACCAATTTAATTACATTTTTAGTCAATTTAGGGTAAAATTACCAAAATACCCCTATATATATAAATATACTAAAATTACTCCAAAAATTCACCAAAAATAATATAATTGCACAAAATTTATTTTCTCAACATATTTATCAATAATATCAATAAATAAACTCAATTAACCAATTAATTTCAATTAAAAACACAATTAACCCTATTTTCTCAAAATTACATAAACTAATTAAATTCAAAATAAATACATAGAAATTCATAAAAATTCCAAATAAATTTCTATAATTCAATTAAACACCTATATTTATCATAAAACACAATTTCATAATTTATTTAATTAATTTTCGAAAATTAGAAAATAATAATAAAATATTCAAAAATACCCAAAAATCAAAATAATGTCCAAAAATTATAAAAAAATTCACACATGTATATTAAGCTAAGGGGAACAACATTTGTGAAGGAATTTCTCATGAATCAATCAAGTCAAAGTTTAAAAAAAAAATCAAGAACCCTAAAATGGTCGAATTACCAAAATCGAAACCTAAGCAAATCAAGACCATTTTAAGTGAAAAAAAACTTGGAATCACACTCACCAGAGCTCAAGGAGAAGAAAGAGACCGGTGGTGTCAAAAATGGTGGCCGAAAACGCCGTGAACGACGGTAAGAATGAATTCGACTTTTCGGCGTTATCAAGCTCCTCCGACGCAAAAAATGGGCTTTACAGGTGGCGGAATAGCTGGAGAAAGGAGGTGGCACGCCAGGAGGCACACCGATGGTGAGAAAACGGGATGACAACGACCGAAAAATGGATGGGGATGATCGGGAATGAGGGAGGAGGATGAATGGCAAAACCGTAATTAAATCAAACTTTATTTTTTTGTTTAATATTAAATGTATATGTATATATATATACTTTTACACTATATATTAAAATAATATAAACTCACACACATTAAATATACACCACACACATATAATTTGATATTTTTAATTATTTATACACTAAAAATAATTAAATAATATTAAAACTAATTAATAAATAATAAAATATTAGGGTAATTAATTAAACCCTAAGTAAATAAATACACACATATTTTTTATTTAGTACTTTTAAAAATATATATGAGTTCATGCAAATATGGAAATCTATTTAAAATAATTAGTAATAAATAATTTACGGATCAATTTCCCCGGAAATGCAAGTCCCGGGAAAATTTTACGTAAAGTACTTAAAATAATATAAAACAATTAAAAATCAATTTTAATTAAATAGCAACTCATAAAATATCATGAATATATACAAAAATTATTAACACTGCACATCCCGATGCAGTATTAAAATATTTAAAAACACGGGATATTACAATGATGAACCAAGTCCTCCAAGACCAGATTGGCACGAGCATAAAAGTATATGTAGATGACATTTATCATCAAAAGCAAGCATCCAGAATAATAACCAGTAGACATAGACTAAGTTCTCTGGCTATTAAGCAAATCCAGTATCAAGTTGAATCCAGAAAAATGCATCTTCGGAGTCTGAGCAAGCAAATTCTTAGGATTTGTGATATCTCACTAAGGCATTAAAGCCAATCCAAAAAAGATGGAAGCCATACTCAACATGAAAGCACCAAAAAAACATCCATAAGGTATAAAAGTTAAATGGCAGAATCACCGCATTAGGGCATTTTATTTCATGCTTAGCTAGATGGTGTCTACCATTATTTTGAGCTCTCAAAAATTTTTGGAAGTTTGAGTGGTCCGCTAACTGCCAGGGGGCATTTGAAAACATTAAAAAATTCTTATGCTCACCACCCCTCAGCCAGCCCGTCCCAGATGAAACATTGTACTTATACCTTTTTGTAGGCCGAGAATGCATCGCCTCAATACTGGTAATAGAAGAAGAAAGCCAACAAATCCCAGTTTATAACATTAGTAAAATGCTCTGAGGATTTGAAATTCGGTATCCCATATTGGACAAGCTAGCTATGGTTGTGGTCCACGCCCCTCGAAAGCTCTGACATTACTTTCAAGATCACCATATCGTCGTTCGATCCCGTTTCCCATTGTAAAAAATCTTACAAAGACCGAAGACCTCGAGCAGGCTAATACAGTGATCGGTTGTAATATTCCGAGTTTTTAAATATTTTTATACTGCATTGGGATATGCAGTGTTAATAATTTTTGTATATATTAATGATATTTTATGAGTTTGTTATTTGTTTAAAGCTAATTTTAATTATTTTATATTACTTTAAGTACTTTACGTAAAATTTTTTCGGGAATTGTATTTTCGGGAAAATTGACACGTAAATAATTTAATATTAATTATTTTGACTAGTTTTACGAATTTGCATGAATCCATACATAATTTTTAAGTGCTAAAATAAAATGTATATATGTGTATTTATTTAAATTAATTAGGATTTAATTAATTACCTTAATTTTTATTATTTAGTTTTAATATTAATTAATTAATTTTAAGTGTATAAATTATTAAATATAATAAAATATTTGTGTGGTGAATATCATTTGTGTGTGGGATTATATTATTATAATATATATAAGGTGGATATATATATATACATATATACACGTTTTTTTAAAACAAAAATCAAAGTTTGCCTTATTTATAATTTTGCCCTTCCCTTCATCTTCTTCCTCCCAACACATTTTCTTCCATTTCCAGCTGGTTTTCTTACTGTCACTATGCCCTTCAGCCTTCCTCCTCCACCTCTAGCCATTTCCACCACCTGAAGCTCCCTTTTCCGGTGTGTTTTGGTCGGATTTTTCAAGGAGGCCGAAAATTGAAGTCAACTCCGATCAAGCCATTTTCGGCTACCAAATTCGATGCCACCGGTCTCTATTTTCTCCTTGAGCTCTGGTGAGTGTTATTCCAAGCTTTGTTTCACTTGATTTGGTCTATAATTGCTTATGTTTCAATTTCTTCATATCGGCCATTTAGGGTTTCGAATTTTTTTTAACTTCAATTTGATTGATTCATGAACAATTCCTTTACAAACTTTGTTTCTGGAAGCTTAATCTACATGATTAACTTTTTTTTAGAATTTTTGGAATTTATTTTAATTTTTGTGAATTTTTGATTATTTTATTAATATTTTTTAATTTTCGAAAATTAATTAATTAAATTATGAAATTATGTTTTATGGTGATTATAGGTGTTGAAATGAATTATAGAAATTTATTTGTAATTTTTGTGAATTTTTATATATTTATTTGGAATTTATTAAGTTTATGTAATCTTGAAAAATAGGGTTAATTATGTGTTTAATTGAAATAAATTGATTAATTGAGTATATTTATTGATATTATTGAAATATATGTTGAGAAAATTAATTTTGAGTAATTATATTATTTTTGGTGAATTTTTGGATTTATTTTAGTAAATTTGTATATATAGGGGTATTTTGGTAATTTTATACTAAATTGGCTAAAAATGTAATTAAATTGGTTTTAATAGTTATTTAGGGTATAAAAATTATTTCTAAAAATTATTTAGTATTTTTAACTAATTAAAACTATTTTTCATAAATTATTTTCAAATTATATGTATATTATACGATTTTTCTAAATAAATAAGTTTTTATCGGTTTTTAATATGTTTTAGGGTTAATTATGTAATTTAAACTTATAAATTGTATATTTATTATTAAAGGGTATTTTTGGTATTTTATAAATATTCCGTAAATTGTGGACCTTGGTCGGTTAATTGTAGTTTGGAGTCCGACCGAGGGGTTATGAATTGTGTTTTGTGTTTATTTCGAAGTGTATTTCTTTGTCAGACCGGCTCTACTCTTTGAGTATAGAGATGTCCATTTTACAGGGGAGGTTTTGTCGGATTTTTGGTAGAATTCTCGTAAAACGTAATGTCCGGTCAAATCCCTATTCTAATTCTATGTCTAAAATTCTAAATTGAGTTTTTAGAATTTTTGTTAAATTTATTCTGATTCATGTTGTCATTTGTTTGTTTAGTTACGCCGAGACCGAGGCTTAATGGATCAAGCCTGTTAAGTTTGTCTCGTAGAGCGCTAACATATGAGTTATTATACTGTATATATATGCATTGCATGTAAGATGCATGACTTAGGATTTTTCATTTTCATTATATGTTTAAATAAAAATTTAATTATAATATGATTTGGTATATTTTCGGTTTATTTTTAGTATATCTTGATATATAAATGTTTGTATATTTTCTATATACATTGAATATATCACTGACATATTTAGAGTTTACTTTTGATATATGTATGTTAGATATTTAGGTTTATGTTTGTTATAATTTAATATCTATACATGATTTAAATGTACATCGAATCATAATTATTTTATTAAATGATTAGTATAGTTTAGGTTTATTCTTAAATAATTGCATGCTATATTATAAACCTATACTTAAATTATTTTTAAGTTTATTTTTTTTGTATATTTTTGATATATTTCCAAATAAATACATGTTTTATTATTAAATTAAACCTAACACATTAGTGATATATTTAGGGTTTATTTTTGATATATGCATGCTAGATAATTAGGTTTATTTTTAGTATATTTGTGAATATATATGTTAAACTTAAACACATATTTAAATGAACATTTATACATAAATGTTTTATTAAATGATTTGTGTACTTAGGGCATATTTTTTTTGTATATTTAGGTATATTTTTAAGAAAATGCATGTTATATTATTGTTATACATTTAAATTGTTTTTAACAATATTAATGATTTATCTTTAGTTTCTTTCATATTTTATTTGACATATATATATATATATATATACCCGAAATATACTAGGTATATTTTATGTATATTTTTGGTATATATATATATATATGGTTGATTTTATTATTATTATAAATATCGTTCCACATTAATTATTTTCAGAATAAATGATTTATTCTAAGTGAAGGATATCAATAGAATGTGCTTCCTAGTGGACAACACTAGGGTTGTGTACGTACCGGTGCGAAAGAATAGGGTTGAGTGAGAGTTAATTTTGGGTGATTATAATTTATTTACTTGATTTGACTAAGATTAATGGTATGTTAGATAGTGTGATTGCAGGGCTAATCACACTGACAGTCAGACTGCTAGAGCTCGGATGACTTAGTGTCTCGGGGCCAGTCTACTGTCCATAAGTGGATTGAATGATCTATTGGGTTGATTAAGATGTGAGGTGATAGATAGTGTGATTGCTGGAGCTCGATTGACCAAGTGTCTCGGGGCCAATCACACTAACAGCTAGACTACTAGAGCTCGATCGACTTAGTGTCTCGATGCCAGTCTGTTGTCCAATTTGGAATAAGTGTTCTATTTGGAATCAAGTGAGCCTGTATAACTAGAGTGATTATGGGGTTGATTGGGGATTGCTATTATTAGGGTTCTATGGATCCTTCATGAATTAAAACAAACGTTTTCTACATTTTGTATACTTATAAAAGCAGAGTTTGGCATTCGTGTGAATTGTGTGTGTATACATATATATATAATGATGCTTGATTGTTATGGTTTAGATTGCATGTATATATAGTATAATAATTCTCTCAGTGAGGTTTGACCCCTCTCAATTATTTTTTTTCAGGAGATCTTTTATCGTCAGACATTAGTCGTAAAGTTCATCGCCGGTGTTCTTTAGTCCCGGCTATTTTATATAATGTAAAAATTTAAACTTCTGATTTGTATTCTAGAAACTGCAGTAGTTGTGTTATTATGTCTGAGGAGTATTATTTTGTTGTGGATATTTAATATTCTGAGAATTTGTATTTGATTACTATATAATGATGTATTCATTGAGAAGGATTTGAAGTATTTATATTATATATTGATTCAAAAAAATTTAATTTTGTCGTATTTTTATTTAATTATTACATGATTTTATTTTCTAAGGCTTGCTACAGGTTTCGGATTAGAAAGAATTCTCGTTCCCTAGCACCGGTCATGACTCCTAGTTTGAGTCGTGACATCGGTACTTCTTGGCGAATTCAACATTGATTATGAACCCCCCCCCCCCCCCCCCCCAATAGATGAAAGCCCAGGCATTAGCAAATTTCGTGCAAGAGATGGCTCCAGAAGACCTTACCTTGACCAAAGCACCGGAATGGAAGCTCTATATTGATGGAGCATCCTCAACCCTGGGATCCACGCCGGAATAATCCTCAGGGGACCACACAAAGTTTACATCTGATATGCAGTCCGAATCGAGTACAACTATAAAGATCCATATTTTTAAATTATTTTATTTTAAAATGAGATATGCAATGTTAATAAAATTTGAAGATTTTATTGATTATTTTCATTATTTGTGATTAATTACTATTATTTTATATTTAATTAAATTTTCTACATAAATATTTTATATTGAAACTTATTATTTTGGACATTTAATTTGCATGGTTATTTTAACATTATTATTTCTATTATTTTTTTATTAAATTTCACTATTTATTTTGTTAATAAATTATTTTATTAATTGGATTGTTATTTTATGTGTTATATATATATTAACTTGGGTTTATATATTTGTGCATGTGTGTGTATGTTTATTATTATTATATGTGTGAATATATATATATATATATAACTTTATAATATAATAATAATACTTTAGCCAAATGAATCTACACCACACAAATAATACACATGCATGCATACAACAAACCCACATACATGCACATGCATTAAACACTAAACACACATAGCATAACAAAGAAAGAAAAACGTAAACCAAAGCACAAAAAAAAAAAAAAAACAAAACACAGAAACTTCTTCTTCCCTCGTATGCAACCCATTCCCTAACCTTCACTGTGCCTCCATCACTTCCGGCCACCATTTCTCTAGCTTCCGGTATCTATCGACTCGCTAGACTCCGGTGAGCATGAATCCAAGCTTAGTTTAAGCTCTAAACGTCTATTTCTTGAGTTTTGTTGAATTTTTGTTTTTGGAGCTTTAGGGTTTCAAATTTTTTTTAGCATGATATTGTTTGAATCTTGCAAACTCCCTTCACAAAAGTGATTCCTAAATGTTTAATCTACCTCTACAAAATTTTTTTGAATTTTTAGAATTTATTTTAATTTTTGTGAATTTTTGAATATTTTATTATTATTTTATTAATTTTAGTAAATTAATTATTAAAATTATAAATTTGGTATATTTGGAGTTATTATTAATTTTTATTAATTTTAGAGTTGAGATTATAATTTTTGTGATTTTTATGTAATTTTTATAATTATTTTTATATCATGTCAATATTGGATAATTAGGTTTAAGTTGGGTTTTTGTTGAAATTAGTAATATATATGTTGAGAAAATAAATTTTACGAATTTATATAATTTTTATAGAATTTTTGAGTAATATTAGTATATTATGTATATTTTTGTATTATAGGGGTAAATGTGTAATTTTATGTTTTAGTTGGTTTTATAATTATGTAAGGTATTAAAATGATTTTTAAAAATTAATTACTATTTTCAACTAATTAATACTAATTTTCAAAAATTGTTTTCAAATAATATATTATATATTATTTTGGTAATAAAATGGGTTTTTATAAATTTTTGTTATATATTTGGGTTAATTAAGTTATTTGGATTTATAAAATGAATTATTATTATTATTATTAGTGTAATTATTGGAAATTTTGATTTTTTAATAATATTATATTATTTCAGGATTTTTATTTAATTATTAAGGAAATAATTGTTTTTCATGTTTAAACATTAAATATGTAATATTTTGATATTTTGAGGATATTTATGCTACTTATCAATTTTTAATATATTTATTGAATTATTTGTATTTTTGGTGAATTATGAATCTCGGTTAGGGAATTGTGCAGTTTGGGATTCCAACTGAGAGTTGTGTGAATTCTGGGTTTTTGAAGTATGTTTTTCTTGCAGGACCGACTCTACTTTTTAGTAGAGAGATATCTGTTTTACAAAGGAGGTTTTGCCAAATTTTTTGTAGAATTCTCGTAAAATATGACACCGGGTCAATTATGATTTCTGTGTTCTGTTATTCTAGATCGAGTTTCTAGAAGTTAAGTTAGATTCATTCTAATTCTGTAATTATTTTATTTGTTTAGTTGCACCGAAACCAAGGCATAGTGGACTGGGTCCATCAGACAGTCTCGTGGAACGCAAACCTGTGAGTTATTATTTTATATATACATCACACTTAGGTTTCATGTTTTAGAAAATACATGTTTTAAATGTATATTTATTCATAATTGTTTTATTAAATGATTAGTATCCTTTAGGTGAATTTTTAGTATATTTTTAAATAAATGCATGTTATTTTTATTGATTTTTACTTAGTAAGTTTCTAGTATACTATTGGTTTATTTTTGGAATATTTCACATTTGATTTGAATTTATCTGACATATATATACTAGAAATATACTTAGTTTATTTTAGATATATTTTTGGTATATATATGGTTTATTCTATCATTTTGAATGATAGTATGCATTATTTATTTTTTGAATGTATGATTATTTTTAAATGAAGGATATCGATAAAATGTGCTACTTAGTGGACAGCACTAGGACCAAGTATATACTGGTGCAATAAATTGTAGGATTGAATTACTAACTTATTTGTGGAAAAATTGATATGATTGAAATGTGATGTAATTGATGGTGTGATTGCTGGAGCTCGGTTGACCAAGTGCCTTGGGACCAATCACATTGACAGTCAGACTGCTGGAGCTCGGTTGACTTAGTGTCTCGGGGCCAGTCTACTGTCCATATGGATAAAGTGAATTTATTTAGAATTAAGTGAGCCTGTATGGCTAGAGTGATATTATGGTTAATTGAGGTTGTGATTTAATAGGGTTTATTCGATCCTTCATAAAATTATGATTTTTCAGTACTATTATACATAAAATGATTTTCAACATCTATGTGTATATGCCTGTATATATATTTATTATATATACTGATGACTAATTGCATTTTCCATATAGTAAATGCATGTATATATATTATAAAAATTCACTCAGTGAGGTCTGACTCCCCTCAGTTGATATTTTTACAGGAGAGTCTTCTTTTTCAGACCTCAGCGGTAAACCCATTCGCCGGACTTCTTTCGCCCCGACTCTTTTATGTAAATTATCTATTTGATTTTATATTGTACTCTAAAAAAATGTAGTAGTCATATTTTATATCAGTAATGAGTTGTATTTTATATTTACTGTATGTGAATTTCATTCAGAGGTTCTCTCTGAATATTGTATTAAGATATTTATTATGATATGGAAGAGATTATTTTTATTACATTGATTTTTTATTTTAATTATGATGCATATTTATTTTATTATTATTATTGCATGTTTTTATTTTTTTAAGGCTTGCTACGGGTTCCGGATTTGAAAGAATTCCCATTCCCTAGCGCTGGTCATGACTCCTAATTTTGGGTCGTGGCAACAATGCAACCAACAATGCTACTGAGTATGAAGCACTCATCATAGGACTGAAGTTAGCCACCGAAGTCAGAGTTGAACACCTCATCATACACTCGAACTCCCAACTGGTGGTCAACCAATTCAGTGGAACATTCCAAGTCAAAGACACTTGCATTGCCAAGTACGTGGACAAAGTTAAGCAGCTCTTGCAATACATTAAGCGAGACGAGGGCCGATGGGAGATCATCCAGATACCTAAAGAAGAAAACACTGAGGCCGACTTCCTGGCCAAGTCAGTCGCTGAAGACAGTCAAGCATTCCGGGATATGCATTTTACCAAGTCATTAACTAATCCTAGCACTGAAGACCCTAAAATTTTAGAGACACGAGTAGTCTCGAAATGGATGTGATCGATAATCCAATACTTATAACACGGAATCCTCCCTAAAGATAAGCTGAAGGCTCGAAAGCTAAAAACCAAGGCAGCCCACTATTCTATCCATCAAGGGGAGCTCTACTAAAAATCCCTTTCACACCCATGGTCTAAGTGGGTCTTACCAAAGGAAGGAAATTACAAACTCTGAGAGATCCACAAAGGAATTTGTGGAGCGCACAAATCCCATTATGCGTTAACTCGAAAAGCACTACTCCAAGGATATTATTGGCCTACCATGTCTAACGATGCCCAACAGCTAACACAAGCATGTCACCAGTGCCAGCACTACACTCGACTCAACCACAAGCCTTCCCGCCCCCTGCATCCCATCGGCAGCCCTCAACCATTTGCCATGTAGGAGATGGACATCCTAGGTCCCTTCCTGCCCTCCACTTCATAAAAAAAGTTCTTGATTGTGGCTATTGACCATTTCACTAATGGGTAGAAGTAGAGGCAGTCCCAACCATTACAGAAGCTTGAATACAACACTTCTTCTGGAAGGAGATCATTTACAGGTTCGACATCCCCCACACTTTAATTACAAAAAACGTCAAATAGTTTGACAATAAAAAGTTTAAAGACTTTTGCTCATACCTTAGAGTAAAGCTTCGTTTCACCTCGGTAGCCCACTCGCAGACAAACGGACAAATGGAAGTCACCAACAGAATTCTCATACAAGGATTAAAGAAAAGACTCGACAAGAAAAAGGGAAATTGGGTTGAAGAGCTCAACAATGTAATCTGGGCCTATAGGACCATGCCTAGATCATTCACCAAAGAGGTACCATTCAGGCTAACCTATGGCATGGACACAGTAATACCAGTGGAAATTGGTTCACCAAGTTACAGAGTAAGCCAGAATCTCGATCACACCATCAACAACATTGATGCCCAGATATGTCTGGACCTACTAGAGGCAAGGAGAGAATAAGCAGTAGCCACAACTGAAGCACATCAACAAAAGGTGACACGGTATCATCATCAACGACATCATTCAAGACAGTTCAAGTTGGGAGATTGGGTACTTAAAAGGGCAGAAATTGGCAAAGGCAACTCAGGAACCAGCAAGTTAGGTCCAAACTGGGAAGGTTAGTACCAAATCTCGACAAGCACAACCAAGGGAGCATACAAGCTAAGACAAAGAAGAGGCAAAGAACTACCACAGTTTTGGAACTCAGATTCTCAGAAAATATTATTAATAAGTTATATTCAACATATGATTCAATAAAGTATCTCTTTATTAATAAAAATGCCTTTACAAGAGATCAGTTACAAAAAAAAAGAGAAGAATATCTATTCTACTATATGTACATCTGGACCCCTAGGCCTGGAAACAGAGGGGGAAACCTCATCAATAGCATCCGGATGTGCCGCAGACTCAGTAGCAATAGTAGCCTCCATAGTGTCCCTCATAGGAGCAGCACTGGCCTTTCAACGGGCATCCTCTTCAACAGCAAGCTTGGTAAGGTTTATCGATGTTATTTGATCTAACACCCCCAGGTCCAATTTTGAGTCCTGAGCGAGCATGACCCTCTTACACTCAGCCCTGTAGGCTTTAAGAAATCCCCCTGCCTTGATTTGACTTTTTGTCACTCGTTCAGGATTTCTCGAGCTTAGACAACTTTCTCTCAAGCTCAATAATTTAAAGGTCCTGCTCTTCGATCCTCCTCGTTAGCTGGCCTTGGCTATGTTCTAACTCGAAAATTTTATTCTAACTCGCCTCAGCCTCGGACTTAGCCTTAGCATACTTTGTTTGGCAGAGCTCTAATATTGCCTTCATGCCATCCAACTTCTTCTCAAAATTAATGGCTATAGTTCCCACCTTTGTCTCCTTCAGGCTATACTAGCTCTTCAGATAGAAGTACTGATCCTTCGCTAGCAGCAAAGCCTGAGTCATCTGTCAACAACAAAAAGTTCACGTCAATAAGAAGCACATACGATAACAATATCAGGAGCAGATCTAACTTACTTTCAATGACTGGCCAATTATGGAGTTAAGCAAACCCTCCAGGCCCTCATTGGACCAGTGCTGTATATCCTCGGGCAGCCTCAGAGACTCAACGTATTGATCCCTCACTTGACTATTAGAGACACTCGGGGGCTTCATCCGCTTCAGTATCCAGCCCCATATATTTGGACACCCAGATAACCTTGGGCGTTGGACATAAATGTCCTCATCAAACCCCTTTGTGTCTGACTCAGGCTCGATTAACCGCTTCTTTCTTCGACCTACCTATTTCGATTGTGTTAACTCCACCACCGCTTTACCTTTGGGATTGGCATATACCACCTCAAGAGCTGCAGGAGCTTCGGGTTCTGGGGAAAGAGATACTTACACTTCCTCCGGAGTAGCGAGCTCGTCAACTAATGAAATCCCGCCAGCAAAATTAAAAAAGTCAGCCATCTACAGTTGCAAAAATATATCAAGTAAAAAATATAGCTTTAAGTAACACAAACGTACTAGGGGAGTGAACACGATTCGGACAAACTCTCCACAGGTATCTCCTGGACACATCCTCTGCCAATCGAGCTTCAGTAAGCTCGTCGAGATACAACTGCAAAACCATTTATGCATTATGGTTGGGAAGTCTCATAAGCCGCTTCACCCTATAACACTCATCAGACCACATCCGCTGGACATTCACGAAGTCTGACTGATGCTCTATAATAAAAAAATGGTGTCTCCACTTCTTATGGAGATATGGAAGCTTTACAAAAAGGTTGTGGTTAGGCACGACTAACAAGGACAACATCAGTTCTCCTTTCTTCCTAGTCATTTTGTACAAGTATTGAAAGACATCTAAATCGGGTTCTTTCCCCTCTTCATGCATAAGTTGGATGAACCCAGTCAGAATCCTATAGCTATTCAGATGGAGTTGACCAGACACTATGTTATTCCTATTCAAAAATCTCTTCATAAAGGGATCTAAAAGAAATTTTAAACCCCCCTCTAGTTGGTCAAAATACACCACTAATTTACATAGCCCTAGTAGGTGGGTATGGGCCCTAAAAATCCTATCTACGGTGTGAAGGGCGTAATCGGTAAGCATACAAAACCACCTCTAGTACCACCCCAGTAACTCATCATCTACATTTGAAACAAAAAGGTCGGAACTAACTTCTTCCCTTGGTGCCATAATGAAGAAGGAAAATGCACAACAACATAAGTAAAAAAAAAAAAAGGCAAAAGATCACCTGGTTGCCACAAACAAGAATCACGGCAGGCAGAAAGGAAAACAACAGCGACAATACAAACGTGACAAAGGCAAAAATAAAAAAAAGCAAAATACACCAGTCAACAAGCGCAACAATACTTATAAAGACACGGAAGGATCTAGAAACACGCCATTAACTGCCCTCATCATGCTTTGTTTCTCCCTAGGTCATCAGGGGCCTTTTGGGGAAAATAAGCCCATTGAATGAGGAGTCACGACAACAGCAGCAAAAACGTTTTGTTTACTGACACACGAAATGACGGATAACTCACATGATTTAAATTTGGAATCCCTAGAAGTTGAAGCGACACCACCACATATCAGCCTACCTATATCTCGAATGAGCTCCTTTATCAAGATACTTAGAAAGCATCCAAGCTACGCTTTTAGCCCATTTCAGGTATTCGAGCATCTAAGTCCAGTGACTGAAGCTGGTACCCTTAAGTCGCTTTTATAGTACTGAGGTTCCGAGCATGTAAGCCTCGTGTCCATGTACCGAGCATTTAAGCCTCGCGCATTTAAGACCAATGACTAAAGCTGGCACCCTCAGGTCGCTTTTGTAGTACTGAGGTTTCAAGCATGTAAGCCTTACGTCCATGTATCGAGTATCTAAGCCTCGCACATCTAAGACCAATGACTGAAGCTGGCACCCTCAGGTCGCTTCTGTAGTACTGAGGTTCCGAGCTCGTAAAGCCTCGCGTCCTTGCACTGAGCATCAAAAATCCAATGACGACTGGTTCCGTTATGTTGGTTCCAAACGGACGGGTTAATCTATTGTTGTGCTCCTACACACTTGACGGATATTCAAGCTCCACATATTGCATTTCAACAATGATATTGTCTCGAGACTCGACATTGAGCTCTACTCTTTTACTATGACTGAGGTTGGCCACCTCAGCTCACTCATCTTTATCATTGTATAGTACCCCTATATGAAAGCATCAGCGCCCTACTCCACCCGAGCACGACAGACATAGATATCTGCATACACCCGGGGGGGGGACTTTTGATACCGTCTAATATATTTTCGCTTAGTTAAGGGCTCCTTATCTCTTGAACAGGGACACTTGGATTAAGAAAAAGGCAGAATCTGTCTGGGATAGGGACTACCCCAAAGAGGAATCCTAAACAAAGAAGGAACACTCTCCTACCAAGATTATGATTCACTATCTCACAAGAAATCTGACTCCTCCCAGGTTTAAGTATTACTATATATAGAACCCCATATCCCTCACAAAGGGGCATCTCATTCTCACATATTCTAGCTATTCTATATTCTTCCTACTTCTGTTATCTGACTTAGACATCGAAGTGTTTGTGGGGACTCTCCCCACCTCTCACCTTGCCTTATGTTTGTGGATTGTAGGATACTAAGCCCGAGAGTTTCGAAAACTAATTATCAGTTATTATCCTTTTTCATGGTTGTTCCTGATGCTTCTTATTACTATTCTTCTTCTTCTCAACCCAAGACATACGTATAATATATTTAGTGTTGATGTTGTTAATGTTAATTGAAGAGAGGAGACGAAGAAGAAGAAAAATCAATTTGTTGTTGTCGTTCCTTATTTGAACTCAACAACATAAAAATAAAAAGAAAAAAAATCGTGTTATATGAGATATGGACAAGTTATAGCTGAAAAAAAAAAAAGATAATAAATTTAAAAATTTTGATAAAAACCTAATATACAGTGTAATATTTCTTTTTTTAAAGGGTTTAAAGGTAAATTTATTTTTTAATATATAATTTATTAATAATTAAATTATATAATCTTTTTATTTTTTTAAAAAAAAAAATCTCATCTCTTCCTCTTTAAAAAACACATCATTAAAATAAGAAAGCAGTCTTTGAGCTCAAGTGAATTGGTTTTTGACTACGAATTCAAATGAGTCCAAACCAACTCCTTTCATAGAAACTAAACAGTGGGCGAGACTTTGGAGAATAATATATTTATTATAAAATTAAATATATTTTATTTTTTTAGTCATATTAATTTAAAGAAAAAAGTTATAAAGTTACATGTTTATTTATTTTCTTTTTTTTTTTTTCTACGAGATATATATCTTCAAAGACTTGAGATTTTTTTTTTAAAGGAAAATGCAAAGAGTTGTTGATGAAGAATTAAATTTAGAATTCAAGACGTGTAGCACACTCAATAAGACTAGGTCTATTTTCCTCCCACATAATAATCAACAATTGAATATGTATATTCATCTTATATTTATTAAATATTTACATGAATGTTAATAATATAGATTGATAACATGTTTAAGTCATTATACTTCATGATTTTAATTTCCATAATGATGTAGAATAATAAGTTTTGAAATGGCAAATATAATTTTATTATTATTATTATTATTAGGATTTAATTTTTATTTTAATATTGATTAGAAATTGACTTTCTTATATTGTTAAGAATTTGATTTCCTACCTTAATTAAAATTATTTTTATTTTATTTCCTAAATAAAAATTAGGTTTGATAGATTTATGTCACTCTATAAATGTGTAAGCCTTATAACTATGTGAGATAATTTTTGCTGAATTGATAATTAAATTTCTATTTTTTTAATTTTCGATATTCCTTTATGTGAATTACCGAATATTAATATCTATATCCATGTATTTGTGCACAAATCAACGAATTATAAAAGATTAATTTCTAACATTAGTACGTGAATCAACAAATTTCAATATTTATCCTTTTATTATTTTATTTTATTATTATTTTACTTCTTTAAGCTTCTACTACATTACATTTTCAAATTTTATTTTTCACATAATCATTTTTAAAAATTTAGCTAAAATTTTAGATTTAAATTATATTTTTTTGTGAGAAAATTATATAGTTCTTATAACAGCATATTTATTGTATAATTTTTTATTAGCTTTATATATTTATACTTGTAATATATATACTTTGTGTATATATTATTTAAGTGAAATTTTAAAAATAATTGTTAATTTCCAAGAAGAGTTTCAGATAAAAAAAAGTTAAGGCCCACTTATCAAGTGGAAGTAGTATATGACATCACTATTTATTTAACTTTGTAGCATTGGTTGTTGTGCATGGAAGATTCTCGTTGTTGTTCCTTTCTCACCATGTGGAAGAGTTTTTTACGTTTGAATATTGTCTTTATGGAGCAATATACTGAACCACAGGCACCAATTTGTCTTTTAAATAATACCAGAGCGTGTGCCTTCCACGTTCCTTGATATTTTTAAATTGAAAAATATTATCTACACTTGTAATATATATAATGTTTATATTAAAAAAATAATAAAAAATAATTTAATTAATTATAAAATATGAATTTATTAAATTAACATTCACTTATTTCTTTTTAAATTTTTAAATTCTTTCTTTTTAATTAATTATTTAACTATTATTGATTTGATTTTTTAACTAGATGTAGTTATTATTGTATAACTTCTTAGCATACATTAAATATTTTAAACTTAATTAATAAAAATAAAAAATATATTTTTATATTATAATATAATTATTGAGTGTAATTTTTAGAATATAGATAAAAATTTTTCTTTTTAAATTTTTTCGAATGGAAAAGAATTAAAATATGGTTGGCGGTAAGATGATTTCTTTTTTTTTTCTTTTTTAGTGGAAGATGATTTCATCATTGATTTTGAATCATATGCAGCAATATTATACATCTAAAAATATGCATTTGATATATTTATACAAGTGAATAAAATTTTCATATATCATTTATTAATATTAGTAAATTCTTATTACATTTCTAATAAAAATAATAATTAAGTATATATAAAATGTAAAATTTAAAATATTGTTAGAGAAAATTTAATTCTCTCTCTATAGAATTGCAAATATATTATATATATGAATGTGATATGGAGGAGACTCGTGTAATTTCATTAAACTTAACCTCTTATAAAAGCATACCTAAACAATGTCTCACTTTAACTCATTGCACATCATCGCAATGTCAAAACCTGTCTACCAAGCTTTCTTAGCTCTCTTCTTCTCCTTTACCTTCATAAATTCCTCTTACGGCGATTTATCCACTCCACCTCCCACAGTATGTCCGCCGCACGATTGCGGCAACGGCGTTACGATTAAATACCCATTTTGGTACATAAATGGCACCAGCACTGCCATCCACTTTTGTGGGTACCCAGAGTTTGGCCTGTGGTGCTCTAATAATGGCGAGCCAGTACTCAAGTTGCCAAACGACACCTACTATGTCAAGGACATAAACTACACAGATTCTACAGTCACTCTAGCAGATATTGATGCCACAGGACAAAGATGTCCAAGGGCACGTCACAACCTTACTTTAGATAACCTGCCACTGAATTACAGTACAGGTTTAGATGTGAACCTGAGCTTTTACTTCAATTGCACTTCGAACCCATTTTCTTTTAATACTTCCACTGCTACTCCCTTAGTTGTTGGGTGCTTGGAGTTCGAGCTGATGCAATCTTATGTTATTATGGTGGAGGATGAGATGGATTATGAGGTTGATTGGGTTGGGAAGTGCTTGGATCATGTAGTGGTCACTGTAATGAGAGAAGAGATCGGTGGAGTTAACGATTTGATTAGTCAGTTTGGTGGCGCCATGAACCGAGGATTCCTGCTCGACTGGGGGATGGCGAAGGAGTGTATTGCTTGTGAGGTTTCTGGTGGGTTCTGTGGGTACAATAAGATAGCAGAGGCGTTTTTGTGTTTTTGCAGTGATGGTTCCATCGGACATAAAAACCAATGTCAAGGTATGCTCATTTCTATTTTCTTTATTTATTATTTTTTTTATTGTTCGGCAGTATTTTATTTTTACAAGGGGTCTATTAATAACTTGTAGTTTTTTATTTTATTTTATATAGTTGTTAAAAAATATAAAGCATAATTCGTTAAAAAAATTTATTAGAGAAATTATTTTTATTTTTATTTTTATTTTTTTATAAATATTTTTAACACATGTTCTTTTTTTAAAAAAAAAAAAAATAGAGACAACAGATCTGGAACGTAAAATGTGCAGAGCAGACATGATGCATGAATTATCAAATTAAAAATTAACAACTAGGTGCATAAATCAAGGCTTGCACTTTACTTTTCCCCATTCGCATTATTGTTAATATTTATTTGATTATTTGAGTAGACTTAGTCAGCTCTTTGTTTTATGGGTATGGACCCACTTAAGAGATACATAGTTTTGGCCCATTGTTTTGTATATATTATGCCTTGTTCATTGACTTTCTGCTCCAATTTGCATAATAGAAACTTGGGATTTGCTTAAACTTGCTCTTGTGACCAAGGCATTGGCTTTTGGGCTAAAATCTCTTTATTTTGTGGTCGATATAAATGAATTTTTTAAAATTTTGCGTGTTTAAATAATATATATTTAGTTTAAATGTATTAAATTCTAAAGTTTTTAAATTTAAAATTTAACAAGTTTTTCTCTTTATATTTTAATATTCACCTTTAAAAATATATGTATTGAGTTATTAAAATTTTTAATAATTTTTTATAAAAATATCAGAAAATTTTATTTTAAAATACACATTTTGTATTTCAAGTAAAACACTCTTATTCTATTACATATAAAATATTACTCTTTTTTCTTTTCCATAAAAATTGTGTCTTTTATTTTAAAACATCCCTTTTTCAACTATTTTCTATTTTTTCTTTTATTTATTTATTCAATTATTATTATTACTACTACTATACATAATAAAAATATCTATGTACTCTTAATAAAAAATAATAAAATAAAATTGTGACAATAACTTTTTAAGTTCCAATTTTTATATTTAATTAAAATGTATATAATATTTATTTCATAATTTTAATTTATTATTTAAAAATATGTATATTATTTACAATTCATGCAAAGTACATATTCAGAACAAGTTTTAAATTAAATTTGGTTTCTATTATTAAATTTTATTTCTCAATATAATTCTTAGACTTGATTAAAAATTAGAAAACAATCAACCAACTATAAATATGAACTCCTTGGTTTTGACTTCAAAGTCAATAAACAAGTTGATATGGTTAGATGTTGAATGAAATTTAAAAAATGACCTATATGTAAATATATATATATAAAATAATGTTGTTCTTGGATAGCTAAATGTCAAATTTTAATTAGTTCCTTCCAAACAACTTCAAAGCATGTTAAGTTAAAAAAAAAAAATTAAAAAAAATCGTTACCTGTAGGTAACATTTTATGGCAAAAAGTTTTCCAGGCAAAAACTACCTATTAAAAGAAGCATTTGCAATTGCATATAATATAATAAATAATTTGGTGATGCGTTTGCAGGATGCATACGTAGTTACTTTATTATTCATGTGGAAAATACATTTATAGAAAAAAAAAATCATATAAACATATAAAATTATTATTAGCTTCACCCTTTGGTTGATATCTAGACAGGAATGGAATTAGAACTAACTATTTATTATAAAATAAGTTGATACAATTAACACAAAAAAATATATTTGTAAAATTGAGACCATTAAATTCAAATTTTATCAATATTGATAGATTTAAACGAAGTTTAATTAATGGACTCTCCAAACTCAATCGCACACGCAGTCCATATTCGATGTTACTTCAAGCCATTTCAGTCAACTCAGTTTTTTGCACAACGCTTGGAGTGATATATTTATTTATTTTTTTAATTTTATTTTTTTATATAGTTGCCAGCTTCTATGTGTCACCATTAATTAACTGAACATTGAACTCTTACAGCAACTGCACTGCTTCGTTTTAGTCTTCAACTGTCTCTTTTGCCCAACCATTTCACAGTTCACATGTCTCTCAGTTTTCTGTAATGAAACCACCTTCTGTCCAATCTTCTTTATGCATCATCTTCCTCTCAATATCACTTTTAGCGCTACATGTTTGTAGCGATGAATATGAACCCTACTCCAAATGTGCTCCTTTTAGCTGCGGAAACATCACAAGTATTAGCTACCCTTTTTGGGGAAATGGTCAACCGGACTATTGCGGGTTGCCAGGTTTCAGGATTGATTGCAGAGATGGAGTATCAGTATTAAATATCATGTCTCTAAAGTATCATGTCATTGATATTAATCTTGATGGTCAAATACTGCGGATTGCGAGGATAGATCTATTCGATAACATTTGTCCTGATCAATACTTCAATACCACCTTGGATCTTACTCTTTTCAGTTATACTTCAAATGATGAAAATGCCACCATGTTGTACAATTGCGATGTCTCAGTGTCTCAGGCTGGTTATGATCAATTTAGTTGCCTGATAAACAACCTTCCCCGCAATGGATACTTTAAATTGGCATCACCCTCCATTGTCGAAAGTGAATTTGCATTGGGTTGCAACATTAGTGTATTGATTCCTGTCCTGGCGACAGCTGTTGAGGGATTTCGGCGAACAGAGTTGACTGTTATTCAAGTTCTAAATGAAGGTTTTGAGGTTAGGTGGATCGCAGATCAAGTCAAATGTAGATATTGTGTAAGTTCAGGTGGTAGATGTGGATACAACCTGACTGTTAATCAGTTCGGTTGTTTCTGTCCTGACCAAGCTTATGCCTGGACATGTCCTAGTTTCCCTCCTCCGGCCACTCAGCTGGAACCTGCAGCCACACCATCTGGTGAAACTAGTTCAGGTATGCAAGCTTGTAGCTTTTGTATCTAGCTATAAATCTGGTTTCTTAAGCACTTATCGTAGGATATGAATGCTGAGTTTAGAGGAATCAGCTCCTGAAAACCTGAAATTGTTTTTGAGGAATCAGCCACTGAAACCTGAAATGCTTTTCTTCTTAGGATAGATGGACCATCCCCAGATAGTATTGTCAATCGAAAGCAAAATTAATTAGACTCAGGGCTGTACAGAAATTTCAAACGCTTTGCCTTCAATATCATACCATGATGGATACAAATAAAGTAGAAAAAGCTGGATAAAATGTTATACTCTCTTCTGCCTTTGCACTCAAGGGCCAATCTCTGTCCAGCCCAAGGATGGGCGGCATATGCCCAATAGAAATTGTCTACTTGTCTCTCAGTCCGTAGGTCCTAATTCAAAGTTAGAATTCTTGGGGTTCATGCCTAAGCTAAGTTGCGAGCAATTATGGGTAACTTATGTTGAAAAGGGTTCGTTTCCACGTATTGGATTGGGAATAGCCTAACATTTGTAAGCATGCGGACAGTCTATTTCGACCCAAAGAGCAGAAACTCCTTACCTTAGAACAATTCCTAGTCGTGTGGCTAATGTGTATTTTTTACCATTCAAAACTACAAGATAGAAAAAGGCTCCTTGCCGCATTGGCTGTCAGTGGGGTCGCTAGGAGACAACTAGAAATTGTGCTAGAGTTGCATAATTCCTGGGTCTATATATCTATGTTCTTTGTCCTTTGAGTTGGATTTTTGAATTGACGATACATATATATATGGAAAGGGAATGATTTTTGTCTCGCCGCGCTGCAAAAGCGGGCATTAAAAAAATCTAAGGGCTTTGTGATTTAATAAAAAAACCAACTGAAAAACAAATTGCTTCCCTAATTTCAGGGGCAATACGGTTTCAAGACAAAAAAATCAATAAAAAAACAGCCGCTGCACAGCGGTTCGCATTATTTTATTTTATGTGGATGAGATTGTTTTCGGAAATTCATGAGGTAATTTTATTTTGCTTTATTTTTTTTTATAAATACACACTCTTCCCTTTTTTGATTGTCCCACTTTGTAGCGGATCCACTTTGAAAATCATTTATATATATATATATATATATATATATAAAAGCAATTTCTTAGCAGCTTCAAGGGGTCAAATATTGAGAAAGCAAATGTAAAATGGGAATTTGGGCATATGGGGTTTTCTTTTCTATGCTTATCGCCCGCCATTTTACTATTCTCTCAGTGCTATCAGAGTCTTGGTCAAATGTCATCTCAAGCAAAATACAGAAATAGAAAAGGACAGTCACCTTTGATGTCAACACAAATAAATGGTCATTTTGTTTACATTATATTATCAAATAGCCATAATTTAGCAGTCTGGCTTTCAATCTCTTTCATTTCTTAAAAACAATAATAAATTTGAGAGCTTTAGATGAATTATTAACAATTGTATCTCCAATCAAACACTACTCCTCCTCTTACCAATTCTTCTTCTTGATTGAAGGAAAAAAAAAAAGAGGGAAATGAGAACCCATTTCTTCCTGCTATTTTCTCATGCGAACTCCATAATCACCCTCTTCTGTTTCACAGTTTTTGCTTCAATATCTCACGGTCAAGATGATGCATGCAGCAGAAACTTTTATTGTGGGTCTATGAATTTTTCTTACCCTTTCTGGAGAGATACTGAAGGCCATGGAATCTGTGGTAACCCAGACTTTAAGATCGATTGCAGAGATCATAACCAAATCCCTATTATAGCTACATCCAATGGAGAGTTCAAAGTACTGTCTATAAATCAAACAAAACATGAGATTACAATAGTTCAAATGGATTACTGGAAAGATGTTTGTCCTAAAGAGTTTTCCAACATGACCCTGAACTGGGGTCTCTTCAATATTTTACCGGGGTTTCAAAACGTAAGTTTCTTTTACAATTGCCCCTTCCCGCTGCCGCTGCCTCCTCCGACGATACCCAAAGACAACACATTTCGATGCCCTCCAGTTAATAATCAACCACCGAATGCATTCTACGCAACAACTGAGGAGCTTTTGAGTAATCCGGAGCTATCATCAAAAGCTAGAGAATGTGAAAGAGTAGATATTCCTCTTCCATCGGATTTCCATGTAGATACCAGAGGAATTGAGGATTTGATGGAAGTTCTCAAAGGAGGTTTTAATGTGTCGTACGATAATCATGTTGATTGCAGAACTGAGAATGTTACGTGCCCGGTTCATGGTGGTATGTATATTCCTCTCAGTCTTCCATTAGTTAATCATAGATATCTTAGTCAAGGGATGGGTATATTATACAGTTCTCTGATTACACCAACAGAGCATACACATAATAAGAAAAAAAACGACAATACACAATCAGTTGGTTTTCATGTGATTTTCAAGTTGAAAACTGAAGTGATTAGAAACTAATTGCATCCACCCTTCTCTTCATTTTCTTTTTTATAATTGAAACTCTTAATCCATTTTCTTTGATTCCATTCATTACAAGAAATAATAGTCTCTTCTTTTCTTTCATTTTTGTTGTTTTACTTCATTAATTCTTTTTTCATATTTTCTTTGATTTGCTGAAAATTTTTATCCAAAAGTTCTTATACATTATAAATTTAACTGTAATACATAATCTTTTTTCACTTACCATAAAAATAATAAATTATTTTTATTTAATATTAATAAATAATGACCATAAGAATTTTTAATTTTTTTTGTTTTAGCAATTGCCACTTATTATATGATAATTGCATCATATAATAAATAAGTTTTAGCACAACAAAGGTTATTAAAGTATGATAGTAATACACAAGACAAATTTTTTTTTTTTTTTTAATTTCCCTTTGACAAATATAGAATTTTTCTTTTTATAATATCGCGGGTCCCATAACAATATTGTTGCTGTCTGTATTAATCTTTATTATCAAATATGCCATAGCTTATGGCAAAATATCAGAAAGGTCAAGATGGTAGAATGGCCACACAAACAAACAAAAAAATACAGTACAAATAATCCCCCAATCTGACAATAATCTAATTCCATTTCATACTTGAAAAATCTGTATCCGAGTGTCTTTGTTTGCTTTCCAAGGCCCACTTTTGAACTTTGAACCTGTCAACGGTCTTCTCTGATTTCTGTTAGAGAAAGAGCTTGGAACCTGCCTTGCCACTTTCCTCAGAACTACACATGTCTGGCTCTTCTCACCTACATTTCTTCTTCCAGCAACTATCCAGGTCTAGTCGTCGGGTCCAAGCTTTTTGAACTAGAGCCAGGCTTGGGCTTCTTACGGATGGGTTAGCCCATCCCACTCTGCTTTTATCATAAAAAGAAAAAAAATCTATCTTGTCCAATGATTATGAAAATTCCAAAAATAGTTAATAAAACAGAAAATTTTTGTTTTTTCAACCCAACCCAACCCAACCCTTTCAGTTCAACAAAGCAAGTCCTCCACTCCCAAAAAGTCATCCACTCACTCAATTACCGCTTTATCGTTTAGATAAGTTAGCTGACTCTTTCAATCTCTACTCTTATATCAAATGTCCCAAAATGCCATCACCTAACCTCTTCTTACTCCTTTCTACCTCTTTCATTTGTCACACCCATAATACGCATCATGCTCTTTCTCCATTTCTTTTATTTTCTCACAATTTTTTTTCATTTTTATGGTTGACATATATATAGCATATAATTATGTCCAATATTAAATAATTAAAAAAATTTTAAATAATTTAAATTGAATTAAACGAACTCTCCAAATGTGTATGTTGAATAATTTCAACTTTGATTTATAATTTTCTCTTCAAATATATTTATTTTATTGCGTGAAACATGAAACATGGAAAGTTTAACAAACAAAATGTTTTATAAAACATTTAGGTCACATTCTAAGAGCTATTCAAAATTTCCCACCTTTAGAAATTGGAAGCTCTTTTGATGTTGAGTTGTTGGCCAATACCCATTTATTTTCCTCATGGAGCTTAGGCAGCCGCCGTCCAGTCTACAACTTCAACAAATTTCCCAATATTCTATTAGTAGGAATTAGGAAATGCTAGTTCTCTTCTATATTCTTTTTTTTTAATCAACTGAATTATTTCCCTTGTCATTGAAATTCTAATTAAGTAATATATATATGTTAATTTTGATGGAGAAGAGTCATAATTAGGCAAAATCAAGACCGAACATAAAAGTCTACATGGTCCCGCAGTCTCCACTAAAGCATGCTTGAAACCAAGGATTTGCTGCTAAAATCTAAGGCTGTTGAGCACATCAACTTTACTTGTGCTTCAACCAAAGACTTGTCCTTTGTCCTCCTTTGTCAAACTTCAAAAAAACCAAACAATATATAACATATATACAAGTAGGCCATTTCCTGCCTCTTAAAAGCTAAAGAATTACCAACTCCATTGAGTTTTCCTCCAAATGCTTCTTCCTATTTCCTTTGCTTTCTTCCTCTCCAAATGGATCTCAGAAACCTCTGCATAGCCCATAATCCTGTTTTCATCTATCTCATCGTTCTCTTCTTCATATCTTCAGCTCTCCAATCTTTTTCACTTGATCAGAAGTTCCAAGCTTGTGCACCAAAGTCCTGTGGTAAAGGTCCTAACATAAGCTACCCTTTTCGTTTGTCTGACGTTCAAGAATCCTTCTGTGGCTACCCGAATTTTGATATTAGTTGCAATGATGATGAGTACCCTGTCCTCAAAATCTCCTATGATGATTATATCATTAAAGATATCTTCTATTCCAATCAATATTTCTTGGTAGCTAGTGCTTCTGTTTATAATGAGAAGGATACATGTCCAACTCCTTTGCATAACGTGACCCTTGATCGAACTCCGTTTAATATTAGCCGGGGTTATATTAATTTGTCTTTCTTTTACAATTGTACTTCAAAGCCTGAAAACTACCCTTCTTATCCAATTGATTGTGCCAGCAATGCTTCTCTTTTTTCTTTTGCTGGGTTTCATATTGAAATATTAGAGCACATGTACAACTATTCTTTGGGGTCATGTCGGTACTTTGTTAATGCTCCTTTGCACACGTACGGTGCTGGTGCTTTTGATGAAAATATGTTCACAATGAAATATACTGAGATTTTGAAGACGGGGTTTGTCTTGAATTGGACTGCACATAATTGCAGCACTTGTCAGGGAAGTGGTGGTCGCTGTGGATTTGAGAATAATGCATTTGTTTGTTTTTGCAACGATAAGCCTCATCAAATTTCCTGTGATGATGGTAACTCTTTATGAAATTCAAAATTTTTGCATCAATGCATAATGCTACTGATTAGTTTCAGATTAGCCATCTCATGATTAGCTTAGTTTGCAGTCTTGTGATTTCTTTGGCTTATTGTTTCCGCAATTGAATTTGAATTAGTACAAGCTTTTTTCTTTATGATATCAGCTATGTGGTTGGGAAATGATTCTACATTGACAGACAGCCATCATCAGTAAAGTCAATACTCAATATATGCCATCAAATTAATCTGAGGTATAGAGAAGATAGGCTTGTTTTCTGAAGAATGCAACTTGCTTTATATTTTCTTCCCTTGACCTCTTCAGTGACTACAGCTTGTCACTTTCAAGTAGTTATTGTGCTAAGAAAATTTCAAAATTGAAGCTATCAGGAAAACTTCACTTCAATTTGAATGGTTAAACCATTGTTGTTATATTCAGACATTTATGTTTTCAGTTTGGAGATTGCTTTTGCTCTTTTCTTGATGCATTTAATGCTGCGTGTTTATACGGGAAACAGCATTGAATATATGCAGTGCTGTGTAATCACTAATATAGACTGAAAATAATATAATCTTCTTCTCTGTTTAATAACAAACAATAGCCTTTTAAGGAGTGTATCAATCAAACACCGCTATTTGTACTTTTTAATGGCAGTCTTCCTGTTTGATTTTTGCATATTTGCCAGTCATCTTCTAGGATTCAATTACTTATAATAATGTATATTTATTTGCGAAAGGCTGCTAAATGGTTCAGTAAACATGTAGCTGTTGTGCAATATTTTCTGTTGAATTTCTGTACATAAAGCTATTCTGTTGTCGCTCAATTCGTAGGGACTTCAATAGTTGCAGTTCACCTGAATTCTTCATTTTCATCTCTTGCAGGTGATGATCCAAATATAAGAGCGAAGGTTGGTATTGGTAAGATGCTTCACCATATCTGTTTCTTTCATTTCATGTCTTCTGACGCAGCTTTTCACTTCAGTTGATGCTAAATAGCAAAAAAAAAAAAAAATAATAATAAATAAATAATTGTGCACCTAACTGTGTAATTGATAATTGTTATCACTCCCTATCTTCTTCTGTTAGGTGTTGGGGCTTCTTTAGGAACTATAATCCTGATGTCCATAGGCTTCATCATCTATCTACGCCGCAAGAAAAAACGACCATATGCGCCATCCTCCTTTGTCTCTGGAAGCTTCACATCAGATTTCTCTTCAAGATCAGATATGGAGAAAGGGGGCAACCATCTGGGGATCCATCTCTTCACCTATGTAGAACTTGAGCAGGCGACTAACTATTTCGATTCTACTCGAGAACTTGGAGAAGGTGGTTTTGGCACTGTGTACCATGGTAAGAACACACAACTTTTGTGTCTTGAGCCATGCTTAATTATTGGAAAAACATTTCACTAGAACAAGTTCTTGCAACTTAGGCAAACTCCGAGATGGGCGAGCTGTTGCTGTAAAGCGTTTGTATGAGAACAATTACAAGAGAGTTGAGCAGTTCATGAATGAAGTTGACATCCTAACTCGCCTGCGCCACCAAAATCTAGTCTCATTATATGGATGCACATCTCGCCACTGCCGCGAGCTCCTACTGGTATATGAGTACATTCCCAATGGTACAGTAGCTGATCATCTTCACGGAGAAAGAGCAAAGCCTGGTGGACTTCCATGGTCTACTCGAATCAAAATTGCTGTCGAGACTGCTAATGCATTAACGTATCTTCATGCTTCAGATATTATTCACCGTGATGTGAAGACCAACAACATTCTGTTGGACAGCAATTTCGTTGTTAAGGTTGCAGATTTTGGATTGTCTCGCCTCTTTCCACTGCATGTCACCCATGTATCGACTGCTCCACAAGGAACTCCAGGCTATGTTGATCCAGAATATCATGAATGCTATCAGTTGACAGATAAGAGTGATGTGTATAGCTTGGGAGTGGTGTTAATTGAGCTTATATCATCAATGCCTGCAGTTGATATCACTAGACATCGTCATGAGATTAACTTGTCTAACTTGGCAATCAACAAGATCCAAAGCGACGCGTTGCACGAACTTGTAGATCCTAATCTTGGGTATGAATCAGACTATGCCGTTAGAAAAATGATAAATGCAGTGGCAGAGTTAGCTTTTCAGTGTCTGCAAAGTGCAAAGGAATTAAGACCAACAATGGCAGAAGTGTTGCAGACTCTCAAAGAAATACAAACCAGAGACTATGATCCAGAAAAGGCAACGGAAATGGATGATCGATCCGATGATGTTGGATTATTGAAGAGTGGTCCGTTGCCACCTTCTCCAGACACTGTCATGATCACATGGAATAGCTCTGATACAACACCTAGTACAAGTGGTTAAGGATTGTTTTTTATGTTCCACTAAAATTGTTAGTAAATAGTACAAGTATGAGCGAATATGTCAGTATTTTTTCATCTGTTAGACATGAGTGATTTTGATGGGAATGTACATATATGATGTTGTTCTAGGGAAGTGTTGTGGGTTGCTCTAGTTAATTTTTCTTTTGATTAACTGATTTTTGTCTTTCAACTGATCATAATAATTAGTCTGAATAAAACATTGTTTTATTCATCATAATGTCATTGTACCTTAGCAACATGTACTCTCTGTATTATTATTGTAGTGCAGCTTAAGCTTACTGACTATGAATCATAAATTGTTAACCCTATGTGATAACTGCAGTTTTTGCTATGGCTTTTCAATAGCTTCCATCAATTCTGATTTATTTGTAAAGGTTCACATCCCCATCCAATTCTGATTTATCATCAATTCCAATTCAATTTTCTTTTTCCCTTCCTGCTACTGCAAAATTAAAGGAAGGTCAAACCATCCATGTTAGAAGTTCCACAGGAAATACAAAGCAAAGACTGAAACACAGAAACATCAAGAGGGTCTGAATATTCCATCAAGTGGTGCTGCATTATTTAAAGAGTTTGCAGGTGCCGCTTTCTACCGATACCATCACTGTGAAATAGACTAGTGTTTCTGTTACAATTCAATTCTGCAGTCAAGTGCTGCTTGTTTCACTAAATTTTTCAGTAAATAGAATAGAATGGCGTACTAGAGCAATATATGCAATGAGGCGGGCATAGTTTTGCATTCATTACTGAGTATCCATTAACAGAATGAATTCTGATAATGCCATCAAAAGCCAGAATGCTTTTTGTTAATGAATTTATCAACTACATGCTCCTGTCTAGATCACCAATTTTTTTTTTCCTTTTTAAGGTCAAAGTACATGGTGGAGGATCTTGCAGCGGGAGTTAAAGAATACTGAATTACAGATTTGGATTCCAATCAGTTCACTATTATTTCATTAGAGAGCAGCCAAAAAAAAAAAAAAAAAGAACACTGGCAGCACAAGAAGAACTGCTAGAAGAGACCGTGCAGTACATCTCCGGTGTGTCAAATATGCAGAGCTTAAGATGAGAATGTTTATGCACTCGTGCAAAAGCATTTTGGTTCATGTCAAATCTTGGATAGATGCCAAGTTTACGAGGTATATAGTGGAAATATAGCTAAGCTAACTGGTAGTTGCATGTGGTTCACTTTATCTTTTTAAATGAAAACTTTGCAAGTTCTTGAGAGTGAACTCTATATTTTTATATATATATATATATATAAGTTAGTTCTATGCTTGCTTTTCAAAAGAAGAATCATCAATAAAAAAAATTGGATTTCTTCTATTATGCAAAGACATTGTAGAATTGAATAACCTCTGCAAAAGCTAAACTCTAATTTTTACAAAAATGAAATAGTAGAAGGCTCAACATCTGAGTGTTGAGGCGAAATGTGGAAAGGCTGTGGAGGGATTGTTAATGCATCATTCGAAGCTTCCAACATAACCAAAACCTCACTTATTGATGGTCTATTTGATGGATTTGTGTGTATGCACCACAGCCCTACCAACACCAGCTTTCTTGCAATTTCATCATCCTCCTTTGTCACCACAGAACACAATCCCAAGTCATTTCCAAGCTTGACACACATATAAATCCAATGTGGAAAATATATATTTTTACTTGGATGATCATCTTTGACGTTCTCATTCTTTCTTCCACTAACCATCTCTAAAACCATCATTCCGTAGCTATAAACATCAGACTTATACGAAACATTTCCGAATGTCCTGCTAAATACTTCAGGAGCAATATACCCAATAGTTCCTCTCGCGTCTGTCATTGATACAATACTTTGTTTCCTAGAGCAGAGTTTAGAGAGCCCAAAATCTGCAATTTTTGGACAAAAATCTTCATCCAAAAGGATATTATGAGGTTTGATATCTAAATGCAGTATCCGATTGTTGCATCCCTGATGCAAGTAGTCAAGCCCTCGAGCTATCCCAATTGCTATTTGATGCAAAATTTTCCAACCTAGGCATGCTCTTGAAGTGTTTTTGTTATATAGGAACTTGTCAAGTGAGCCATTAGCCATGAACTCATAAACAAGTGCTCTTTTGCAACCATGGAAGCAAAATCCTACAAGAGAAACAATATTAACATGACAAGTTTGACTAATACTTGCAACCTCGTTGATGAATTCTTCCCCTATTCCTTTTGATTTCTTGAGCATTTTTACTGCCACAAGACGACCGTCTGCTAGCTTTCCCTTGTATACACTGCCATAACCTCCGTCACCTAACTTAACCTCGAACGAGTTTGTCATTTTCTTGATATCTGAGCTGTTGTATCTTTTTGGAGTTATATATTCATACTGCCTGATCAACATCTCAATGTTCTTGTCACTGCCGTCTCTCATTCGACAAAAGGGTATTGCCATTTGTTTTGATGGCCTCATTTGTCTGAGTTTCCAAGAAGAGAACGTGATGATACAAAAAGATAACACCAAAGCCACCACAAACCCAATGCCTGTAAATATACTTGTCCAAGCAGAGGTAAAAAATTTTAATGTTTCTTTGCAAAATTAAATTGCAACTGAAACCAAAAAAAAAAAGGGAACCAGACTGAATCGAACTATTGTACCTAAGAATAATTTCTTGAGGTTTAATCCTTCTTCTTTGTCTGTAACATAACAATTCTGGATAGTCAAGCTGATATGCTATAGCAATGCAAATAAATATAAAAATACACCGGAAACACAAAAAGGACCATAAAAAGAAAAATGAAACAGACCTGATCTGGGTTCTGGAGAAGATCCATTGTTTTGGGTATCATCATCAAGGGACATGCAGATAAATTCATGATTCGTAATATTAGATCCACACAGTCCATGAAGAAAATCCTCACAGTCAGTACAATTATGCCTGTTGGCAAAATATTCGACATCAAGACTTTGACTCAGAGCTTGTTGCAGTGTCATGGAATTCCTACGTAGGTCAGAAATAGCCTCTTCAGAAACTGGAACGGTAACACTCATTCTGCAGTACTCAATGTAATCCTTTAGGTTTGCCAAAGTGATTTCGTCCATGTAGTAATTATAACTAGTCTCCAGACTGGGGCTGCCACCGTCACATGTAAAACGATACTTAAGCAAGGAAGGAAACATAGGGCATCCATATACTAATGTGAGATTTCTTACTGTTTCAGCATAATAAAAGTTTGAATGATTCAAAGTTTGATATGGATGAAGCGCATCACCACCATCAGGACATGGATTCCAGAGATTGCACGGGGAGATGCTCATCCTATAGTTACTTTCATTAATATTCAGTACACTGAAGTTTTGTTCCTTGATACAAATAATCGGAAGCGTACTTGGACAATAGAGATGGAATGCAGGATGGCCGCAATATTCAGGTACATTTCCTCCCCAAAAAGGGTATCTGATTCCTTGTATGCTTCCACAATTGTAATGTATAGTTGTAGTAGCACAAGTTTTGAACAGATCAACATTGTTGCTGTAGGATAGTGGAAATGAAATCAATACGAAAATAAGGAATTTGTAGAAAATGAGTAGGAGGTGTGGGGATTTCATTTCCTCTGGCAAAGGCATATCTATGTACTGTCAAATGCTAATATATAGCATCTTGTCAATGGATGTAAGAAGATGATTTTTTTAGAAGTTTTCTGTATCAGGATTCATTGGAATCTCCGAATGTTGCAATAAGACAAGCATGGATCTTGTTTTCCTAGAAGAGTAGATAATCTCTATAGGTTTATACCAGACATGGATACGGGTAATGGATTTTGCACTTCTGGTGCTGAATAGTTTTAGTGTTGTTCTATTCAATATATTCCAAGAGAGCTAAATAATTGGTCAATAAATATTGCTTTTGGTCACTGAATTTTGATTTAATATGATTCGATCTTTGAGCTTCACAATTCAGTTCATTTTTTGATTCAGGGTTCACTTTCACCTACCAGACAAGATTGGTGAAATGCATGGAAAAGCTTTCATCTTTGGAAACATCTTTGAAGCATATCTCATAGTTTTACAAGTCTCATTAATTTTGACATACTTGAACATATCATTGTCAACTTTGGATCAGTGGGCAAAGTGCCAAATTTTCCTGTTTCATGTTCCAATCTTGGAGGCTGCCTCAATCCTACTTTTGATGATATCTGCAAATCCTGTGCACCATTACCATGAACAACAAGGCAAGAATTTGTGACTCTTTCTTGCTGACTTGTTACCGTGATCATAAAGGATATCAGCAACCTGCTACTCTTAAGCTCTTTTAAACTGGATGCTGATGTTGCCGGTTCTTCCTAACGAAAATCTAATTGGTTATGTGTTATGTGCAAAAAATGGGAGAGCTGAATATGAGCTGTCAATTAGTTATATGAGCTGTTATAGTTACTTTATTCTGTTATTTCTTTCTTAGCTAGCAAATACTGCCAAGGCTTGCAACTTTTATATTGTAGGCCTTGTGCCAAGAAATAATCATGGTTATTGAATGAAATTGATCTTCTCTCTTAATTCTCTAAGTCTTCTCTCTCTTTTTTCCTTATTTCTTCTTTTTTTAGCTGATTGGATCATATGATATTAGAGCATTGATCTTCTCGCCTGAACCAGTGACTATTTCCCTAATATCCAAAACATTGCGCCATGTCTATAGCTGAAAATACAAGATTGCAAGAGCAAAAAAAAAGGAGGAATCCATTAAGAACATGGTTAAAGGAATGATACAAGAAAATAACAAAAGGCAAGAGGAATTATTCACGGGTATGTTCAGTGAATTGAAGACTCTTATATCTTCTATTACCCCTCCATCGCAGCCACCCTTTACTTCGTCCTCACCAGCTAACAACACCCAAAACCCTGTTGGTCCAAAACCTTTTATCCAAAACCCAGCTCTCCACCCACAAAGCCCAGCTGTTCAGAACCAAAATACCCAAAACATAATCAATACACCACCATTGCACCTTATAGCTCCTCCATTCATTGATCTCATAAATCAATCACATTAAACAAATCACCCTCAAAAACCAACCTCTAACACCTACCAAATGGCTGCCAGATTTACCAAGGTTGAATTTCCTATGTTCGATGGAGAGGATTTAGAAGCCTAGTTATTCAAGTGTGAGAGATTTTTGCAAATAGACTTCACTCCATATCATGCTAAAGTAAAATTAACAGCGATACATATAGAGGGAAGAGCCTTGCAGTGGCATCAATCCTATGTGAAGAACAGGAATCAAGGAGGAGAACTACCATGGGAGGATATCTGATTGTTCTCAAGGGTCTTTTTCGGGAGCAAGTTTATGAGGATCCTATGGCAGACCTCAAGGGATTAACACAAACAGGAGCTCTTTAAGAGTATTTAGAGGAATTCGACATTTTATCTCACAAAGTCACACTAACTGAGGATTATGCTCTGAGTTGCTTCTTGAGCGGCTCAAGGATGAGATAAGAATACCGGTAAGGATGTTTAGTCCTAAATCATTATAGCAGGCAAATGCACTAGCTAGGCTATAAGACTCATACCTCTCTACCACTGAATCTCCAAAAACCTACCTAAACAGGTTTCAACCAACTCCAGATTCTTCTTCAAATACTTTTTCTAATACCAAAACTACTATGTCAAACCTCAAGCCACTACTACTACCTACCCCAGCTCAAACATTTAAACAAACATATGCTAGCAATACTTAAACCATTCCCATACAAACCCAAAACAACCCCAAATTTATGCCTCCAAGGACCAGAAGATTATCTGATGAGGAATTGAATGAGAAGTAGGCTAAGAACCTCTGCTTTTAGTATGATGAAAAATTTGTGTCTGGCCATAAATGTAAAAAGAAACATCTACATATGGTTGTTGCACAGGATTACCCTGAAGAAGAGGTAGAATCTGGAGATGAAACTTTCTCATGGAATAATGAAGAAAATATTGATGCAGGGCCAGTTATATCACTACATGCCTTATCGAGATTCACTAAAAGGTTATATCAGATGATGAGATTGATTGGGAATCACAAAAGGAAGCTGCTCCAATTATTGATAGATTCGTAATAATAATTTCCTGGATTTTACAGTAGCTAAGGGACTGGGTTGTAAGTTATAATTAATTTCTCCTGTGAATATTACTATTGCAAATGAGCAAGAAATTAAATGCTCTTATATTTGCAAACAATTATGTTGGAAATGCAGGGATAAAATTTTGAGGCTGATTTCTATATTATGGCTTTAGGAGGCTGTGAAATGGTATTGGGTGTGCAATGGCTATCTACATTAGGTGATATCATTTAGAACTTTAAGCAACTTTGTATGTCCTTCATTATTAATGGCAAGGAGTACAACTTTCTTGGGGAAAATTCTACCACTATGCAGCTTATTTTAGAGAATACTATGGCTAAATTACTACAGTATCAGTCAACCTTTGCTTATGCTTTTCAAATGTAGGAGTCCTTAGGATTTTCCCTAGGACTTCCCTAGGATTTTCCATTAGCTGCTATAGTAACTGACCTTAAACTCACTCAATTACTGCAAGATTTTGGCTATTTATTTGAGGAATCGACAAAATTACCTCCACATAGGGTTCAGGATCACATAATTCTTTTAATTAAAGGGTCAAAACCAATAAACATTAGACCCTACAAGCATTCCCCTATTCAAAAGACAGTCATAGAAAACATAATCCAAGAATTACTACAAAAAGGTATTATACAACCCAGTGTCAGTTCCTTCTCATCACTTATAGTACTAGTAAAAAATAATAATAATTGGAGGGTGTGTATATACTATAGGGAATTGAACAAGCAAACTATTAAGGATAAGTTTCCTATACTTGTGATTGAAGAGTTGCTAGATGAACTTTATAGTGCCACCGTCTTTTCTAAAATTGACCTTAGATCGGGCTACCACCAAATTAGAATGTACACTGAAGACATTCGTAAAACAACTTTTAGGTCACATAATGGGCATTATGAGTTTATGGTTATGCCCTTTGGGCTCACAAATGCACCCTCAACCTTTCAAAGCCTGATGAATGAGATATTTAGGCCCTTTTTAAGGAAATTTATGCTAGTTTTCTTTGATGATATACTTATCTACATTAGAGATATGTAGGCTCACCTTAACCATTTACGAACTATATTTCAAAAGCTACAAGAACATCAACTCTTTACTAAGAAGAGTAAGTGCTTATTTGGTAAGCTCTCTGTGGAATACCTGGGTCATATTATCAATGTCGTAGAAGTAGCTACTAATCCAAAAAAGGTAGAAGTTATAGAAAACTGGCCAATTCCAAGGAATTTAAAGCAATTAAGAGGATTTTTGGGCCTATTTGGTTATTATAGGAGGTTTATTAAAGGTTATAGGGTAGTAAGTAAACCTTTGACTGAACTTCTTAAAAAGGATAACTTTGTGTGGAATTTTACAGCAGAGGAGGCATTTTTTGCTTTAAAGAATGCATTGGTTATAGCTCCAGTTTTGGCCTTACCCTCACCTGAGAAATTCTTTATAATAGAAACTGATGCATGTGATTCAGGTATTGGAGCAATTTTTATGCAGGAATCTCATCCTATTGTATATCAGCAAGGCACCCTCTTTAAAGCACCTATCTCTCTCTGTGTATGAAAAGGAGCTCTTAGCTATAGTTTATACAGTGAAGAAATGCGACCACTACATTGCTCATAGGCACTTTTTATTTAAGACAGATAATCACAGCCTCAAATTCTTATTGGAGCAAAGGATCACCATAGCTCACTAGCAAAAGTATATCATAAAGTTGTTTGGATATGATTTTAAGATCTGATACAAGAAGGGGAAGGAGAACACAACTGTTGATGCACTCTCCAGGATGCCATTTTCAAAGTTAGTAGCTTTAACACTCTCTTCACCGGTGAACCAACTCTTGCCTGAGATTGAGGCTAGTTAGTAATTAGATCCTAACTTGTAGGCTATCACTAAGGCTTTGCAGGGTGGTAAATTGACCTAGACTCCTGGATTGAAGGGTTATTGAGAAGGAAAGGTAGACTTGTAGTAGGGAATGATGATCAGCTCAAATAGAAAATTCTTCAAATAATGTATGATTCAGCCATAGGAGGGCACTCGGGCATGTAAGCAACAATGAAGAGAATCAAATTACTTTTCTACTAGAAAGACATAGACAGAGATATAAGACATTATATAAGGAACTATGCTATCTACTAGACAAGTAAGCTAGAAAATATCAACACTCTTGGGTTACTACAACCCTTGCCAATACCAGAAGGAATATGGACTGACATTAGTATGGATTTCATAGAGGGCTTGCCTAAATCTCAAAGGAAGGAGGTGATTCTCGTGGTAATTGATAGACTTAGCAAGTATACCTATTTCATAGCTATCAGTCATCCTTATCCTACAACTACCATTGCTCAAGCATTCATTATTAATATGTTCAAATTACATAGAACTCCCTCATCCATTGTTAGTGATAAGGATCCATTGTTTATACGTAATTTTTGGGAAGAGTTATTTAAGTTGCAAGGTATTGAGTTATTAAAATCTAATGCATACCACCCTCAGATTGATGGTCAAACTGAAGTGGTTAATCGATGTCTAAAAACTTACCTTAGGTGCATGTCAGGTGCAAATCCTCAACAATGGTGTAAATGGCTACCTCTAGCTGAGTGGTGGTATAACATTAACTTCCACTTAACCATCCAAACAACTCCATTTAAAGTAGTTTATGGGATGCCCCCTCCAATCCACATTCCCTATTTTCTTAGTAATTCTAAGATTGCAGTAGTGGATCAATTTCTTCAGGATAAGGAAGCAGCTCTTCAAATTATGAAGCACTACCTTACAAAGGCCTAGCATCCTATGAAACAGCAATCATATAAGCACATAACTAATAGAACCTTTGAGGTTGGAGGTTGGGTTTATGTGAAATTGCAACCCTATAGACAGCTTAGCGTGATGCAAAAAAGAAATGTTAAGCTCTCTCCTTTGTTCTATGGACCATACTATGTAGAGGAAAAAATTGGTGTTATAGCCTACAAACTTAAGCTACCTTCTGAAGCAGAAATACACCATGTATTTCATGTTTCTCAACTTAAAAAAATCTATCCCTACTTTCGTTACTACTGTCACTACCTTACCTGCACCACCTCAAACACCTCCAATTCCTATAGTTATTCTTGATAGGAAATTGGTTAAAAGAGGCAACAATGTTGCAACAAAAATTCTAGTTTAATGGTTTGACATGCCACCTAAGGAAGCTACATAAGAGTTTCTCTTCGATATACAACAAAGGTTCCCTCACATCAACTTTGTGGATAAGGTTTCTTAAGTGGAAGGCAATGTTATGTGTAAAAAATGGGAGAGTCGAATATGAGTTGTCAATTAGTTATATGAATTGTTATAATTACTTTATTATGTTATTTCTTTCTTAACTAGCAAATATTGCTAAGGCTTGCAACGTTTATATTGTAGGCCTTGTGCTAAAAAATAATCATGCTTATTGAATGAAATTGATATTCTCTCTCTTAATTCTCTGAGTCTTCTCTTTCTTTTCTTCTCATTTCTTCTTTCTTTAGCTGATTTAACTTTTGGATGGATCATTATGCATACAGCATGGTATCTCGGTGGTAGTAGGCTGGAGCTTTAATGCCATATGGTAGGAATAGCTGAGGGTATGTCTTTTCTTAAAACCATGACCTATTTGATTCTATTCCTCAAAATACAAAGATATTTGTAAAAGTTTCCCCATCAGATTTCATTTTACATGAGGGAAAATATCAATATATTCTTATTGATTCACAATTTGTATTGCTGTAAATTTTATGCAAAGAGCTTGTCTGCCACTAAAAATATGGAAGGTAAAAGTAAATCAGAACATTGATTCTCACCACTAACATAAAATTGTATGCTAATACAAGCAATTCATGAACTCTATGAACTTTAGAACACATTTACAAAATTCAGTTCCAAGTTTATACTTTGCAAAAGATGTTTTTAAACTGAAGTTGCATAAGGGTTAATATAAATTTCTAATATAACCAAAATACTAGTCATCGATGATTTAAAGATTTGTCTATATGCACCATAGCTACCATCACCAATTTTCTTACAATAAGTAGAATCCCAGGAGAGAAGCTATATTAACAGGAGAAGTTCTACTAATGCTAGCAACTTCATTAATAAATTCTTCCTCCGTTCTTAATGAGGATCTTCACTGCCACAGGATGACCATCTTCTAATACCCTGCCTTTGTACAAGTTGCCATAACCTCCTTGGGCTAATTTCTTCCTAAATGAGTATGTCAATTTCTTTACATCTGAATAGCTATATTGTTTTAAAGTAATCAATTGTTGGCCGCCACAATATTCTAGTATCTCTCCAGGTTCCACTTTTGATGTAGCGGAAGCTTAGATTAAAAGGGACAAATGTCACAAGTCGTTGAATTTTGCACGATTAACTATCTAGCAACCTTCTACAACCTATTGATTTGAGAAAAAATATCAGGAAATAAGCATCCAAGAATTCATTAATTTACAAGAATACCAAATTTAGCAAAAATACTAATTCTGAATAATCAATTCAACAAAACTAACTCAAAAAAACTCAAAAAGACAAATAAATAATCATTAGGAAAAAACCCAAAAAAAAAGGAAAAAAATACTAAAAAATTCAAAAGTAAAGAGGAACAAATTTTAAATTGAATTTTGAGACCTAAAATGATGGAATTTGAGCTTGAAGTTGGACTGCTATTAAGATATTGTGTAGCACCTATTATAGAGCTTTAAGTCAACTTCGATTTGATATATTATGTGTCTCGTGATTTAATCAAGGCCACAAGTTAAGCCCACTTGAAGCTTAGGTACCCATGGCCCACTTATCAAAACATCCATGTATGTTAATGCAATCTTGTCCACATCAACTTTCCAAAAGGGGATTACCATTTTATTTGATGTTGTCATCCTTCTAAGGATCTAGAAGTGAAAATACTCATAGTAAAAATAAAAAAAAGGCACAATAATGTTTTGGAAAATTATGCTGCAGCTAAATTGTAAATAATTGATTCGAGAACTGGAACAATGGGAATAGTTTACCTTTCAAAAACTTCTTTGAATTCAATTTCTTGGCCTGCAACGTTACGAGTTGCCTTAGAAAGATCTTCTGAGTATGAATGGTGCATTCATAAAATTAGAGGAATAGACAAGTGGCCTACCATTGCTAGTTCCAGCCTTCCAGGAGGAGAAGTAGAAGTATTATTCACTGCAGTTTATAGCTTTTTGATGACAGTGAAAGCCATGTGTAGGTAAATGAGATCCACAGATGCCACCAGAATCCTGGCATTCATCATAAGAACTGGTGTGGGCACGATTTGCAACATTAAACTTCTCTCAAAACTTTATTCACTGTCTTAATCCACTAAAAAGATCAATTACAGCAGCCTGCGAAACCAGACTGATCATATGAGCTCTTCAGTCAAAATCTGATTTCTGAATTTGCCCAAGGAAGTTTATCTACATACAAATTGTAAAAACCTGCAGCTGCAACTTGCGTATCTACACATAAAAAGTTAAACTTTTGCATAGCATCAGGAATGTTTCTAACTGTTTAAGTATTAATACCATCTAGAATATTCCCACCTAATTAGGGGTTATCCACTCCCCCTAATTAGGAACACATGGACAAAGGAGAAGACAGATTCGTCCAAGGAACTACCTCAAAGAGGAATCCTAACTGAAGTAGGAATACTCTCTCACAAGGATTTCTATTCCTCCCAGGTTTGAGTATCACTATATATAACACCATGTACCCCTCATTAGAGGACATCTTATCTCATTCATATATATTCAAGTTATCTTTCAGCCACCCGTTTTCTATTATCTAACTTAGGCATCGGAGTGTTTGTGGGGATTCCCCCCACCTCTCACTTTGCCCTCTGCTCAGTGCTTTGCAGGACGCTTAGCCCAGGAGTCCCGAAAACCAGTTATCAAGTATAATGGAAATGGAATTTATCCAAAGCAATGTCTTGAAAAGACTTTTACTGCCAGCAAGCCCAGGATTACAAGCATCCTGCCTCAAGTACAGTTGAACAATCTTCATGTCGTGAGGTTCTTGATTGATTTCCAGAACAAGAAATTTCTGTTCACTAATCGTAACGAAAGGATCTTGACCACGTAGATAATTCAGGTGAAACACATGGTAGCTGCAAAATTCAAGAACATTTACTCCCCATAAAGGATATCTTATTCCTTGTATATGGCCACACTGGTATTGAGGAGTTGAACACTCAATGTAGGGATCACTTTTGCTTGGTCAACAAGAATGAGAAGTAACTGTCAAAGAGAGGAGAAGATGATTGTTTCATTTGCAACGTAATAATGCAAGTAATTATAATATGAACATCTTAAAACAAGCAAGATTTAACGAAAGAAGAGTATTAATTTTTTATGGAAATCTTTGTTGTGGCCGAATGATCAAGAAAGACAAGTAAAATATTATCCATTTACAAAGAAAATGGAGGAACCCATTTTTGGCTGGTTTAGTGAATATTAGATGATCAAGATAAAGAATATTCCGTTTCTTCTTCAATGCATTTACATTTCAGGGAAATTATTAATTTAGATAATTTGAGTTTGAGTGTGGAGTTTTTAATGTATAAAGATTAAAGGATAATTTCTATTTTAATAATGGATTAAAATAAAAATATCAAAACATAATAGAAAAATTATATATATATGGTTCCTAAGTGATACGCATCATCATGTTCAGTTCTTCCAAATTCCATAGTTAGAGAAAAACACAAAAAGAAATATTCAGCGGCACTTATGTGAATCTTTATTTCATATTCGAAATTTACTTTCACAAATAAAAAAAAACCCAGGAAGAATGCAAATAGAATTCAGACATATAATTTACTAATTATGATGAGGTGTACTTGCTGGAACCTCGAGCAACGACATTGAGATAGGACTGGATTCCCTACTCTTGAAGCCAAATTATGAGCAGGTAAGTTTAATGGGAGGGGTACTTCCGCACTAGAGTCTTTAAAGTAATTGAATCTTAATTGAATTCGGTTAAAAGAATTATGCTTTCTTGACAGTCACATATGGGTACAACTTTTGAATTGGGAAGAACTTGGCAAAGCTCACAATTTTGTCTCATGTTGTGTGCATATATGTGTATATTGGTATGCAGGTAAAAGCTCTCAAATTATGAACAAAGATACTGCTTGCAATTTTGATCCGTCCCATTGCAATTTTTTTGTTATGTGTATATTATATACATATGTGGGCAGAACTCTTGATGGATACAGATTGCAAATTTTTTTTTTCTTCGGTCCATGAACATGTGTATGTTCATTTTGTTTTACTTGTATTGCGAGAATAGATGCGTATGTGTGTATATGCTTTTGGATTAAAAAATTAAGAAATTTGGAATATAATTTTAAATTTTAGTGTGTATATATATTAAAATGATATCTTACTCTATTAAATGGCATCTTACTCTTTTGTGGAGATTAATTTATTTTAAAGTATATATAGTTGTGTGTGAGTAATTGTGTGAATATTGATCGGCCTGAAGGGATGTCAATATTTAACAGAATTGCATATGCATTTATGGTAATGAATATATGATGATTATTCGATTTTACGTGTTGATAATAAATTGGCTCAAAGGAAGATTTAGTATTTGATATGTTCTTATTGTTAGCATTTGATTACTATGCTAAGATATCACTTACAAGTTAATATTTTTGTCCAAACAAAAAATATTAATAGAGTGTATGCTCAATATCTTGAGATGAGATTTACCTTTATTTGAATTTATTATTCATTTTATTTTGAAATTTACATGAGCTTGTTTTGGTTATTTGTTGTTCTCTCTTCAATTATGAATACTCATGTTAATATTATTGTCAGCATCAATTCTATTCTTGTGCTAAATGACAATAACTTCAAGTCATGGCAAGAGAACTTTTTGATAGTTTTTGGAGTTATAGATCTTGACCTTATGCTAATGGTTGATTCCCTTTCACTTCTTATGGATAAAAGTACCTTTGATGAAAAGAGGGATATGGAAAGGTGGAAGAAATCAAATCACATGTGTATGATGGTTAAGAAAGGTGGGAGTTGCTTACAAATATTGAAAAGAAGTTTGTTAAAAATGAAAAGGTTGAAATTAGTACACTCTTAATAAATCTAATTTCAATGCAGTATAATGGTAAAGGTAATATCAGAGAGTACCTCATGGACATTTCTCATCTTAAATTTAAGCTAAAAGCACTTAAAGCTAGAACTCTCTGAGGACTTGCTAATGCATTTGGTTTTGATATCTCTTTAGTACTATTTAGTCTTTTCACAATGAGCTACAATTGTTAAAAAAAAAAAAAGACTTGATTACTAAATGAGCTCATCTCACATAGTATTTAAGAAGGGGAAAAGGTTGGTATAAGACAAGATAGAAAGTGCTTACCTAGCCTCTACCTTTAAGAACAAGGGCAAAGGAAAGAAAATGATGAAAGATAAGGAAGCTACATATATGGCACCTCAAAAGAAATAATAAAAGAAACCTAATGAACAAGAGGGTAGTTGTTTCTTCTGTGGAGCTGAAGGGCATATAAAGAAGCATTGCATTAATTATCATGCATGGCATGCTAAGAAAGGTATGCTTTTTAAATTTGGTTTTTTTCTTAGGTTAATTTAACTTAAGTGCCTACACACACCTAGTGGTTAGATTATGGTGCAATAACTCACATCAATGTGTCTATGCAGGGTTGCCTAAGGTGCCACAAGTCAAATGATGATGACAATACATCTATATAGGTAATGGCAAGAAGGTTTGAAGTTAAGGCAATTAGAAAATTTAAGTTATTATTAAAGACTGGATTTTATTTAGATCTTGATGAGATATTTATTGTACCATTTTTTATATGAAATTTGATTTATATTTCCACTTTGGACAAATATGATTATTCTTGTTCATTTGGAAATGAAAAATTTAGTTTGTTTCATGATTTATCTAGTTAGTTTTGATTTTTATCATGTTATGATAATTTTTATTCACTCCATATAGATGCCCCATTTAATGAATCACTATAGTCAAGTACTCACTATGGTCAAGTACACAAGGTGTAAAGAGAAAATTAACCAATTAAAATTCAGTTGAATTATAGCACAAAAGATTAAGTCATATATCCAAATGGAGAATAGAGAGTCTTGTGTTAGATGCAATTCTTAACCCCTTAGATTTTACAAATTTTGACTTATGTGTTAACCAAATTAAGGGGAAACAAATCAACAAAAGGATAATTGAAGCCAACAAGACTTTAGATGTCTTAATACTTATACATATGAATATTTGTGGGGCTTTTCTTATGACTGCTTGGAACGGTTAATAATATTTTATAATTTTTATAAATGATTTTTCTAGACATGATTACATATATCTCATTAATAAAAAGTCATAATTGTTGGATGTGTTTAAAATTTATAAAAATGAGGTTGAAAATCAACTTAGTAAAAGGATTAAAAGCATCATATTTGACTATAGTGTATGACAATTCAGGTGAACAATGTTTAGAATCATTTGCTAAATTCTTTAAAGAATGTGGTATCATCCCATAGTACACTATGCTAATTTCGCCCAAAATGAATGGTGTTATTGAAAGATAAAACACGACGCTTAAGGACATGGTGAGTAGTATGATTTCTCATTTTACCTTACCAAAATCACTTTGGGGAGAAGCACTTAAAATTGCAGCATATATCCTTAATAGGGTTCCAACAAAAGCAATAACCAAAACCACTTACAAACTTTGGACTAGCAAAAAGTCGAGTTTAAAACACTTGCATGTTTAGGGATGTCCAATTGAGGCAAAGTCTTATAGGCTTAATGAAAAGAAACTAGACTGAAGGACGGTGATTTGTTATTTTACTTATGCTCTGAAAGATCTAGAGAGCATAAGTTTTATGATCCTATAACTAAGTCAACTTGTTAGTCAAAAAATGTTTGGTTCTTGAAGGACGTTGAGTTTGCAATTGGAGATAAAGTTAGAGATTTTATGTTTAAATAGGAACTTATTAATATTCTCATGGGTGCTATTGGCATTTATTAGGATTCCATTACTGACTTTGTTCGCATAATAGAATAAGACAATGTTGGAGAACCTCTTATTCAAGAAATTATTCCAGAAGAACAAACTCTACCACTTTAAGAACCTATGCCATTAAGGAGATCCACTACAATCAACTTTCGTCAAGCTATGAAAAGTTCTAAATCCTAAAAGTGAATTGATGCCATGAATGATGATATTAATTCTATGAAAGACGATAACATATGGAATTTTATCCTATTGCTAGAAGGTATGAAACCCATTGGTTGCAAATGGATATTTAAGTTCAAGAGGGATTCGAAAGGCAAAGTGAAGAGGTATAAGGAGCGTCTTATTTTAAAGGGCTTTATAAAAAAATAAGGCATCAATTATAAAATAGCTTTCTCTCAAATGTTTTTTAAAAGACTTTTTTAGGATTATAATGGTATCAATGATATATTTTGATCTTACATTGCATTAAATACATGTAAAGACAACATTTCTTAATGGCAACATTAATGAGACATTTACATGGTGCAACCATAAAACTTTGTATCTGGAGATCCAAAGGATATGGTTTGCAAACTTAAGAAATTCATCTATGGGCTTAAGCAAGCATCTCGATAATGGTATTTTAGGTTTTCATTAAGTGATCATCTGATTTCATTTTGAGGTGAATTTGATTAATAATTGCATATACCATAAGTTTTATGGAAGCAAGTATATTTTTTTGGTTTTTTATGTTGATGACATGTTGCTTGCCAGCAATGATATAGGCTTATTGCAAGAAACCAAGAGCTTTCTAGCTAAGAATTTTGAGATGAAAGATCTTGGTGATGCCTCTTTTGTGTTAGACATCCAGATACACTGAAATCGCTCTCAAGGTATTCTTGCATTATCATAAAAGGGCTATATCAAAAAAGTTATCAAGTGATATGACATGCATGATTGTAAACCACATGATATTCTTGTGGTGAAGGGAGATAAGTTTAGTCTCAAACAGTGCCCTAAGAATGATTTTGAGGAAAAGAAAATACAAAAGATTCTTTATGTATCTACAGTAGAGAGTTTGATATATGCTCAAGTTTGTACGTGTTCAGACGTTGTGTACATCACTGGGATGTTGGGAAGATATTTAAGCAATATAAAAGTAAATCATTAGAAAGTAGTAAAACAAATATTGCGATACTTACATAGAACAAATGATTGTATGCTCACATATCGAATGTCAAATCAATTTGAGATTATGCTTACATAACGTATAGACTTAAAAAGTCAATCGCACATCTTTAAACTGATTGGTCTATGGATTCAGATTCGTTTTTTTTTTATAGATTTCTATTGATTTAAGATAAAAAAAAAATGGTTGTAAGATTTTACGCAATTTAAGATTTTCCCAACATTTTCTAAAAATAGGAACAATACTTAATGGAGGATAGACACGTACAAATTAAAATTGACCCTGGAAGAATGTAACTTTATCTGTTTTTGCACTTTTTTTCTTTTAGTAAAAAAATTACTAAAGTAATTCGAATGAGTTTTGTTTTTTTCAATTACAATTCTCTTTATACATTTTACCTTCTTTTTTTTCACTTCAAAACTCTTTAACCAAAATCTCTCAAAAGAATTAATATATGAGTGATCTAATGACTAATTTTTAATAGTATTGTTAGATGTATATCATTCAATTTCTAATTTAGAAATAAAATATTACCTCTTAATATGTAGAATTAATTCAACTAGATTTTGGTGATGTTTGGACTTTAAACCAGAAGGAGGAGGAAAGTTAATTTATTAATCTTCACTTTTTTTTTTTAAGGAAAAAGAAATTGAAGGGTAGAAAAAAAAAAAAAAAGCTCAACAGGTTTAAGACTACCCTTTGTCAACAGGCTAAACCCCAGACGCATACACATGTATAACCACATCACTTATAGGCCAGCCTGCTGATGAAAAAGCCCCCAGCACATATATGACGTCCTAATAGCTACACTCCTTTCTATTTTGTTATACAAATAGCTCTAAAGCTACAATCAAGTAAAGCATGCTAATAAAGCCTATATTGGCACTTCCCCATCATGTTGCCAAAACATTTCAATATCGCAACATCCAAGAAGCTAGATACTTTTGTTTTCTATTTACATTTCACTTGGTACATCGCAGCATCCAAGAAGTACCACCATTAATACTTGCCTTCATTAAAATAAGACCTTGGAGTCAATTCGCCGCCATCAGATGATGACTGATCCGACATGCTATAACGGAAGCTAGGACTAGCCGGTCCGGCATGATGCCATCCCATATGTGCATTAGTAGAGTTGTTTTGGTTCCCAATCTCAATGTACCTATTGGTTGGATACTCAAGTTGGTGAAATGATCTTGCAATTGCTTGGTGATGGTGATTGGGATATTGATCCACACCTATTAATATTCAAGCAATTAGTACATAAAAATTTGTACATGAATCATGATTGATACCCAGTTGTAATTAATTATAAGTTTGTAAAATAATTAAAGTTACCTTGTGTGAGCAAAGCAATCTCACTTGAAACTGCAACAACCTCTTGTAAGGAGCTCCAATTTGCATGTGCTTGTCTCACCATATTTTCAATGTAACCCTGAACCAAAATCCAAGATTTAAATTAATAAACAAATGAAGCTCAAAAATGAGAATTTTGAGATTGAAATTAAAATTGATACATACCCTATTATTAATGCTTGAAAGATCTCTAGTTGAATATGTCTGCCCATGGATAACAGCACTAACAACTTGACATATAGGATTCAAGGTGAGAGTGCAATTCTGCCCTTGAAAAATATAGTGTTTATTCCCCATCTCACATGTCCTCGCATGCTTTATGGTTACTTCCCACATTTTTTCCGACATCCCATTTCCCAAAATCTGTTAAAAAAATTAACAAACTTAAAATTATTTTCAACTTCAATTATTAAATTTGAGTGTTGATAATTATCTAATTCAACATTTTAAAAGATTTATATATATATATAGAACAAGAATGTGCATACCCCTCTAAGCTTTAATGGATCGATAGTGGACAATTTCAAGAAGTCTTGAACAGTTTTAATGTTATTAGCAGATAGCTTTTTGTGGAAAGCTCCATCTTTCCCTATCTTCTCAAGACGCCACACTTCATCTTTCAACATTGGTGGGTGATGCTTCTTATATACTACATTCAGAGAAGATAATTTCATCAATTACAGCCACACATATACTACTTTCAAAAGATATCCATCATTATATATTAATCACTTTATTAAAAAAAAAAACAGAGAAAGCCAATTGTGAATTTATCATGTATGTTGTCAACTAATTCTCTTTAAATTGAAATAATTGAAATTTGACTATAATAGATAAAAAAGAATACTCAACATTGATCAGGACAAAAAAAAAAAAAGGCTCTTTTGCAATATCTGTGACAAATTGACTAAGACCTAGCCCAAATGATGTTGAAAGGGATGAAGAAAATAAATTGAGGATTTAGGTAGAATCCTTCCCTTATTAAATTTGCTGGAGAGTGATTATTGGTTAAGTGGGACACCAACAATTAATGTCATGTAATACATAGTTGCAAATTTAAGCTTTTAGTTGACTGAGTTTCATATATATATATATGTTAACATTGAAAAAGAAAAGAAAAAGATGTGTCCAACTTGATTGATGTAATGGATGGTATAGCTATTTCACTAAAGAGCAATTTTTTATCCTTAAAAAAAAAATTGCAGAAATAGTATGCAAAGCATTTAAAATGGTACCCATTACTTGCATAATTTCAATTAAGAAATCAAGGGGTAAACATTAATCAAAACATGATGTGATAAGATGATGAAGTGTGCATATGTGTCTGCTGTGTGCGCTCATATCATCTCAGGGCTAGCTATAACATTCGAACAAGGAGAAACATAAACAATAGAAAATGAGCTTCAAGTAGACACTTGAAATTTTTTATCAAATATGTTTCAGAAAATAAATAATAAATTTGTTTTGGCCATCTCACTACAAGGGTTTGACTCAAGAATTAATAATTTATTGATTAGATTCTCTAATTTACTTAGTCATCTATCATTGGGAGAGAAGATATTGGTATTATTAATTAGTTAGTTGGTTTTAATTAATTACAAATCCAACTCTAATTAGACAATTAAAAATAATAAGTGTTGAATCAAACTATATATTGTCTATCATAATCTCATTAAATCAAACTATATTATCCAAGAAAAAAAAAATCGTTCTATATGGAAAGATCTCTATGCAATGAATGGTCCTTATATCATGATAGAACCACAAAAACCATAGACATCATCTTATATTTTATGTTCTAGCTACTCTACTATAAGAAATGAGATGTTAATTTTTCAATGGTAAGAATTAATTTCGCTAGTGCATGCATAAAACTGTATCTTTGGTTATATTAATTAGTTGTATAATCCTATAACCTATATATAATTTTGTTAATTAAGAAGTGGTTTAAACTAATGTATTTGTATACTAGTTAATTTATCACACAATTTCTAGTGTTGAATGTTAAGTAATTTAGTAGCATTAATTCATTGAAGGCATGTACAGATTAAAAATTTGATGTTTAATTTCCCTCAGCCAGTTAACAAAAAAATCACACAACTTCTAGCAATTAGCAAGAAATTAAGTACCCTTCAATAATATAGCTATATCTAAGTTAAATGAATTAATTGAAGGCTGTAAGTTATTAACTCACATTCTCCTCGATGATCCTTGACGACAAAAGCACCGGTCATTGCTTCGCGAATCCGAACACCTTGCGAGCTACCAAGAACAATTCTTGCACCGAGCCTAAACTTCCGGCTTCGAATCCAGCTCGAATTGTCAGTAAACTCAATCTCTCCAATCGGTGCAATTCCATCTCGTAACGCGACCGTCAAGCAGTCTCCTGCGAGTAAAGGCCGCTTCCCGTCTCTTTCTTTCAGTATTTTGTTGTCGAATTCTTTGCTCGTCCAGGTACTGTGGTCATCAGAAGGGAAGTCTCCGTCAAGAACTACAATTTCTACTTTGACTGGGTGAGTGAGGGACATTGGGATAATCACACCGTCATCAGTTATGTCTACCAGTTGGATTTGAAGGGAATTGCCATCAAGATCAACGATTTTGCTTCCTGTGAATATTGGGAGCTTAAGATCTTTCCTGAAGATTAGCTGTAAGTTTGAGGGTGGTGATGGCTCAGGTGCTTGAATTCGCAAAGAAGGAGACCGAGTGAAAGAGCGTGTACACACCCGTTTTAGACTATTCTCCACTTCTTCGGTCACCTATATACATAAATAAATAGGTGCAAAACATAAACAAAACTTCCATTAAGATCAACTTGATTCTTTATGTTATTTTGAAAACATCAAACGTGTTTCTTGTAGTAGGGTTCATGTTTATATGTATTAAACTTACTAACTAATCTAAACAAAAGAAAATAAGATGTACCAATTACATAGATAAAAATAATTCTTATATGCATATTACACCTAGTGGTTGGATGTATATCAGAGTAGTGACATATGTATTTTATGTCGCAAATACAACCGTTAGATATAATATACTGAAGTTGGTAAAAGTTTTTCAATGTAAAAATGGATATGCAGTGGTGTTTTATGTGGTTTTTCATGAACAAATTAAAGTATAGAAAGGAAAGATCTATAGCTAAAATGGATATGAAGTGCTTACCACTTTCCTAAGCATTGGCTCCAAGGCCAAACAAAATTTCTGCATGGAATTCACCATAAGAGCTTCTCCAATCACCCTGTCAAGAAAGAAAATTGCACCTTATGATCAGACTCTATATAGACTACAAAACTTTTTCTTATAATTCCTTTTGTTTTCTTAATTTTCTTCCCAAAAAAGTAGAAAGAAAAATCTCAGTAAAATAAAGAGTTTTTTGGACAGAAAACCAGAAGATTTCAAGAATCCTGACATATCCAAGAAAACTATGTTATTATTGATTAGCAAGATAAATAGGACTAAAACACATACGAAGCAAAAGAAGGTCTAGCTCTAACTCGTTTCCCAGTTGGTTGATCCGGGTATGAGCCTGAATCATCATCAAGAAATCGTTTTGCTGCCATATCTAATGATTCTTAAAACAAGAAAGAGGTAATGGGTAGTCGCATTTAGGGTTTAGAGATAAAAGAGAAAGGTGAGAGGGCTTTCTGTATATAAAGCGTATAAAGTCAGACAAATAGCTACTAAAATAATCATAAATTAAAAAAGAAGGTTCATGGAACCATAAAGGAAACAGCTTGGCAAATGAAAAACGTAGTGACCTAGGCTGCCATGATGTAAAGACTTTGACGTCAACTCACCCATCTTGCTAGTTAACCTATCTATCTATTTGTGTCCCTTGATTTTCCTTACCAAAAGATTATCATAACTGAATTCAAGGGCTATGATTAGCCTGTTGTTAGATTGAGTCCAAAATATTTGCTAGACACTAAATGTATTAGATTGGAATTAATGTTGTTGGCTTGAACAAAATATATTCATAATTTTGCTATGCTTCCAAGAAACAGGATTTATTGGGAAAATACCCATGAAGGTACGTATGTAGGTCCAAATTAACTTAATTGCGGCCTTTTACTCTTCTATAAAAATTTAATTTATTTTCAGTCCATCTAAAATGGGATCATTTTTCATTATATTCGTAGGAAATTAAGGATTTCAATTTCCACTCCTTCAACCTCCATGCTAAAAAAAATTAATTTGGTCTAGTTGAATTTTATAACCTGTGATTGTAATTATTTTGTAAGATAACTGATTTTATTCTTATCCATTAATCTGACATAAAGTAGGAAAATAATTTTTTTTAGAAAGTAGGAAAATAAAATTAGAAGCAAACGGTTAGAATATTCTTATATATTTATGTGAACAACTACATTATGCACATTTATTATATAGGACAACATATATTTTAAATATTTTATTTTAGACAATGAAAAATTAATTAATATTTTTTTCTTCTATATATATATAAATAGTGGTATATGTATAATATTGAAATACTACACAAAAATACATATATTTTGATAGAAGGTGTATCTATTTTGGTCCATGAGGTTCAAATTTGAACCTCCAAAACTATTTAAAAAAATTATAATTTGATTAATCGAAAATTGAACTAAACAGTAATGAAAAACTTTTGGTCAATTCAGTAACCAAACTAACCGAATGCAGACATAAACAATATTATTTATTTATAATTATATTATAATAAAAGAGTATAATATAAATAATTATATTTAGATAATTTTATGCATCAGTAATACAGAGATAGCAACAGAATGGACAATAGAAATTTAATATCGTTGGTGGGTTAGCTTGTGTGCTGCTTTTCTTAGACGCGGCCTTGATGTTAGAATGATTGTCCCTTTATTTTGTATGTTTTCTGTCCATAAAAAGAAATGTAGCATCAGTGGCATGTCGAAATTCGGACAGGCCATATGGAAATAGAGTCAATCTATCAACTTGAAATCAATAATTAGTAACAGATGATTAAGTTTTAATCCAAAGAAATAATTTTTTTTTAAAATATTCTTAAGATATATATATATATGTCAAAAAATTAAAATAAGTATATTATTATTTGTGGAAAAAAAAAGTTTTATCCGCTCACCAATTTTATTTAATGATTAAAATTAATTTTGGTACTATTTTAAAAATTAATGCTAATGAAATTTTTTTCTTTTGCACTTAATTTTTATATTAGAATTTTGATGGAAGAGCACAAGGGAATCGAGAATTGAACACATGCTCTCTACCATTATCTTAGCTCCATAATAAAAATAATAAATTATTCGTTTTAGGTGGATTAGGCCTAATGAATTTAGTTTGACCACAAGTAGAATTTAAAAAATATATATGATCTGATATTAAAATTAAAAAATTAGTCATGCAATTTGATAAATTAAAAAAGTGTAAAGTCAAAGGTTTCTTTTAATAATTAAGCCACATATATATATTATGAAGATATTATTTCATTTTCTTCTAATACATATCTAAAATTGCAACTACTTTTTGTGCTACAAATCATAAAAATCTTAGGCTACTTGATTTGTTGTTATTTTTAATTTTATTACATTTTTTTCAAATTCCAAATAGTATTTTCTTTTAAAAATTAAATTAAAAAAGAAAGAAATTTTTTTTTATGTTGAACAATTTGTATGAAGACACTATCTCATAATTAAACAAAAATGTTTTTGTTTTGAACTATACATAACTTTAATTTTTAAAATTGTATTAATTTTATAAAGCTAAATATTAATTATTATAAAATTATTAATAATGCATTAATAATATAAAATTTTAATTAACAAAATTAAAAATATATAAAATAATAGACTATATATGTGTGTATATATATGAACGATATTATTAAATATATATATTGCTATTGTAAAATATACGGTAAATAAATCAAAAGCAGACAAATATTATGGTTTCGTTAATATTTTGATGTTAATTATTCTGAAATTTAAACAATAAAAATTAAAAAAAATAGAAGAAATGGAATTTTTTTTTTTTTTTTAAAGAAAAAGGGTGTCTCATATTAGTGGCGGCCACAGAAATCATTAATTAGCAAAAATAAATAAATAAAGTGTACCACCGCTGCTGCTGCTTTCACCTAATCTTAAAAGACAATAGAAGGACAGTTCAAACACACTATAATGTTGTCCTGAAAATTCCAGTTCATAAAAAATGACTTGACCTTTGAAGAAAAAGAGAAAGAAGAAGAAGACGAAGAATCCTCCTCAGTGTCGGGAAGTTTGGTGGCACTTTCAGTGTAAATTAGTGGCGACTGATCAGAAAGGTCGCTGCAGGTTCCATATCATACTCACTATAACTACAAAATTTTCTCCATTTTTGTTGTGTTCATACTTCTTATATATATATAATTTGTCTAAATAGCAATAATAGTATCTTTGTTATTTTATCTGGAAAACCATGTGTAGACTAGTTTTAACAACCATTAAATGAAGAGGACCCGCCCCCGCATGCCTGGCCAAGTTTTGGTTGAAAAAAAAAAAAAAAAAATTGAAGAGGACCCTACGTACCAATCTTGGATTGAGCTTTTTCTAATATATTAAATGTTAAATTAGTTTGTTATGAGAATTATAATGCTTTTATCATTTTATTTGAATCAATGAATTAATTAAAACCTAATAAATTTTGAATATTAATGTATTAGACTGCGGAATTTTTTTAAAATTTATAAATTTGGAAATAATAAAATAGAATATGTCTAAAACTTATAAATTAAATAAAATTACTAATTTGATTGATTTTATGAAAAAATTTTGACTCTTTTTACTATCTAATTAAATACAATAACCAAATTAAAATAAAATTATAAGAGTAATAAAAAAATTTTTAATAACTCATTTATATATTATCATTTTGATTTAAATTCACTTAAAAAAAAACTCTTGTTTTAACTAATTCCAATAGTTAATTATGTAAATTTCATAATAATAAGATAATGTAATGAATTTGATTCACTTTAATTTGTTCAAATGTTATTACAAATTTAAATGATTGTTCTTTAGACATATAACATTAACTATATAAGTTAAGTCTTTATATTTCGATTTAATAATAAGAAGAATTAAAATGTATCATTCAGATAAAAAAAATAAAAAAAGAAATAAAATTATAATTTTAAAAAATATATATCTTATGGGGCCTGTCTAGCAGTGAGATCCATCATTGGGATAATATTTTGTTTGTCCTATATAACTTTTGCGTATTTTGCTTATTTTTGTCCCATAACTTGTGAATGACAATTAGTATTATCATTATCTCTTTCTAAATTTCTATTTTTGAACAAATATCTCTTTCTAAATTTCGGGTTTGTCTTTTGTGCTTTTCTTAACATATAAAGTTTTTTCGTCGTTAATTTATAGTCATCAACAAGTATCCACACTTCTAGCTAGCACAATTTAAACAAAAAAAAAAAAAAAAAAAAAATCATATTTGTGCTAAAATTTTGGATAGTTATAATAAATAAACTAAAAATTAAAAAATATTTTAAAAATGACATTAATTTTAAAAGTTTCAAAACTAAATTGACAAAACTAATTATTTCAATTTTAGACCGTGAACGTTTTTGTACCTTTTGTTGGTTGGTGGACCAACAAATGTTTTCTTTTTCTTTTTTCTTATTTTTCTGTTTTATATAATAGTGTCTGAAGGAATTGATTATGACACTTAGACATCAAATACTGAGTAGCGTAAATTTTTAAAATTTACTCAACATAATCCTTAATCTCATAAAAAATTCTAATCCGATGATCCAATTTGCAATTTAACACATAACTAAAATGCATCAACATATATAAATACAAAAACTTAGGAAATCTAAATTGCAAAATATTTACAATTTCTCAAGTGTTTGATGTAGATCACAATTAATCTACTAAATGGTTGACTCTTTTAATTTAACTCTTGAATCAACTCTTCAAGTCTCCCAAATATGAGATCTCTAGTGTTTTCCTCTACCTTAAAACACTAGAGATTCATTAATCACCTTCTTTCTTTGATTTGGTTAGATGCAAGTAGCCTCTCTCCATGACCATTTGTAGACTTACACTAACTTAATCTCCTTGCAAGAATACTAGAGTTTTTGAGTATATGTTGTTTGCTTTGGTTTTGTGTCTCTACACAAAATTCTCAATTTTTCTAACCTTAAGAACATTTCTTAAGTTATCTATTTATATGTAGAGAAAAGAAATAATGATGACGTCATTGCTTACATCACATATACAACTTGCCATGTAAGTATAGAACTTTATGACGTCATCCATAACATCACATTACTTACTGTGCAAGTATAAAATTGACATCATGCATGACATCACATTACTTGCCATGCCAATATAGAATTGACATCATCCATGACATCACATTACTTTTTCTACATTTTAGATTAATCTTTAGTCCAAAACCCTTTTGGTCCTAGGCTTAAACAACTTAGGCCATTAATCTAAGTAACAACATATATATAATTAATTTAATACTTTAATTAATACATCATATTAATTAAGTATAAATTAATTATTAAACTCTTACTTGAATTAGATTTCATAATATGCTAGAATCATTACTTGAAGTATAAATCCAATTCTATAATTTTAATTAATTGATTAAACTCTTTAATCAATCATTAGATTAATATAAATAGCGATTTAGCAAAGCTCTATAGGTGTGATTTACTAAGTTCATGTCTAATTGGCAATGAGAAGATAATATCAACACTTTATATTATTTGAGACTACTTTCAAGTCTAAATGTGAAAATCTCAATTATAGATGTGCCCTAGCATCGATATCACATCCACCCAATTAGAAATGAATGCATATATGGATTCGCATGAATCCTTATGGTCATAATTACCATGCACTAAAATCCTTTCATTGAAAAATCCTGATATAGCCTAGAGTCAAGGTTTAGTCAAACTCTAATAGTTATATCATATGACCTCATTTTAAGTTCTATTCTTGATAAAATATAACCAACACTGAAACTCTTTCAGCTCATGTCATATTTATCTTGGCCAGGAACTTATGATCAAGAAAGAACTTATATAGCATAGGATTTTATCCTGGTTCACTCCAGGCAATGAATTCCATTTTGGTTGAACACTCATCCCTATATTCAACTAACTAGAGCCACCACACGCGATATACCCATATATGATTAACACAAGTATGTAAGCGGTAACAAACCTTAACTACTCAAATGTGGATGACCGTGTCACCTTATGTCAAAGTACTATATACAACATTATGAGTTAGATTTTGATTGTTGATTATAAGTGAATATTCATGCAATCACAAATCTAACATCACGTTTGATCCACCAATCACATGAGTATCCACATGTCTATTCTGACATTTCATATCTAGTAGCACAAGACTCACTACCTCCTACTATTAGTATCATATACTAATCAAAGAAGATAGACAGATGTAATAGTCTAATCAATATTACCCAAATATTAATTATACGACTATGAACAATTTATAGCATATGTACTAAATAATATTTGTAACTCATATTATCAACTCTTAATAATAAATTTATATAACATAATGCTAAGGGGTAAATACTCAAATAAAGAAACACTTTATTTAAACAAATATTTTATTGCCATAGGGATGCTTTACAAAGTCATTATACATTTCAAGAATGACACTATAGCACATATATACTAATAATCTCCCACTAGCACTAGCGCCATTCACTATAATATTTAAGACCCATCTTCTTAAGATGACGGTCTAACTGTAATTAAGTGAGCACCTTGGTTAGTGGATCAGCCACATTATCAGCTGAAGCTACCTTTTGCACAACGATGTCGCCTTTTCCAACAAGTTCTCTGATAATATGGAAATGTCTTTCTATGTGTTTGGATTTTTTATGAGACCTCGGTTCCTTTGCCAAAGCAATGGCTTCATTATTGTCACAATAGAAAGGAATCGATGACTTAATGGAAGGAACAACTTCTAGTTCAAAAATGAACTTCTTAATCCAAACAGCTTCTTTAACGACATCTAATGTAGCTATATACTCAGCTTTTATAGTGGAATTAGCAATGACACTTTGCTTGGAACTCTTCCAGCTCACTACACCACTATTATAGATAAAAACAAACCCAGAGATAGACTTTTTATCATCAATATATGATTGAAAATCAAAATCTATAAAACCATCTATCTGTAGATCACCTCCTCCATAAGTTAAGACTAAATCTTTTGTCCTTCTCAAGTACTTAAAGATTGCCTTAATAACTATCTAATGTTCTAAACCTGGATTGGATTAAAACCTGCTAGTCACACTAATAGCATAGGCAATATTAGGCCTTGTACATAACATAGCATACATTAAGCTTCCTATAGCCGAAGCATAAGGAACTTTAGCCATTTGCTCTATTTCCTCAGGTGTATTAGGTGACACACCCTTAGATAAATGGATACCATGCCTAAATGGTAACAATCCTCACATGGAATAAAGCATATTGAACCTCTTCAACACCTTTTTCAAGTAAAGACTTTAGGATAAACCTATAATTCTTTTCGATCTATCACTATAGACTCGAATGCCAAGAATATAGGTAGCTTCCCTTAAGTTTTTAATGGAGAAAGATTTATATAGCCATAGTTTCACATTTATAAGCATGCTAACATCATTCCCAATTAATAAAATATCATCCATATATAATGCTAGGAAAGCAAGTTAGCTCCCACTAACCTTTTTGTACATACAAGGCTTGTCTTCATTTTTTATAAAACTAAATGATTTTATGGCTTCATTAAAATGATGATTCCAACTCCTTAAAGCTTGCTTTAGACCATAAATATATATATTAAGCTTGCATACTTTAGAACTTTCCTTAGATTTATAACCTTTAGGTTATTCCATATAAATCTCTTCCTTAACATAATCATTGAGAAAAGCAGTTTTGACATCCATTTGTCAAATCTCATAGTCATAGTATGCAACAATAATAAGAAGTATCTGAATGGATTTAAGCATGGCTACTGACGAAAAGGTCTCCTCATAGTCAACCCCTTGCCTTTGGCAAAACCCTTTCGCTACAAGCCTTGCTTTGTAGGTATCAACCTTTCTATCTGTACCAATCTTTCTCGTGAAAATCCATTTACAACCTATAAGTATGATACCTTCAGGTGGATCAATAAGTGTCCAAACTTAGCTTGCATACATAGAATCCATTTCGAATTTTATGGTTTTAAGCCATTTAGAAGAATCTTTATCTGGTAAAGCCTCTTCAAATGTTGTAGGATTATTATCATAATTGTCTTCTTTATGCGTATGCAACTTTTGCATATCATACAGAAAACTGTATCTCTCTGGTGGATGAGATACCCGACCTGACTTTCAAGGAGCTGGTGTGATGATATTTTCAGTGGGATTAGACTTTTGGGATTGATATATATCCATTTTATCAACTTGATTGGTATCATTAGAAGACTCTTCTTATAGTGCTATTTTCCTTCCTTTACCACCTTCTTGAAGAAACTTTTTCTTAAGAAATATGGCATTTTTGCTTACAACAACAACCTGCTCAGTAGAAAGATAGAAATAATATCCCAAACTGTCTTTAGGATATCTAATAAATCTACCTTGAATTGACCTTGCATCTAATTTGTCTATTTTTAACCTTTTGATGTAGGCTAGGCATCCCTGAATCTTAATATGCTTAGACTTGGTGCCTTACCATGCCATATCTCATATGGTGTGGTAGAACCAGACTTAGATGGAATGTGGTTTAATATATAAACAGTAGTTTACAATTTAAAACCCCAAAAGAAAGTAGGCAAATCTATATAACTCATCATTAATCAAACCATATCTAATAGAGTTTGATTCCTCCTTTCGGACACACCATTGAGTTGAGGTGTTTTGGGTGGAGTTAGTTGTGATATAATGCCATGTTCCTTAAGGAACTCCATAAACTAGGTACTTAAGTATTCACCTCCTCAATCCAATCAAAGGATTTTAATATTTTTTCCCATTTGGCTCTCTACTTGGACTTTGAATTCCTTGAAATTTTCAAAGGATTCACTTTTATTTTTCATTAAAAACAAGCATCCAAACCTTGATAGATCATCTATAAAGGTAATGAAGTAGTAGAACCCGCCTCTTGCCATTTGGTTGAATAGCCCACATACATCACTGTGTATAATTTCCAAAATTTCTTTAGCTCTTTCCATTTGTCCAACAAATAGTGATTGAGTCATCTTGCCTTTGATACAAGTCTCATAAGTTAGATTGGATGCAAATTCAAGATTACTCAAGATTCCCATCCTTTCCAACTGTGTGATTTTGTTATCCATAATGTGACTATAAAAGGCGGGGTTTAGCGCACATCTAAGATTTTAGCAACCGCAACACTGTTTAGGCTCAGGGCCTTAGAGAACACACTACTATGTCACAAAGTCATAGCGTGGAGAAGAGGAGTTGCCACCCAAGGTAATAATTGGGACAATTTGATTGGTGGTACTCGATTCTTTAAAAGAAAGTTAGCACCACAACCAAGAGATTCTGGGAATGAAATACTAACTTCTCTTAGTCTCGTGTTCATTTAGAATAATTTTATAAATGATTATTTCATCCTCTAATTACATGCAATTTTATTTAAACTCTATTTGACATTCATCTAACCCTAGGCATTTAGTTAATAAAATTACACATAAAAAATGCACTCAAGATCACGTTGTCCCTAAGTCTAAACTATGTTAATTTATTAAAAAGTTAGCTAGATTTATATTTTATTTACAAGTGAGAAAGGGACTAAAGGTGGGCCTATATTTTTTATTAATTAGTGAGCCTAGATCTACTTATTTTAGTTTGTCTAAAGAATGGGTTTAAGTCTATTCAATTTTAAAGGAAAGTTAAATTAGTGGGCCTAAGTCTAACTTGGTTTTTATTTAAAATGAGAAGTAGACTTAGGTCTATTTATTTTAAAAGAAATGAATTAAGTGGGCTGAGCTAAGTCTAAACAAGTTTTAATTAACTAAGTGGACCTAAAATCTAATTAACCTAATGGGCCTAAATTGATTTTAATTATTTAACGCCCTAAACCATTTTTAAGCCTATTTAAAGTGAGTTAGGCCTAAGCGTGGGCTTGGGGCCCAAAATAAAAATAAAGAATAAAAAAACACAATCCAAAAACAAATAAAATATAAAAAAGATCAAACATACATTATAGTGATTTTCTAAAAAAACCTAAATCAATTACATGCAAACCCTAAATTAAGCTACTGCCACCATTGATTTTAATTAATTCTGACCAAATTAAACCTAATTACTAATTGATTTTAAACACAGAAAATTAAATCTTTTCACTATTTCCACAACTGGGGCTATTACATACTACGTACAAAAATTAAAATTAAACAATTATACACTCATGAATTAAAATAACTACACAAGATATCAAAATACAAAATAAAGATAAAAATCCTAAGTTCTATTGGAAAATAACACAGGTTCTTCCATGGCATTCCATGGACCTTCTATTCGTCTAAACACAAACAGTACCCTCCTCAATCCACATTCGCACATCAAAATAAAAACACAAAAATAATTAGATTAGTAGTGAAATTGAATAATCAAAACAATAATAAAATAAAATAAAAATCACAAAAAGAAAGAGAAGAAAAAAAAAATGAATGTTGTGCATGTGTTTTAAGATAGCCTCTCATATTGAGATTGTCACCGTTATTTTTTAACTCGTTGTTTAATTCTGGACAGAGACTCAATTGCATTCCAAACACATAATTTTATTTTCAAAGCTTTAAAGAATGATGTCAAGAAATTAGAGTTTTAGATAAGACAGAAGAAATCAAGATTTTCTTGTGCAGTAGGATTTTATCGCGCAGTTCTCTGGATGTTTTCTCTTTTTTTTTCGTCTTTTTCTTTTTTTCTCTCATTATGTGTCTTTATTTTTTTTAGCCTCTCTATTTGTCCATCCCCCATCTGCACTCTGCTTTTAAATGCAGAGTCTACTGACTTGCTCCTTTAGAGGAACATAATACATCTGATAGCGTTTTTTTTTTATTTCAAAATCTTCTTACTCATTTTGAACACATAAAAAAACTTATCAGATAATAATAATAACAAAATTAAATTTTCAACCAATCAAAATACTGAAAAAATCGATAAAAAATAATAAAAAAAAAAAACAGAAAAAATTGAAAAATGGAACTTTTTAACGCGTCGACATTACACAATGCCAGTCGACATTGTGTAATGCTGGTCGGCATTACACAAATGCTGATCGGCACACAAATGTCGATCCCTAAAATTTTAATTACCAAAAGACCCCTGAAAAATTGACTTCTTTATAATCAAATCCTAAAAAATATTGCAATTTAGTCTTTAGAGTCCAGAAAATAGAAAATCAAGTTCAATTTTTTAATAAATTTCATTATAGGGGCTTACTTCGCAATTGTACATAATTGCATCTTGAAATTAGGTGCTTACAGTGACCTAAACGTAAGTGCCATAGATATTTTGAATTAAAGACATTATCAATTAGCATTGTATTCACAACATTCATATTGGTTGGATAATGATTGTTATTAGATTTATTATCTATATAATAAAGACCATGTAATACATAACCCATGCTAACTATTTATTATCTAAGTCGATAGTACATACATCTCTTTTAAATAAAAATTTCTAACCTTTTCTAGTTAAACTAGAAATAGAAATGATGTTCTTATAGGCATTAGGTACATATAAAACATTGTCCAATAACAATACATAGTTATACAAGTCAATAAAGGTGGTTCCTATAGCTTTAGCAGCAACACTTGCTGCATCTCCAAGCTTAAGAGTCACCTCATTTGACCCTAACCTTCTTTCATTTGCTAGATCCTACAAGGAAGAACATATATGAGAACTAACACCGGTATCCAATACCCATGCATTAGATGAGCTCTTAGAACATTTAGAAATTAATAAATTAGAAAAAGACTCACCTTCTCCAATCTTGTCCTTTCTTTTAATCTGAAGAGATTTAAGGAATTTTGGATAATTTCTTTTCCAATGTCCCTCTCCATCACAAAAGAAATATTTTCCTTTATTGGTGTTGCCTTTGTTCTTTCTTCACCTTCTCTTTGCCTTTGTTCTTTCTCATACCTCTTAAAGCTTTAAGAACTTTTTCCTTTAGCTTTCTTGCTTTTATTGCCCTTGCTCTTCTTAGTCCTACTAGAAGAGGCAACTAAAGCCACATCCTTCCCTTTCTCATTATGAATAGCCTTTTGGGCTATCACAAGCATGTTTAATAGTTCTGCAAGGGTACACTCAATCTTATTTATATGGAAATTTGTAATAGATTACCCAAATGAGTCCTGAAGGGATTGTAAGATCAAATCTATTTAAAGTTGAGCATCCATCATGAAATTTAGACTCTCAAGTTTCTCAATGGAACAAATCATAGAATTCACGTGTGCTCTAACATCATCACCTTCCTTCATTTTAGCATGCAAAAGTCGTTTAGATATCTCATATCTAGCGGTCCTACTTTATTCACCAAATAACTCTTGTAGATGAAGTAGGATTTACCTTGCATTAGTGTACTTCTCATGTTGCCTATGAATTTTATTGCTCATAGAAGCCCATATAATGCAACGTGCTTGCAAATCATCGTCTTTCCATTTTGCAAAAGTCTCATATTCCTATTAGGAAACATTGGGTGGAAGGGGTCCGGAAGGACTTTGTTCCTAAACATATAATATGCATTTAGAGGCCAAAATAACTTTTAGATTACATAGCCAATCAATAAAATTAAGTGCAACGAGTCTATTGTTATTAAGAATGATGCTTAATGGTTTAAAGATCTCATATTATCAAATTTCTATAAAATCATAACAAGATTGATTGGTTCCATGACATTGTAATAATATCATTAGATTTGGTCTTTAATCATAATGGCCTCCCATTAACTTGGCAAATTCTACACTTCTAAAGTAGAAAATAAAAATCCCTTGTTAGATGAATTTCTAGTAGATGATGAAGTTCTTAATGAGTTACTAATATTCATCAGGTATACATTGCCATTCTTAGAATATTAGTTCTTATTAAGTGAATAACTCTTATTCATCACATCTCATATGAGATATCATCAATCTAGCTCCTAATGTTATAGGCCTCAAGTACACATTACCATTCTTGGCCTTTAGCATTAGTTAGGTTTATACCATTGGATTAATGAAATGTATAAACTTGAACAATATATACTTTAGGGACGCCTATTTGCCATTCTTGGAATATAGTGTGTTTATACACCCATAACATCTCATGCTTAACAATAACACTACATGAATCTCTTAGGCCTTATACACACCCCTATGTATCCATAGCTGATGCACATAATCCTAAAATCATGCAAGTTATTGCTCCAATGGAAAGCCTAGACCTAAATTTTCTTGGAAGATTTTTAGGTCTTTAATTTTAGGTCTCACTTTGCACATTAGCCATTTTTCATTGCATACATCATATATATACATTACATGGCATTTTTACACATATACATATCACATATGTATGTAGCATGCTTTAACATATATATCACATATATACATAGAACATGACAAATGGATACACAAATGAGGAGTGATCATGGGCCTTTCTTAAACCTATTCTAACTTTTAGAATAAAATGGGGCTTGTCTCCTCGGGCTTTGACACCATGGGCTTAATAATAGCCCTTAACAACATCATCATCATGGACCTCCATCTTGAACACTTCAATCTTCTTATAACAATTCTTATGATATACATTCAATCCTTAGTATACCAAGGTGAATATTACATCCTAGTTCTATGTAATTAACATTTAATTACACATCAAATAATCAAATTAATTATTATTACAAATATAAAGATGTAATCTAATTCCATGATCACTTCATGCATATAATGATCAACTTGCAAAATTAAACAAAACATGGATCAATTAATTATAATCACAACACTTGTAATTATCAATTAATTATAATCACAACACTTGTAATTATCAATTAATTAAAATCACAACATTTATAATTATCAATTAATTATAATCACAACACTTGCAATTATCAATTAATTATAAATTAATAATAACATATATTATTATTAATAATTAATATCTCATATTAAATTTAATAAATTAATTAATAAAATATATTATTATTAATTTAGCATGTGTAAAATGCCAAACGATGCTCTGATACCATTTAAAGAAATCGATTATGCTATTTAGACATCAAATGCTGAGTAGGGCAAATTTTTAAAATTTCCTCAACATAATCCTTGATCTCATCAAAAATTTCAATCTGAAAGATCCAATTTGCAATTTAACATATAGCTAAAATACATCAACATGTATAAATAAAAAAACTTAGGAAATCTAAATTGCGGAATACTTACAATTTCTCAAGTGTTTGATGTAAACCACAAGTAATCTACTAAATGATTGGCTCCTTTGATTTAACTCTTGAATCAACTCTTCAAGTCTCTCAAATGTGAGACCTCTAGCTTGAAACACCAGAAATTCACTAATCACCTTCTTGCTTTGATTTGGTTAGATGCAAGTAGCCTCTCCAATGACCCTTTGTAGACTTGCATTAACTTAATCTCCTTGCAAGAATATTAGAGTTTTTGAGTATATGTTGTTTGCTTTGGTTTTGTGTCTTTACACAAAATTCTCAATTTTTCTAACCTTAAGAACATTTCTTAAGTTAACTATTTATATGTAGAGAAAAGAAATCCTAATGATGTCATTGCTTACATTACATGTACAACTTGCAATGAAAGTATAAAATTGATATCATGCATGACATCACATTACTTTCTATGCGAGTATAGAATTAACATCATCCATGACATCACATTACTTGCCATGCAAGTATAGAATTGACACCATCCATGACATCATATTACTTTCTCTACATTTTAGACTAATCTTTGGTCCAAAACCGTTTTGGTCCTAGGCCTATATGACTTACGTCATTAATCTAAGTAACAACATATATATAATTAATTTAATACTTTAATTAATATGAGATATTAATTAAGTATAAATTAATTATTAAACCCTTGAATTAGATTACATGATATGCTAGAATCATTACTTGAAGTATAAATCCAATTCTAGTAATTTTAATTAATTGATTAAACTCTTTAATCAATAATTAGATTAATATAAATGGTGATTTAGCAAAGCTCTATTAGGTGTGACTTACTAAGTTCATGTTTAATTGGCAATGAGAAGATAATATCAACACTTGATACTTTTTAAAATCCTTTCAAGTCTAAATGTGAAAATTCCAGTTATACACATTTAGTTCTCATAAGTTATGAGTGACCCCTAGCATCGATATCACAACTACCCAATTAGAAATGAATGCATATATGGATTCCCATGAACCCTTGTGGTCATAATTATCATGCACTAAAATCCTTTCATTGAAAAATCCTGATATAGCCTAGAGTCAAGGTTTAGTCAAACTTTAATAGTTATATCATATGACATCATCTCAACTTTTATTCTTGATAAAATATATCCAACACCGAAACTCTTTCAGTTCGTGTCATATTTATCCTGGCCAGGAACTTATGATTAAAAAAGAACTTATATAGCATAGGATTTTATCTCGGTTCACTCTAAGCAATGAATCCCATCTTGGTTGAACACTCATCCTTATATTCAGCTGACTAGAGCCACCACATGCTATATACCCATATGTGATTAACACAAGTATGTAAGCAGTAACAAACCCTAACCACTCAAATGTGGATGACCGTGTCACCTCAGGTCAAAGTACTATATGCAACATTATGAGTTAGATTTTGATTGTTAATTATAAGTAAATATTCATACAATCACAAGTCTAACATCACGCTCGATCCACCCATCACATGAGTATCCACATGTCTATTCTGACATTTCATATCAAGTAGAGTGAAACTCACTACCTCCCACTATTAGTATCACATACTAATTAAGGAAAATAAACAGAGATGATAGTCTAATCAATATTACCCAAATATTAATTATATGACTATAAACAATTTATAGTATACGTACTAAATAAATTTATAACCCATATTATCAACTTTTGATAATAAATTTATTTAACATAATGCTAAAGGATAAATATTCAAATAAATAAACACTTTATTTAAACGAATATTTTATTGTCATAGGGATATTTTATAATATCATTATACATTTCAAAAATGGTATTAGTGCACATCTATACTAACAGTGTCCATATTCATTCTATTTAAATACATAATTTCGGTTTGCTCTTATCTCTTGTACCCGCCTTCACCAATCCTCATTATTGCTATTGCCTCTTATTTTATTTTATTTAAATTTTGTTAATAAAAAAAGAAAATGATATAAATACTAATACGTTATATAATAAAATAAAAATTAATTTTATATATTAATACTATAATATTATAATAGTTGGAATCTAATAGAAAAATATTCTCATTTAAATCAACACTCAAAATTATAATAATATTAATTATTTCTAAATTTTTATCTATTTGCTATGGTGAGTGTTTATATATATATATATATATAAACGGTCAGAATAATTAATATTGACTTTTTTGGAAACTAAATAATTAAAAAAATTCCTTCACATTTTAAAACAAACACTTTATAGTATTGCTATTAAATTTCATATTTAGATTTATTTTCTTAGTTTCAAGAAATAATCTTAATAAATAATATTTGTTGAATTATTAATTGTGTAATAATCCGAATATTTTAAAATTATTTCATATAATTAAATATTGAGAATTTCAATGTTATTGATCATTTCTATCTTATATTATTATTATTTTATTTTATTGAATTGGTATATTTAGTTTCAAATTTAAATATTTATTCGAGAGCTATTGATATTATTATTTTTATATCATTTTAATTTATGCACATACTTTATTATTTTAATTGTCCTAATATTTTATATGTAGCATTAATATTGTTTATTATTATTATTTATAGTATGATTTTACCTAGTGCTAGAATTATTATTATTGTTGCATATATACATATATATAAATAAGTATGTATTGAGTGGATATATATATACATACACTACTTTAACTACCTACTACATATATATATATATATATATATATATATATACCAAAAAGTTGGTAAAAAGTGTTAATAAACGGGTCCTTAAGTTTTCCCTTCCCCTACAATTTTTTTCTTCTTTTTTTTCTCTCTCCCCGCCATCTTCTTCTTCTTCCTGTCACTATTCCAGCTTCTTCCTCACGCCAGGCAACACCACACCCCACCACCAGACCACCACGCCTCACCACCGGACGACCACCAGCACCTCCCTCTTCGTCTGGATGTTGGCAGTTGCTGGAGGAGGCCATCTACAGCTGTTGAAGTCACACACAGCAGCAGCAGCAACCTTACTTCTGCCCTTGACTCTGTTTTTAGTGAGTTGATGGGTTAAGGGTAGTAGTTTTCTGGTTGATTTCTGATTGATCTCAGTTGATTTCTGGTTGATTTCAGTAATTTCTGGTTGATTTTAGTTAGTTGTCAGGTTGATTTTTAGTTGTTTAAGGTTGTTGTTAGTTGATTTAGTTAATTTTGTGTTGATTTAATAGTTGTGTTGATTTTTATTATATTTACTAATTACCCAGAATTTTTTTTAATTATGTGGTTAATTTTTGAGTTGATCTATACTTATATTAGTGGATTTAAATTAATTGGGGTTAATTTTAGTTAAGAGTATATCAAAATTAATTTAGATTAATTAAATTGATTTTTATGGAATTTTTGTATATTTATTTAGGTATTTTAAGTTTTATGTGTATTTTGTTAATGTGATTAATTAATTATTTTTGGTTGAATATTTGAGTTAATTAGTGTTAGTATATTATGTTAGTAATTTTAGTAGTTATAAAATAATTTTTGATAATTTATTTAATTTTTTAGAAATTATGTTTATTATGTGAATTTTGAAAAAATAGGTAAATGGTATGTTTTTGTTGATATTATAATTAAATACTATGTTTTAGTTAATTTTGAGATAAAATGTGGTATTAAAATAATTTTTATAAATTATTTATTATTTTTAGTTAATTAATACTAACTATTTTTGAAAATTTATTCAAAATTTAATTATTTATTGTTTTGTGGTTTAAATGAGTTTTTAATTAATATTATCGTATATTTAAACTATTTGGGCAATTATAGTTTGAATTTGACTATATTATGTTGAATATTTAGAAAGTTGGATTTTTATTAATATTATATTATTATTTAAAATTTTATTAAATTATGGTGGAAAATAATTTTATTTAGTGTTTTGAAAATTTAATAAATTATACTATGATTTATTATTAATTTTTATAGTTTTTAGTGATTTACTATATTAATATTTAATATTTTCTTATTTGTATTTTTATGAACCTCGGTTGAAAATTTTGTAGTTCAGGGTCCCAACCTGAGATGTTGAGCTTCTGTGAAGTTTTGAAGTGTGTTTGCTTGCAGGATTGACTCTACTTTGGTAGAGGAATTTCCGTTTTACAGAGAAAACTTTGCTAAATTTTCGATAGATTTCTCGTAAAATGTGACACCGAGTCAATCCTAAAAATTGTCATTCTGAGTTTGAGTCGAGTCTTCCTTAGAAACTCTAGAAGCTAGGTTTCTATTTTCTGATTGTCATTTTCCTTTTCCGTCTTTTAGCCGCCCCTCCAGTCACGTCTACCAGTCGAGGTCGAATACGACGTGCCAAAGGAGCACCTTTACCTTGTAAGTTAATATTGGATTTGAATGTCATATTTTTAATTTAAATTATATTAAATTCTTATGAATTTAATTTTATGAGATTCTAGTCAGCATTATTCATATGATCTTGCATGATTTAATTTATAGTTGTTTTATTGTATTTTATTTATTTATCTATTTTATTTATTGTAATTTTCATTGTTTTATTTATTTTCTTTTATTTTTTAAATAAACTACGGTAGGACGGTCTACCTGATGGGTTTCATCAGGACTGTGTGCGCACCGGTAAAATATGTGATTATTTAATTATAAATACTGGGACCGAAGGTCTGGTGATGTTTTGCTCTCGGACACCACCAGTATAAATTTTAGTTTATATTTATTAAATCACTGAGACCGAAGGTCTGGTAATACTTTGCTCTCGGACACCACCAGTGATATTAGATTAAGAGATATGATTGCGGCTGTATATCCTAATGATGCCTTGCTCTCGGGATCCGGCAGTTTTGGATTTAAGTGAGTCTTATGACTGTTAAAAATTTATAAATCGGGTTCTACCAATTTTTTTTTATATTGAAACGATTTAAAAAGACATTTAAATATTTATTTCTTCTCTTTTAAAAATGGATTTATTATATGTATACCAAATGGTTGAAATAAAATCATATTATATTATATTTCCATAAAATTTATTTTAATGAGGTTTTCAAATCGCATTCATTTCTTTATTAACTTACTCAGTGAGGTCTGACTCCCCTCAATTTAATTTTTCAGAAGTTTGGGAGTTTACTGTTAGACCTATTCCTCTTCACCGTGTAGCTTCGTCATCGGCTATTCTACGTAGGTCTATTTAGTTTTATTGTATTTACTTTCGTATACCGCAGTAGAGAAAATTGTATAACAACATACTTTATTTGGAATTTCATATATTTATAATTTATGTAAAAAGATACTATTTGTATAACCGATGTTTATTTATTTTATTCTATGCATTGATATTATGGTTTAAATTATATTGAGAAAAATCAGTTTGATAATGTGGACTGTGATTTTATTATTTATTGTAAGGTTTCAAAGTTAAATATTCTGCAATTTTCTTTAAAGGTTTACTATAGGTTTCGGTAGCTTTATATTTTCTTATTCCCTAGTACCGGTCACATGCCCTTGGGTTCGGGTCGTGACAAATTGTCGGATAATTTAATTGATAGAACAGTATAGTTTATTTTAATAAAAAATTTGTGTTTGCCAATTACTATTTATTTCTGTTTGTAAATTTTATTTTTGTTGTTTTTTGTTGTTATTTTCAATTATTTTTTTGTTGTAATTTTTTGTTTTTTTGTTGTTTTCATTTGTTGATATTTATTGATTTTTGTTGATTTTTATTGCTTTGTTGGTTCAGTTATTTTTAATTGTTTCCGTTTATTATTTTTATTGATACGTTGTTTCAGTTGTTTTTTTATTGTTTTCATTTGTTAATTTTTATTGTTTCTATTGTTTTTTGTTGTTTTTGTTTGTTGATTTTTGTTGTGTTCATTTTTTTTTTGTTTTCAATTGTTGTTTTTTTATTGTTTTTGTTTGTTATTTTAATAAATTATAATTATAATTTTTCTAATAATATATTTTCTAAAATATTCCTTATAACAAGAATTTATATACTATACATCTAAAATCAAATTATTAAATATTAAAATCACGAGTTGACCCGCAAATTTCTATTCGATCTTATTTGTGAGCTTCACGAGCCAAATTTTATATAATTTGAACTCAACTCTTTCATTAAATGAATTTCAAAATATAAATTCAAATAAATTTTTATTAAGTTAAACATCGAATTGTTCAACTCGTTTATGTCCCTACAAGTATGGATTGTTATATCATGAACTTTGTTTATATTGTAATATGAACTAATAGCCATTGCACGTGCGAAATAAAAAACGCGCGCGTCTTTTGTTTTTTCCATCAACTTTTTTTTTTCATGCAAATTCATTGACCTTTACCTGGAGGTTCAATGAACTTGCAGATGAAGATCAATGAGTCTGCAATATGTTCATTTACCTTTACCTACAAGTTCATTGATTTTCATCTGAAAATTCATTGATATTTTCCTATAGATTCATGTCCATTTACAAAGCCAAAACTCAAAACATCAAAAATAAAAAATTAATTACACCATTTCTAACTCACTTTATCATCACTATCCATTTACAGAGACAATAATGGGTATACAAAAACTAAAAAAGCTATTCAAATCAACTTGACTATACAATTCAAAATGAAAAAGAAAGAAAAACAAAAATCTAACCCATGACCTTCTCTACCATTCACTATGATCTTCTATTAAAAGACGAAGTGTGATTATGATTTTAATTATGTGAAGGAGAAAAAAAAATATAAAGAGAGTGCATTAGACCAGGGGTTAAACTTTGTGTTAAATTTTGTGTTAATTATTTAATTTCTCTTTATACTTGTAGTAATTAATAGGTTAATTGATCAAAACAATGAAGTTAATTGATCTTTACTTGTATGTTCATGAAAATTAATGAATTTTCATGTCAAAATCAATGAGTTTACTGCAAGTTCATTGACTTTTGCTTACAGGTTCAAATGAATATGCAAGTCAAGATCAATGAATTTTGTAGCAAGTTCACAGATCTTGACCTGCAGGTTCACAAACCTTCACTGCAGGTTCACATTCAATTTAATCTTTATTTAATAATACATGAACTTTCGATCAATAACACATGAATTTTTCCATTACAACTAATAAATTTATATGCACAAACTAAATAAATACAACAAAATAATTTGTAGTCAAAATTCAATCTAAAAAAATACAAAAAAAAAAAGAAAAAGAATGAGCAGCTATTGAATTTCAAAAGAACATATGTGTAACTTTCACAAATCTTCCCTAGTTTTGAAGTATTTGAGAGACACCATTCTCCCTGCTTTTGAAGCATTTGAGAGCCACTGATCCAAAAATAAAAAACAAACAAATAAAGCCAAGAAAAGAGAAGGTAGGAATCATGATCAAAGAAGAGGAAAAGTAAGAAAAAGAAAAAGAGAAGCATCTTATGATTGGAGAAGAGAAGAGAGCAGAATGGTAATGACCGAAAAAAAGAAGAGAAGAAAGTAGAGTGTTAAAAAAAAAAGAAAAAATAAGTATTAAAAAAATGGAGAAAAAATATTAAAATAAAACACTCACACATGTGATGAACTCCTAATTCATAATGCAATATTTACATAATTCCATAATATAATTTGCGTGCAAATATCCAACACTTCTAGCTAGCACAAATAAAAGAAAAAAGCCCACATCTGTACAAAATTTCTGTTTGCTAGTTCAAATTTCAGAAAATGGGCCTTATTTGAGAGATTGAGCCCAACTAGCACTCTGCACACACTTCAACTCTTGCATGTATGCAAGATTTTGCACTTGCTCAGTCTATTAATTTTTAAGTAATACACTCGATAATTAAATGAGTTATATATATATATTAAATTTTTTTAATTTTTATTGGTCTAAAAATTTGATTATTCACAAAATGATAGCAATCTTTTCATTACTTCTTGATATTTATAATTATGATATATACGCCATTGGAATTCAAAAAATTTGCTATTTTTCCATTTGTAACAAATTTCTATCTATGGGGAAAAAATTTGACTTGATTTTAATTAATCAGATGGAAAAAAATAAAAAACCCAGCAATTCTCATGTGAATTGTTTGTCACTAAAAAAAAAAGGAACATATGTTATTGTGCACAAAATTCTATCAACAAATGGGTTGTGTGGTTCACCAAAAAAATAAAAGAAGCAAATGAGTAAGAGAAATGGGCTAAAATTGCATAACCTTAGGACCAAATCTCAGCAATCTATCCAATGCATCAGGCAGGAATTTTCTTGCAAACAAGAAGCAAATGTCACTCTTCTTCTCCTTGTCATCATTACACTCACCTGATCTCGCTTTCCTTAGCCTCTCCAAAAAGTCCATAGTGATGCTCATTCTTCCAAACCTATTAGGATGCGGCCCATGCTTCGACCAATCCGCCCATGTCAATGTCCTGCCTGTGTTCCTCCTCCGAAACTCGATGTTTACTAGTGTTGGCAAATAGTGCTCATCACTATAACATTTCCTCTTGCAAAATTTCTGAAACACTGGAAAATATTTCCGGTCCGAAACCACCTTGGTGGCTAGCCCACGGTCCATTTCGAACCATTGGGAGCCCTTTCGCCATTGATCGAGCGGAATTGTAGGCCTCATTTTCGGGTTGTATCGACCTCGGCCTGTTGAGGTTGGCAGGTCATAGACCTCTACATGAGATTTTGTCACACCCATTAAGTAATGGTAAGTTGTGGTGAAATTGAATAGAGGAATGCAAGACTCTGAGAGGAGAACAAAACGTTGGTTGGAGAAATCCAACAGGGCATTGGCTAATAGTCTACGCTCTGCTTCCATCAATGTAAACATTCCCCATTGCACCTCCTGCATTAGACAATAAAATTTGAAGACAATTCATCAATATTTTAGCTGCCTTTCAAAAATATTTACAAATAAAACCATACATAACATCAACTCCATACATATTAAATGACTCAATAAAAAAATATATACATATTTATTAATAAATTATATGATATTTTTTTTGTCTAAATCACTGATATCTAAAGTCCAATAAGTTTCGGTTTAGCCTTAGCAAAATTATAAAAGTAATAAAAATCTCCCAACAACTAATTTTAATACGATTCAATGTATTGAGACAAAAATTATATAGAATTTTAATGAAAACTTTGGAGTATTATTTTTTATTTATGGATATAATCCTGAATAAAATGAAGTCTTCATATGGAAAAGGGAAATTCAAAAGAAGATGAAACTTTTGGTTATATTGATATTTTTTGTGCATTAGAGAAAGCAAGAAGAAAGGAATATGGTGAAAATGGTAAGAGTTGAAGTGCAAGGGAGAATATTGGAGGAAATAAAATCATTTTATTTTTCCAAAATGGAAAGGGAGGGAATGAAGAAATGAATATATAGAATCTTCTGTCTTTTTAATTGAAAAGGAGTACAATCCATGCGATCACAAATTAACTACACGCATCTTCAAAAATAATTAATTTTACATTGAATCTACTCTGAATTTAATAATATATAGATTATTTCTATGATAAAAATATTTTCAACATATAAATTTTGGATAATTAGGAGGAGGTCCTATTAATATTTTTTTTTATTTTTGATTAATTGATATTTTCATTTTTGATTGATGTTCTCACTTAAAAAAACTGTGAACATTTCAAATTTAAGTCTATGTATGCAACCACTATTCACTAAATGATAGTTTATTATCTTCATAGTGGGGGACAAATCGACAATTGAAATGAACAAAATAAAATAAAAATAATTTAATAATTCAGCCTTTCCAAAATTTCATTTTATAATATATATATATATATAGTAAATAATTAACAGTCTAGCAATAGAAAAGAAAACAATTTCAACATAAACATTTTTTTCAGCACCATACATAAGCACAAGAATTTTAATTTCAAATTCAAAGTTATAATATTATAAAGGCATATCAACTATGGAAGCAAATAGAATTTGCAAGCAGTGAAGGTTCATCTGGACAGAACTTTGAGAGAGTGCAGTCTCGAAATAAGTCAATTTTGAGAGAGTCATAGTCGTGCCTACATGTACAGAGCCACATGTTGCGCAGCATTTGATCTTCATGTTACAGATAAAATTGGTCTAAACATTAGGATTTTGACTAATGATTTTTTAATTACTTCTTTTCATTCTACCTGGTGAAGCAATACCAAAGCTTAAGGGTATATTAATAGTTATACTTAAATAAAAATTTTATTTATATAAATGTATATATGCGTGTCGAAAAAGAATTTTAAATAAATATACAAATAAACAGTTCAATTATTTTAGAAAAATATACAGCTAGATTTTAGATAATAATCCGTATATAATTATAATTAAGCAATTACCATATACACCAAATAGCTTAGTTAAAGACAGATGGTGTCCACTGCTTCCCTTCTGGTCAAGTGTACAAGTTGATATTACATCAATTCACCCACAACTCATACTCACGACAAAATATTCTTCTGATGTGTCTTTTTTTTAAAAAAAAAAAAAAAAGTAAGGTGTTTTACTTGATTAATTTATTTTTGTACTCTAAATTTATAAATATACGATAATTAGTTAATTATTTGAAAGTATTGAAAGGTTAATGTCAATTTACACGTTAACTGAATTGAATATCTTATCTTTTAATCTTTTAATTAGACTTTTCAAATTCTTCAAAGAAATAAGTAAAATATGTTTGTAATAATTAAACTGCGAATTTTTTTTATTTTTAATTCTAATTATTTTATGCTCTATAATTTTCTAGTTTTAATACAATTTTGAATCTGATAAAAAATAATGAAAAGAAACAAAGAAGACGTTAAACTGACCTTGCTTGGAATCATCCTGCCATCAAAAACAGAATTTGAAGGCATGGAGGCATTGAAAGATGGATTAGCATGCACATAAATTGAATAAAAACCCTCATGACCTTTAAAGAACAATTCCCACAAAGGAGCAAAAGGCAAAGGCCCTCTTGTCAAGAACAAGAATGCAATCTTTGGTACCCGTTTGAATGGAAATTCATGCACACGAGGAGCCATTGATGCTCTCCATAACAGCTCTTCTTCTTCCATATCATGGTAAACATTAGGAGGTGTCAAGAACTCGTTTAGACCGATTCGAGTTTTCCTTATCGTTGTCGCATTCGAAATGAGAGGTAAAAGAATATTATTGGGTGGAGGAGAAGATGAAGAGTTAATGGATGGGGAGCTTTGGGCGGAGAATTGTTCGAGTTGAAAGCTGGTTAAAGAAACAGTGTCCTTAAGAAAGAAACTGAGAGTGAGACCAAAGGTTATACCACAGCCGAAGAGAAGGGTATTAGAGATGAAGGCGCGTAGATGAAGCATTTGGCCATTGATGAGCTTGATAGAGGTCTGTGATTGTGAATGTAGTGGCTGATCCATGCTCTTCACGGTTATAAAATAAGGGTTTTTGTTCCTTTTTTTTTTTTCTGTTGAGAAATTTCTTTTAGTCTTTTGGAATGAAGTAACGTTTGGCTTTTGATGTGGTTTTTTTTTTTTTTTTTAATGAAAGAGGGATTTTTATGGAGCGGCTGAAATGAAGTTACGTGTTAATGGCGTCTTGTTTATATATATACATATAGATGAAAGGGTTGAAGATGCTTCAGCTGCCCTTTCTCAAGAAAATAAAGATTCTTCTTCAGATAATAATCTAAGCGCACTCCATGTTCCAAAAGATATAACAAGCTAACATACATAGCACTACTATGTAAGATAATGTTTTGTATCTCTACTAGCGACTGCGTGAACGGTACTGTCATTAGTAGCAATTTTTTTAAAAATATTTCCTTCCCTTTGTTTTTTGAACAATATTCCATTTGATATTTCCTTGATTAGCCTCTTATATTATATTTAGGGAGTAAAAATGTATTTAAAAAAAAAAGAATTATTATATAGCAGATTGTGATACATATTACTATCCATATTTATATATATATATCAACAACCATTCAAATAAGTTAAAAAGAGTTATTTTCAGTTAAACAAAGTCTTACAGTTATATTAAAATAATTATTTAAACTATAATAAACATAGTTCTTTTATAATTTTATTTAAATTAAATTAAATTAATCAAAATTTAATAAATCGTAAATAGCAAATCACTTATACCAAAACATTCTATACATTGCAGCCAGTAGTCTTGTTCTTCGCATCACACCAAAAATATACAATCAATCAGAATACAAGTAGAAATTCGTTTCTTAGAGACAAGTTTAATTGTAATTAGGATGTACCACTCTGTAATATTTTTTACCTATTCCAAAAATATATTATTACCTTATATAGTGTTTTTTTTTTTTGTCATACAAATATATTTAGAGTGGATATAGCCGAAAATCTTCTTTTATTTTTTATTTTTTAGTTGAATATTAAATGGAAATATAAAATACCAATGAGGTAGAGATTGAGTAATCACTTTTTTTAAAAAGAATTATTAAATGTAAAATTTATATATTGTTACGGTTAATTTATAAAATTAATTTTTATCTGATTAAAAATATCTACTCTCAGTTATATAGTACACCCATACTTAGATATGCATTACCTCCATATTAATTTAAAAAAAAAAAAAAACACATAAGGTTTGAACTTTATCCTATATTAGTCTATTTATTTTTGTCCTAAATTATGTTGAACACTGGAGGCTAATTAAACCACAGAAAAAAATTACCCTCACTTTATAATTTTTTTGCTGTCACATCTGTTGTCTCTGTGTTGACTCACCAAAAGTTTTTCATTTTCCTCCTTTTTGGTTAGCGTTTGAATTTGTGCAAACCCATCTCGAGTTGTGTTCAAATCTGCAAAAATATATATAAACTATATATTTTACAAATATAAATTTCATTAAATAATCAAATTAACATTATATATTTATAGAATTTTGTAAATATCTGCTAAAAATAGAAGTTGCTACAAGATGAAAGTAAAAACTAAAAATTTTGAAACTCAATTAAACTAAAGAATTAAGACTCAAGGAAACAGTTCACATTTTCAACCTTCATTTCCAATCCTTCTATGTATCTTGTTTGCTCTCCAATATTAATGGCTTCTTCAAGACCATTGTTGGTTTAGTGAGTTTCCAAAAACTCATCCTTGAGCATCTCTCTTTACTGAAGCTATGGCTTATATTGCTGCTGGTAGTTTTGTTGCCGTCCATCCCTCTCTTCCTTAGCTTGTTGAGGGTTTCTTTGAAGAAGAAGAAGATTATTGGAAATTGGGCTTGTAATGGCAAGTGGTCTTGTATTAGTGTGAACCCTTATTTTTCCTTAATTTTGGGCCAACTATAGTACCCTTTTAATTTAATGAGAGTAGTATTGTTGTTAAAAAAAAAAAAAAAGATCCCAATATAATCTTAATGTTTTGGCCGATTTTTACATTGGCACCTAATATTTTTCGCGGGGCGTTTAAACTCAACTCCTTAATGCTGTTTATTTAGCTATTAGCACAACTGATATGGCACATATGGAACTCGCTTCCTATCGAAAGAAACAAAAGAAAGAAGCTTATGTGGTATGTGGGACCCACTTCATCTTCTTCTTTTTATTTCTTCTTCTCATCCTTTTTTATCTCTAGCTCTCTCCATTTAACAAACACACCAGTTCAAACAATCAAATGTTGTCACAAAGAGCATAATACATCTAACACTACTAGCTACAAGTTTTCCATAATTAAGGGGTAATCTTTTACCTGCATTTAACACACAGATAAGGCTAGAAAGTCTAAAATCTAAGATCAATGTAACCCATAAATTTTGCTCTTAGTTATAAATATTATTATTGTTATTGTTACTGATAATAATATGATTGTTACCGCTGTGATGGTTACTACCATTACCTTCCATCTGGGTCTTTATAAAAAATTGAATCCTTTGCAATTCTAACTTTTTAGCAAACTTCATTCGTGTTTTCTCCATCTCCACCACATGCTACAGTTTAGCACTCTCAGCCTGCTCATAAGCTTCTCCAAACTTAAGGATAGCTTGTGTCAACATCCTAATTGAATTCCTCCACTCGATCTTAATATCTTTTTACAATTAATCATCACTTATTTTGAGATGGATGAGAAGAAAAAAGTAGAAGATCAGTATACAACTTCTAAGTTGTGCTTAAAGGGATTATGCCAAAGTAGAGATGATGTCACAGTTGATAGGGATCTCGCAGTTATTGAAGAGCATTATTGTCACAACCTAACCCGGGAGTCATGACCGACGTTAGGAAACGAGAATTCTTTCAAATCTGAAACCCGCAGCAAGTCTTAAAAATAAAAACGCATGCAATTATGTAAATAAAAATATAACAGAATTACAAATTTTCAAATCGATATACAAAAATAAGTACTCAATATCCTTTTATAAATAAAAGATATTCATACAATATACTGGATACAAAATATTAAGAATAAAATAATACTCTTATGATACAGTAACACTACTATTGTAGTTTTTAGAATATAAATCAAAGTTTAAATATAAATTTTACATGATCTAGCCAGGGCGGAAGAACACTGGCAAAGAGCAATACGACTAAAGTCTGACAATACAAGATCTCCTGAAAAAAAAATTGAGGGGGGTTAGACCTCACTGAGTGAATTATTATAATATATATACATGCAATCTAAACCATATACAGCCAAGCATCTATATATATACATATTTCACGCAAATTTCAAACTCTGTTTTCATATATATAATAAATGTACAAAACGTTTATTTTAATATATTTGAAGGATCAAATAGAACCCAATTTAATCGTAACCTCAATCAATAACAACTCTCTAGCCATACAAGCTCACTTAATTCCAAATCAATTCACTTTTTCCATTATAGACAGTAGACTGGCCTCGAGACACTAAGTCAATTGAGCTCCAGCAGTCTGACTGTCAGTGTGACTGGCCCTGAGACACTAGGTCAATCGAGCTCCCGCAATCACACTGCTCAATCTCTTCAATCTCAATAATTAATCAATCAAATGTCACCTCAAATAAGTTAGTAAATCAACCCTGAAATCTATCGCACTAGTATGTACTCGGTCCTAGTGCTACCCACTAGGTAGCACGTTCTATCGATATCCTTCATTTAAAATAAAACATTCATAGAGGAAAAATAAATAATGCATAATGTCATTCATAATAACAAAATAAATCATATATATACCAGGAATATACTTAAAATAAACTAAGTATATTTCAAGTATATATATACTAAATAAATTCGAAATCAACCATAAAATATGCCAAATATATACCAATAATATCCTAAAACATGTTAAGTCTATATCGAAGATAAAACATGCATTTGTTTTGAAATATATAAAAAATATACTAAAAATATACCTAATTATATAACATGCATAAATCAAAAATAAACCTTAAATATACCAAAGATATACTAAATGTATATTGAAAATATGCAAACATATATATCAAAATATACTAAAAATAAACTGAAAATGCCAAATTATATTATAAATTAAAATTACTTTTAAAACATATAATGAAAATTGAAAAATCCTAAATCATGCATTCTAAATGAAATGCATATATATATATATAGTATAACAACTCACTAATTCACGCTCCACGAGACATACTAGACGGGTCTGGTTCTATAGGCCTTGGTTTCGATGCAACTAGAAAAATAAAAGAATAATAACAATTAGAGTAAACTTCTAACTTTACACTTCTAGGATATCTGCTATGGTAGTTGTTATTATAAGCAAATTTCACAAGTGGCGAATAATCATCTCAACTACCTCACATATCCAAAACACACATCCTCAATATATTTTTGAGTGTCTAGATCATCCTCTTAAATTGACCATCTGTTTGAGGGTGAAAAGCAGTACTAAAATCTAGCTTGGTGCTCATTGCTTCTTACAACTTCTGTAAAAAATGAGAGGTGAACATTGAACCTCTATCAGACATAATGGACATAGATACACCATGTAGGCAGACATTATGCTTCACATACAGCTTCACCAACTAAGCTACAGAATAAGTGGCTTTCACAAGCAAGAAATGAATAGACTTGGTTAACCTATTCACAATCACCCAGATGGAATCGTATCCATCCTTGGAACGAGGTAATCCAACCATACAATCCATAGCAATCCTTTCCTACTTTCACTTAGGAATAGGAAGAGATTGAAGTTTCCAGAAGGCTTCTGATGTTTAGCTTTCACCTACTGACACGTCAAACACTTAGCAATATAATCAGTGACATCCTTCTTCAATCCATCCTATTAGTACAAATCTTTGATACTGTGGTACATCTTAGTAACACCTGGATGTACACTATAGGCTGTAGAATATGCTTCCTTGAGAATCTCTTCTTTTAAATCATCCACATCAAAATGCACAATCTACCACTGACCTATAAAACACCTTCATCATCAAGTCTGAAATTAGTGAACTTTCCTGCTCGAACATTGTCTGCAAGCTCTGCTAGAATAGGATCTCGGCCTCAAGCCGCCTTAATACTATCTCTTAACATAGATTTGAACCTTGAACTGAGCTAACAGTCCACCTAATCTACTTATCTTCATCATCATACCCTGATCCACTAATGCATACAACTCTTGGATCAACAATCTCTTTCAGTAACTGGAAACTGTTCTAACAAACATCTAACCATAAAAAATTCACATTCTTCTGAGTTAGGCGGGTCATAGGAGCTGTAATTCTAGAGAATTTTGCTCAAATCTCCTATAATACCCAACTAAACCCAGAAAACTATGAATCTTTATGACTGTCATCGGTTTAGGTCACTCAAATACTGCTTTAATCTTATGTGAATCAACCTGGATACCATCTTTAGACACTACGTGTCCAAGGAATGCAACACTCCCCAACCAGAAATCACACTTCGAGAATTTAGCATAAAGCTGATGTTCTCTAAGTGTCTGTAGTATAGTCCTCAAATGATATATATGCTCTTCCATACTCTTCGAATATGTTAGTATATCATCAATGAAGACTACTACAAACTGATCCATATATGATCTGAATACCCTATTCATCAGATCCATAAAAGTTGCTGGTACATTAATCAAACCAAATGACATCACCAGAAACTCATAGTGGCCATAACGAGTGTAAAATGACGTTTTAGGAATATCAGCTTCACTGATCCATAATTGATGATAACCCAACCTCAAATCACTCTTAGAAAAAAACTGTGCACCCTGGAGTTGATCAAATAGGTTATCTATCCTTAAAAGAGGATACTTGTTCTTCATTGTTATCTTATTTAGCTCTCAGTGATCAATGCACAGTCTGAGTGTACCATATTTCTTCCTTACAGATAGGACTAGTGCATCCCAAGGAGAAATGCAGGGTCTGGTAAAACCCTTGTCTAACAGATCTTACAATTGCTCCTTCCATTCCTTCAACTCAGCAGGAGCCATCCTATAGGGTTGCGTTGAAATAGGAGCTATATCCGAAACCACATCGATACAGAATTCAATCTCTGTGAGGTGGTAAACCTAGCAACTCCTTAGGAATAATATCAAGAAACTCACAAGCAACAAGTACATCTATGAAAGACAACTTCTTCATTGAAGTATCCTTGACTAGAGCCAAGTTTCTCTTATTAAATTTTTCTCAGCACCTTTCTAGCAGTGATAATGGAGCTAAAATTCAAAGGTGTAGAACTCTTATCATCCATAAATCTAAATTCTTCTTCATCAGGGATTCTGAAAATCACCTCTTTACTCCGACAATCAACCACTGCATAGTGTTGAAATAATCGATCCATTCTCCATATCTCATTAACCTTGGCTATCCTAGCCATAAATGCTGTAAATTCGAGTCCAAAGGGCTGCTTGTACCTCTTACAGTAACTACTTCGACCTTTAAGTTACAGTTGCCTCTAACCTACCCCTATACTAGATAGGTGCAGTAAGGCTAAAACTATAACCATAACTTCAACTTGAAAAGAATGTTTATCAATATTATCTCTGTAGAAGAAGTAGTTCGCATTCACCTCACTGAAAAGACATGGAAATCAATAAGATTCAAAACATAGAATATATATGGAATTGACATATCTTGAGTTCTCTACTAAAATAGAGATTGCATTTGCTGTACAACTGAGGGTATCGACACTGCACCTTGTGGAACTCTTATTGCATGAGCAGTATCATCACAACGTTGAGCCACAGGCTCCTCATTCTGTTGTTTCTACTAACTACGATGATTATCTGGCCTACTAAATCCATCTCTACCCCTACGCCTATCGGCTGCACAGGGGGTAGAACCTCATCCTTAAAAGACTTTTTATCATCGGTCTTATCAACTAATGGAGTGACTCACGCTTGTGACATACAGAAAAGAACAAAAATAAAATAAGTAATTTAAACAATCACAAACAACAACAGACACCCTAACGGTTACGTGAAATTCCTAAAGCAAGGAAAACTTTTCAAAGACATACTCAAACCTAATTTAACTACAGTAGTTCCAAAGAAAATAAGACTCTGAAAACCTATATCCACAACTCTAATAACCTAGGCTCTGATACCAACTTTGTCATGATCCAACCCGGGAGTTATAACCGACGTTAGGGAATGAGAATTCTTTCGAATTCGAAACCCGTAGCAAGCCTTAAAAATAAAAATGCATGCAATTATGTAAATAAAAATATAACAGAATTACAAATTTTCAAATCAATATACAAAAATAGGTACTCAATATCCTTTTATAAATAAAAGATATTCATACAATATATTGGATACAAAGTATTAAGAATAAAATAATAATCTTCTGATACAGTAACACTACTACTGCAGTTTCTAGAATACAAATCAGAGTTTAAATACAAATTTTACATGATCTAGTCGATGCGGAAGAACACCGGCAAAGAGCAATACTACTAAGGTTTAACAATACAAGATCTCCTGAAAAAAATAATTGAGGGGGGTTAGACCTCATTGAGTGAATTATTATAATATATATACATGCAATATAAACCATATAAAACCAAGCATCTATATATATATATATATATATATATATATATATATACATATACACGCATTTCATGCAAATTTCAAACTCTGCTTTCATATAAATAATAAATGTAGAAAACATTTATTTTAATATATTTGAAGGATCAAATAGAACCCTATTTAATCGTAAACTCAATCAATAACAACTCTCTAGCCATAGAAGCTCACTTAATTCCAAATCAATTCACTTTTTCCATTATAGATAGTAGACTGGCCTCGAGACACTAAGTCAACCGAGCTCCAGCAGTCTGACTATTAGTATGATTGATCCCGAGACACTAGGTCAATTGAGCTCCCGCAATCATACTACTCAATCTCATCAATCTCAATAATTAATCAATCAAATGTCACCTTAAATAAGTTAGTAAATCAACCCTAAAATCTATCACACCGGTACGTATTAGGTCATAGTGTTGCCCAGTAGGTAGCATGTTCTATCGATATCCTTCATTTAAAATAAAATTTTCATGGAGAAAAAATAAATAATGCATAATGTCATTCATAATGACAAAATAAACCATATATATACCAAGAATATACTTAAAATAAACTAAGTATATTTCAAGTATATATATGCTAAATAAATTTGAAATCAACCATAAAATATGCCAAATATATACCAATAATATACTAAAACATGTTAAGTCTATATCGAAGATAAAACATGCATTTATTTTGAAATATATAAAAAATATACTAAAAATATACCTAATTATATAACATGCATAAATAAAAAATAAACCCTAAATATACCAAAGATATACTAAATGTATATTGAAAATATGCAAACATATATATCAAAATATACTAAAAATAAACCTAAAATACCAAATCATATTGTAAATTAAAATTATTTTTAAAACATATAATGAAAATTGAAAAATCCTAAATCATACATCATAAATAAAATGCATATATATATATATATATATATATAGAGTATAATAACAACTCACTGATTCACGCTCCATGAGACAAACTAGACGGGTCTGGTCCGATAGACCTCGGTTTCGGCACAAATAGAAAAATAAAATAATAATAATAATTAGAATAAACTTCTAACTTTACGCTTCTAGGATTATTATAGAAAGACTCAAGCAAAATTTTAAAACTAGACTCGGACCTGTTGTCACATTTTACGAGGAATCTACTGAAATTCGACAGAGTCTCCTTTATAAAACAGATGTCTCCCTACAAAAGTAGGGCCGATCCTACACAAAAAATACACTTCTAAAATCACAAAGCACAAAACCTTCGGTTGGGATCCCAAACTCTACAAATCCCCAGCCGAGGTTCACAAATCACAACCAACAATATTAAATAGTAAAATAATAAAAATAATCAAAAATCCATAAAAATATTAAAAACCTTTATTTTCCAACTAAGACATAAAATTCTAATTTTTAAATAATATTTGGTAATAAAATTCATAAATGGAATAAAATTCCTATTTTACAATTAAATTAACATAAATTACAAATAATTATTAAAATCACAATTTAACATCATAAAAATAATAAAATACCCATTTAAGCTCAAAATAATAAATAAATTTATTATTTACATACTATTCAAAATTATCACAAATTAACTAATAAAATCTTAAATATTGCACAATATTAATAAAAAAAACCAAATTTTCAAATAATTAACCTAAAATGGTTAAATTCATAATTAACTACGTAAATAGTTTAATGGTATAATAAAATTAATTTAAAACCTATTTTTATCACTAAAATAATAAAAAATATATATTTGAATATAATTTTTAAAAATTAATATTAATAGGTTAAAAATTACAAATAATTTATAAAAATCATTTTAATACTCTATATAACCATAAAATCATTTAAAATATAATATGTGACTATATTTTTAGCAAAAACCCATAATTAACCTATATTTTCAAAAATTAGCATTAATTAGTTGAAAATAGTAAATAATTTGTAAAAATCATTTTAATACCAATTATTAGTTCAAAATCATTTAAAACAAATAATTTAACCACCATTTCAACAAAAACTCATAATTAACCTATATACTCAAAAATCACATAATACAAATAATTTCCTCAAAATTATATAAAATCACATAAATTATTTTATCACCATATATTATACCAAAATTATCTAAAACATATAATTAAACAATATTTTCAACAAAAATATGACTCTAACATAGAATTCTAATATTTCCATAATACAAAAATATTTCTAAAAATTATATAATATATCCAAAAATTATTTTCCCAATATTATTATTACTAACATACTATAATAACACTAAATTAATTAAATCCATAATTAAAATAATTAATTAACAAAAAATTTATTTTTAATTATTAAAATATTCAATAATTAACAAAAAATCAAATAAACTCAGAAAAATAAAAAAAAATACATATGAGTAGATTAAGATATAAAGATCAATATTTCAAAAGGAATTTATCAAGAATTAACCAAACTCAAGTTAAATAAAAATAAAAACAAAGTTTGATATAAACTAAAAATCAAACAAAACTTACAAATGAACAACTACGAGCTTGAATGGTGCTTGAGATCGTCTTCCCCACAACTCAAGAAGTTGACTGAGCCAAGGAAGTCGAGCTCTCACCGTCAGGAATGTCTCTGGCGACTTGTTAAAGCCGTTGTTGTCGCTGCTCATTTTGTCACATATTCGGCGTTGTAGAGGAAGGAGAAGATGAAGAAGAGAGAAGGAGAAGATGGCGGAGGAAGGAGGTGAACGGCTGTAATATCCCGAATTTTTAAATATTTTTATACTGCATCGGGATATGCAGTGTTAATAATTTTTGTATATATATTTATGATATTTTATGAGTTTGTTGTTTGTTTAAAGCTAATTTTAATTATTTTATATTATTTTAAGTACTTTACGTAAAATTTTCCCGGAAATTATATTTTCGGGGAAATTAACACGTAAATAAATTAATACTATTTATTTTGACTAGTTTTATGAATTTGCATGAACTCATATATAATTTTAAAGTGCTAAAATAAAATGTATATATGTGTATTTATTTAAATTAATTAGAGCTTAATTAATTTCCTTAATTTTATTATTTAATTTTTGTATTAATTAATTTTAAGTTTATAAATTATTAAACATATTAAAATATGTGTGTGGTGTATATTTAATGTGTGTGAAATTTTATATTATTATAATATATAGTGTAAATATATATATATATATACATATATACATAAATTTTTATCAAAAAACCAAAACTTTCATTTATTTACAGTTTTGCCCCTCCTTCATCTTCTTCCTCCCAAAACGTTTTCTTCCATTTCCAGCCACTTTCAAGCTGGTTTTCTTGCTGTTACTATGCCTCTCAGCCTTCCTCTTCCACCTCCAACCATTTCCACCACCTAAAACACTCTTTTCCGGTGAGTTTTGGCCGGATTTTCTTCAAAGAGCAAAAAATTCAACTTAACTCCGACCAAGCACTTTCCGGCCACCAAATTTGATGCTTTCGGTCTCTATCTTCTCCTTGATCTCTGGTAAGTGTGATTCCAAGCTTTGTTTCACTTGATTTGGTCTAGAATTGCTTAGGTTTCAATTTCTTCAAATCAGCCATTTTGGGTTTCGAATTTTTTTTAGCTTCAATTTGATTGATTCATGAAAACTTCCTTCACAAACTTTGTTTCTGGAAGCTTAATCTACATGCTGTAATTTTTTTAGAATTTTTGGAATTTATTTTAATTTTTGTGAATTTTTGATTATTTTATTATTATTTTCTAATTTTCGAAAATTAATTAATTAAATTATGAAATTATGTTTTATGGTGATTATAGGAGTTGAAATGAATTATAGAAATTTATTTGTAATTTTTTTGAATTTTTATGTATTTATTTGGAATTTATTAAGTTTAGGTAATTTTGAAAAATAGGGTTAATTATGTGTTTAATTGAAATAAATTGGTAAATTGAGTATATTTATTGATATTATTGAATTATATGTTGAGAAATTAATTTTTGAGTAATTATATAATTTTTGGTGAATTTTTGAACATTTATAGTGAATATATATATATAGGGGTATTTTGATAATTTTACACTAAATTGGTTAAAAATGTAATTAAATTGGTTTTAATAGCTATTTAGGGCATAAAAATGATTTCTGCAAATTTTTAGTATTTTTAACTAATTAAAACTATTTTTCATAAATTATTTTCAAATTATATATAATATATTATTTTTCTAAATAAATGGGTTTTTATTGATTTTTAGTATGTTTTAGGGTTAATTACGTAATTTGGATTTATAAAATGTATTTATATTATATAAGGGCATTTTCGGTATTTTATAAATATTCTGTGAATTGTGAACCTCGGTCGGTGAATTGTAGTTTGGAGTCCGACCGAGGGATTTTGATTGTAATCCTGTGTTTATTCCGAAGTGTATTTCTTTGCAGGACCGGCTCTACTCTTTGAGTAGAGAGATGTCCGTTTTACAGGGGAGGTTCTGTCGAATTTTCGGTAGAACTCTCGTAAAACGTGATGTCCGGTCAAATTCCTATTCTAAAGCCATGTCTAAAATTCTAGATCGAGTCTTTAGAATTTTTGTTAAATTTATTCTGATTTCATGTTGTCATTTGTTTGTCTAGCTGCGCCGAGACCGAGGCCTAACGGATCAGGCCCGCCGAGTTTGTCTCGTGGAGCGCTAACATGTGAGTTATTATACTGTATATATATGCACTGCATATAGGGTGCATTATTTAGACTTTTTCATTTTCATTGTATGTTTTAAAAATGATTTAAATTATAATATTTTTGGTATATATAGGGTTGCATTCTTATATATATGCATATTAAATAATTATGCATGTTAGTTTGATATATGCACATTAAACAATTAGGTTTAGGTTTAATACATTTGAGTAATATACACATGTTTTAAAATGTACACTTAGACATAATTATTTTATTAAATGATTAGTATACTTTAGGTATAGTTTCAGTAGATTTTAGGTTTATTCTTAAATAATTGCATGTTAAATTATAAACCTACACTTAAATTATTTTTAAGTTTATTTTTGGTATATTTTTATTTATTCCCGAATAAATAAATGTTTTATTATTAAATTAAACCTAACACATTAGTGGTATATTTAGGGTTTATTTTTGATATATGCCTGCTAGATAATTAGGTTTATTTTTAATATATTTGTGAATATATGTTAAACACAAATACGTATTTAAATGAATATTTATACATAAATGGTTTATTAAATGATTTGAGTACTTAGGGTATATCTTTTGCATATTTAAGTATATTTTTAAGATAATGCATGTTATATTATTGTTACTCATTTAAATTGTTTTTAACTATATTAATGATTTATCTTTAGTTTATTTCATATTTTATTTGACTATATATATATATATATATACCTGAAATATACTGGGTATATTTTTGGTATATATATATATATGGTTGGTTTTACTATTATGAATATTGTTCTACATTAATTATTTTTCGAATGAATGATTTATTCGAAGTGAAGGATATCAATAGAACGTGCTACCTAGTGGGCAGCACTAGGACCGTGTACGTACCGGTACGGTAGATAAGGATTGAGTGAGAGTTAAAATTGGGTGATTATAATTGATTTAATTGATTTGACTAAGATTAATGGTATGTTAGATAGTGTGATTGCTGGAGCTCGGTTGACCAAGTGTCTCGGGGCCAATCACACTGACAGTCAGACTGCTGGAGCTCGGTTGACTTAGTGTCTCGGGGCCAGTCTACTGTCCATAAGTGAATTGAATGATCTATTGGGTTGATTGAGATGTGAGGTGATGGATAATGTGATTGCTGGAGCTCGGTTGACCAAGTGTCTCGGGGCCAATCACACTGACAGCCAGACTGCTGGAGCTCGGTCGACTTAGTGTCTCGGGGCCAGTCTGCTGTCCAGATTGGAATAAGTGTTCTATTTGGAATCAAGTGAGCCTGTATGGCTAGAGTGATGATGGGATTGTTTGAGGTTGTTATTATTTAAGGTTCTATGGATCCTTCATGAATTAAAACAAACGTTTTCTACATTTAGCATATTTATAAAAGCAAAGTTTGGCATTCGTGTGAAATGTGTGTATATACATATATATATAAGAATGTCTGATTGTTATGGTTTAGTTTGCATGTATATATAGTATAATAATTCACTCAGTGAGGTCTGACCCCCCTCAATTATTTTTTCAGGAGATTCCATATCGTCAGACCTTAGTTGTAGAGTTCCTCGCCGGTGTTCTTCAGTCCCGGCTGTTTTATGCAAATGTATATTCTGAACTTTGAATTGTATTCTAGAAACTGCAGTAGTAGTGTCATTATATTGGAAGTGTATTATTTTGTTTGGATATTAAATACTCTAAAAATTTGTATTTGAACATTGTACGAACATGTATTCATTATAAAAGGATTTGGAGTATTTATTTTATATATTGATTCAGAAAAATTTTAATTTGGTCGTACTTTTATATAATTATTGTATGATTTTATTTTCTAAGGCTTGCTACGGGTTCCGGATTCGAAAGAATTCCCGTTCCCTAGCGCCGGTCATGACTCCTAGTTTGGGTCGTGACAACGGCAGAGGCTAGCAACGACCGATGGTGGAGCATGAAGTTGCACGGTGACAGTGTGGGAATGGGATGGAATGCAGAGGAGGGTGATGGTAAGTTGTTGTGTTTTTCTTCTATCTTATATATATATATATATATATATATATAGGTACACACACATGCACCTAAATACAATTAAATATAATACAACAATTGAGATTAATAAAATTAGTGGTATGTCTACCACGTTGAATGAGGTCCGGACGATTTTTGTTTCCTCATCCTCTTGGTTTCTGAATTCTAGATCTAGATTGACAGTCCCCATTAGTTGCACCGTTCCTCCACAAAAACTAGTGATGGGGTTCTGGATGGCCGTTAAGTTGGTGATGGAGCCGTCCATATAGCTTTGTACGCATTCCAAAATAAAACATTGATAGCATTCCCGTTATCGACCAATAGCCTTTTGACTCGATACTTATTTATGCATGCGGTTATCACCAGGGCATCACTGTGAGGGTGATGTATAGGCGAATTATCTTCCGAGTTAAGAATGTTATTGCTTTTACCGGGTATCATTTTTCCTCTACTGCGTTTTAATCGTTTCCCAATGTTTTCCCCTCCCACAATCATGTTGATCATTCTGATCGGTTCCTTCCTAGCTTTCTTTGCCTCGGCTTTGTCACGGTCATGGTTTTCCATGTTTTCACGTCTCCTCGGTGCATTAGTGAAATTATCAAGCTTTCCCTACTGCACTAGTTTTTCTATGGCACTCTTCAGTTCTCTGCAGCCTTCTGTGTTATGGCCGTATTCCCTGTGGTACTCGCAGTACTGGCTTCTATCACGAGTAAATCTTCAGCTTGGGCTAATTCTTTTGGCTGGTGTAATTTCCACTCCATTCTGCCTGACCCACATGAGGATCCTTGATCGAGAAGTGTTGAGGGGTGTATATCTATCTGCTTCCCTATCAAACCTGTTTGCTGGAATTCTAAAATTTATTTTTGGGAAGCTTGCTCGTCTCTGCTTTGGCCGTTCATCTCTAGTTGGTGGCCTATCTTCTTCCCGATGCATCCTCCTGTCCTCGTCCATCTTTATCATCCGAACCGCTATCGCCATTGCTTCGACAAAGGTACTCGGTTCTTTAGTCATTAATTTGTCTTTTAGCTTACCGAGTCTAGTGCCATTTTTTAAAGCTTCTATGGAGACTTGATCAATGAGGTGCTCAATCTACATGGTTGTTTTGTTGAAACGGTCGAGGCAACTCCGTAGAGACTCGTCAGCTTCTTACCGGCACACCCGGAGGTCGTTGATGTTTTTTGTAGGAGGGATATTGGTGATAAATTTGATACGAAATTGCTCGGCTAAGTCTTCAAAAGAAGTGACAGTATTCTCCGGGAGCCGATGAAACCATTTTTGGGCGCTTTTTGTGAGTGTACTTGGGAAGACTCTGCACATGATTCCATCGTTCACATTCTGGAGCAGCTTCTTTGTTCGGAAAGCAGATATATGACTAATAGGGTCTCCTGTCCCATCGTACTGATCGAGCTATGGGATTCTGAACTTACTAGGAATCTCCGTTTGAACTATTCTGCTGACAAACAGAGTTCTGCTATCCATCACCCATTCTTCTTCCTTTCTAGGTTTAGTCTGGGCCTTATTCATTGCTTCCTCAACCTTTTGTGCTAATTTTGAATCATCGAGAGCTAGGATGGACGAACTACACTCCCATTCTGGTGCTTTACCCTTCCCTGTGCTTGTCCCTGGAGCCTATCGGGGTGCTACATTATCATTATTTGGAGCTAGTTCAGTATGCTCGCTCTGTATTATAGCGCTTAGCTATTGTTGCATCAGGGTTATTTGTGCCTGAATATTTTTTATCATGGCGTCTTTGCTTGCTTAGTCAAGGCCGAGTGTTTGGGTTACTGTGTTTAGATTTGGAGTGGTTATTGCTGGCATTTCTAGTAGGCTTGGAAAAGGTATTGAGGGTATTGATCGATGGTGCTGCAATGGAGCGTAATGTGGGAGATCTGTTCCTAAGGATGGGTATCTCGGAGTGTTTTTTGGAGGTAAAGATGTATGATCGGATGTGGCCCCAACAAGCTGCAAGGTGGGTGGTGGTATTATTATTGTGAAAGGGTTTAAAAGGTCAGTCAAAAGGATGGGTGCGGAAGGATTGGTGCCGCCCTCAGGAATTTGGGCCGGAGGTGGACTGGAAGTCATGGTGAAAGTGTCTTTAGCTTAGCAAGTGAATGAATGGCTTTTCCCAAGGAGTTTCCCACAGACGGCGCCACTTGATAACTGGTTTTCGGGACTCCTGGGCTGAACGTCCTGCAAAGCACTAAACAGAGGGCAAGGTGAGAGGTGGAGGGAATCCCCACAAACACTCTGATGCCTAAGTTAGAGAATCGAAAGCGGGTGGCTGAAAGATAGCTTGAGTATATGTGAATGAGATGAGATGTCCTCTAATGAGGGGTATATGGTGTTATATATAGTGATACTCAAACCTGGGAGGAATAGGAATCCTTGTGGGAGAGTGTTCCTACTTCAGTTAGGATTCCTCTTTGAGGTAGTTCCTTGGACGAATCTGTCTTCTCCTTTGTCCATGTGTTCCTATTTAGGGGGTGGATGACCCATAATTAGGTGGGAACATTCTAGATGGTATCAATAAGAATAATATTCATAATAATATTAAACAATAAAAACAATAAAAATAATAAAAATAATAACCATGACAATAATAACACACAATAATTATAATAATAACCCACATAAACTATAGTATATATATATATATATATATATATAGTGGAATAATTTAAAAATATTAATAATACTAGTGAAATAATTTAATAATAAAATAATGCTCACAGTAATATCAAACAACAAAAATAATAATAATAGAGTACTTAAAATAATAATATTAAAAATAACACCAATAATATTAACCCTAATATATAAATAATAAACTTCTAAAAATAAATATTTACGTAAACAATTCTCTTAAAATAAAATACGTAATTAACAATAGTAATTCACTATAATAATAATAATACACAATTAAACTTTAAAATTATTAATACTACATATCTCGAAATATATTTTTATAATTTAAAAACAAGGTTCATAACAATTATCCACAACATTCTGCTTTTTATTTCAACAAAAGATATCATCCGTTCTCGTATTTTATCTAAAACATGAAATGTATGACTTTATCTTTTCCTATAGATGATTTTTTTATTTATTTAGACTTGACACAATATCTTGGACTCCCAAGTGCTTCAAAAGTAGAGCTCAGATGATCCGAGACAAAAGAGAAAAATTTATGAATTTGTCAACTCTTATCTATGAAATCAGTGTGAGCACTAAGCTACTATACATAATTCGCATATGTCTAGATGTAACTAATCCATATAATCTTCAACAGGATAAAGGTTGGATAGATTTAAGCTTCTCCAAACTTAAGCATAGCTCATCATACTTCGTATAATCTTCTCTACTACTCACAATGTCTGCAACATCTTTCCAGTGTTTCTGCTTTAAATTCCCTCTGCTTAGCTTTAAATACCTCTCTCCACAAGCATAGCCAGTCATCTTCTAGAGGGACATTGAAAAATCTAATCCCAATAGCAGCATAAGCCCTCATCAATTAAATCCTAATAGGCACATTCCAGCAAAGATTTTGGTCAATAAAAATCATTTGCTTTGAATGAAAGTATGGATTTAAGTGAGCCAGTGGTGGCATTTGATTTTTATTGTAGTGGCAATGGCAGTGGGGGGCGAGGGGTTTGAGTGTGGGAAGTAGCTGGATTGTTGAAGTGGAGGGGGGAACTTAACAAATCCCTTTTTTATTTTTTTCTTTTGACAAAAGCAGGTCCCACATGAGTTGTGGAAACGGGAAAGTTAACGACGTTTGAGACTTTAAATGCATTCAATCTATCAGCATTAAGTGCATAAACAACCCGCAAAAAAACATTAAATGTTAATATGGGAATCGAGCAAAACATTAAAATCATATTTAAACCTTATTCCTAAATGTAATAATTTATTAAGAACTTATGAAATAAAATTCGAAAAGTTTAAAAATTTTAAGATAATTTTTATCAAAATAATAATATAAATTAATATAATGTGAAAATAATTTAACAGAAAATTTGTCCTAATTTAATTTATTTTAACTTCAAGATATAAAAATTAGAAAAATAAAAATTTAAGAATTCAATTAAAATAAAAATTTAGTAAGGATGAATTAAAAGAAAATGACAAAGTTTAGGGACTTTAAAAATGGTTTGACCCCAAATTGATATTTGCCCATTTTATTTTGAAATCACATTTATTTTTTTTACTGAAAAATCATATTTATTTATTTATTTATTTTTAACGTGATTTGATTGTCTGAAACTTGGGAAATCGAGAGTATTAGAGGATATCTTCCAATATTACAGCAATATTATCTTGTCGATAATTATATATCACATTTTATTTATTTTATATATTCATAGTCTCATATATACATGTAGGGATGGCTAGGAGTGTAAATGAGTGAAGCTGAATTGAATTTTGGAAAGATTAATTTTTTTTTGTTTATAATTGATTCGAGTTGGAGCTAAACTTACTATGTCACTCAATATTTATAAATTGTTCACGAGTTGAAATGAATTCAAAAAAATTTAAAAAACTTTTAAAAAATATAAATTACAAATTAAAATATTCATTAAAAAAACTAAAATAATATATTTAAATAAGTTATAAGATAATTAATAAAAATTATAGTTTTATTTTAATAATATATTTTTAAAATAATTTTTTATTTATTATGAATAAAAATTTATATATTATATATTATATATTTTATATAAAATTATAAGATATATAAACTTTTATTCAAACTTGTCAACAATTAAGTTTTGTATTATTTTAACTTAGCTCAATTATATAATAAATTTTTATCAAGTTAAATTTTAACTAACTCGCAATCAGTTGGATTTATTTATAGCTCTAGTAACAATAATTAAGAATTTATTTTTAATGTTACGCCTCCAAAGTTTGAATATAAAACTTTTAAATTTTAGAATTTCGGGCCAAAGCATATGATGTGATTGGCAACATTTTTTTTTTGCCAGTACATACAAAGACTAATTATAACAATTACAAATTACATACAAATGAATATATATATATAAATCTTAGTATAATGTGAGTAAATGATGCAGACAGCACAGAGAAATAAGTCATTCAATTCATGTAAAAATTTGACAAATTATGATAATGGTAATTTTATAATTTTAGGTAAGTTTTAAGTATCGAATTTGAGCAATTCAAAAGTCTATTTTATGTAGAAGCGAGTTAATAATTTGAAACCATAAGTTTTACTTGTGAAATCCGTCATTTTTTAGTTAAATTCTATCATTTAGGCTCTTAAATGGGTAATTTTATGATTTTTTATTTTTAGAGTTTTATTTTTTTATTTTATTTAGGATTATTTTAAGAATTTACTATTTAAATTTTTTTTATTATTGTTGGATGACAATTTTTATGATAATTTAAATTCTTTTTTATTTTTCAAAATTTTTTTAAAATTTTAATATTTATAACCCAAATTGCTCTAGAAAATCAATTATTAATAGTAATATATAATTCAACAATATTCAATTGTTATTATCTATCATTTCACCACATCAGTAAAGGATATATAATCTTTATTATGTTCCCTCATTGGCCATGGGGCCTCAACATGTATAAGTACGTATGCTTGGAACGTTTTTACTTTTCTTTTTCACTCGAGATTCATATGCTTGAAGACAAAAGTAAGTCTCTTTCTCAATTATCGCTGGTTAAGTGTCAACAAAGAAATTCGGTGCTTGTGCATCGTTGGCTAAATGGTAAAGCGTTCTCAAGACCCGTTTTCCTAAATGGTAAAGCGTTCCTAAAATTTTTCTTTGACAAAAAAAAAAAAAAAAAAAAAAAACCAACTAGTAAAATTTCTCATAATCTATAACAATAATAAAGCAATCTAAATGCCAGAAAGAAAAATACGACCACAAATTCTATAACTGGGGATAAAGCCAACTTTGAGAAATTTGAAAATTTTACAATTCAAATTAGAAGAAAAAGCAAAATAAAAAAAATTAATTAATTAAAACAAATAAATTACTTTCTGTGAAGTAATACTATTTTCATAAATATAAGAATTAGGTTTTCTTTTTTATAATTTCATATATTTTTTTTTTGTTAAATTATTACTTTGAATAAATTTAACCATTTTTTGTGGAATTAATTGTTATGATTATTGAATTTTTTTTTTATAAGTTTCATTGCCACTTTATCAATCAAAATCTTTTTTGGTTGGTATTTTTGTAAAGAAAAAATATTAATTTAGAAAATTTATTTTATTCATAAAAAATGTGAAAAAATTATTTTTTTTAAAATAACATTATATTTCCTAAGTGTACAAAATAATATTTTTTATTATAACTTGATATATTTTGGTAAACTATCACTATTTTTTGTTAATTTAAAATATATTTTGGTAAACTATCACTATTTTTTGTTAATTTAAAATAATTTTATGTAAATTTTGTTAACATAATTTTAATTTATATAATTACAAAGAATATAAAAAAATTCGCAAAAAATGGTTTATTTTTCTATAATGAAACAAATTAATGTAAAATATATAAAGTCATAATGAAAAACACTTCAATTTTTATATTTATAGAAAATGGTGTTATTTTTCACATTTTCGTAAATTTAAATAATCTTCTTGAACAAAAAGTATATTACTTTATTTTAAATAAAGTAAATATAAAAAGCACAAAAAAAATGAATTATAGAAAATGGTAATTTAAGTTTTAATAAATGGTGTTGATAATAAAGATTATAAATTTTGAAATTGTTGTTAGAGTTATATTGAAATTGATTTTAAAATTCAAATTCTTTGGACATGGTTGGAGGAGGAAAGATAGATGATGGCCTTAGAGAATGGCGGTAGCACGAATAAAAGAGAAACGAAAGAATAAAAATGGAGAAACGAACATAGGTAAATGGTGTTTTTGAAAATTATATATATAAAAAAAGAGATATTATAGTCAATTTACAAATATTATATATATATATATATATATATATATATATATATATATATATATATATCAATTTATAAATATAAATTAGGTTCAAAACTTATTTTTCATCACTAATATTACTCATTATCAAACAATAATTCTAAAATACAAAAAAAAAAAAAATGATAACCATATTTACAATAAAAACTCATGTACAACTCAAACATCAACTAATTTGTATTATCCTATAATTATAAAAATAGCAATAACACTATTTTTTTTAGGTAACAATAACACTATTAATCATACAAAATTTTCAATGACACATAACCCATTTTCCATTCTATTATACTCAAAATTCAGCATATATATATAAAGGTTAGAGCTTTATCCAAAGGTTTGTAGTTAATTATAAGCTTAGGTGTGCCTCTTTCTATTTTTGAAACTTTATTCATATAGGAAGTTGCACAGCTGCATGGGAACTAGATTTTTAGATCATTCCGTTAGATTCCAAATCCAAGTTCTATGCAATGATGATGATGAATGATCACTGTGTCTAGTCTCACACTTTGTAAATAGAGATTACCGAACCACATGCAACAAAGCTTTCACATAATTTCACTTTAGATAACTTAAGTCCTAGCTTTAGATAATTAAATATCTCTTTCTTCAGTCTTTATAATATAATCATATTTAAAAAGATTTAACCTTGGGGTTTTATAAACATGATCTTTATGATAATCTGCAAGTTTAAAATCATCAATGCATTTTTTAAAGTCTTCAATAGTGATTTGATCACTACTGACTATGTTCTTCTGAGCTTTAGCTGAAGAGGAAGCAGAGGAAGAAGAAAAAGTGGTTCTACCAAAGATATATATATTATCTACAAGTTTAAAATTATCAATGCATTTTTCAAAGTCTTTAATAGTGATTTCATCACTACTGACTATGTTCTTTTAAGATTTAGATGAAAAGGAAGAAGAGGAAAAAGAAGAAGAAGTGGTTCTACCAAAGATACACACACACACATATATAAATCTTTTTTAAAAAAAGAACCCTAGCCGTCGAGTAGTTATTGCTGTTGACGTTTTTAGTGACTGGCTAGTTCTCTGATCGATATCCACTTTCCAATTATGGAAATTATAAGCCATAAAGACATGTTTTTAGTATAGGCTTCTATTGCTATTCAAACATGTTCTACTGCGCTTCCTAAGAGGTCTTTTGCTTTAGTTGTAAGAAATCAATCTTTGAATTCTTCGACTCTATCAGAAGTTGCTAACAAAGGGGATTTATTTCAATCAAGATTAACCAAAACCTTTATGATCAGAGGCTTGCCATGTGCAAACATGCACTGATAAGTAGAATGGTACTGATGAAAGGTGATTCTCCTTATAACGTTTCAACTTTAAAAGAAAAGCTAATAGCTATTTGAGGATATCTAATGCATGGAAACTAATCTCTCTTGGCAAATGTTATTATCATATCATTTTAACATCTGAACAAAAAAATAATTTGGTTTGGGGATATGGTTCAGTGACTCTCATACTGGGTATTCTGAGGCTGTAGTATTGGTCTCAAGATTTCAATCCTTATGAGCAGAAGTCTACAACTACTTAGCTTTGGGTTAGATTCTACAAATGACTTTGGGAGTATTGGCATCATCTTATTTTAGTAGATATAGCTTGTGAAATTGAACCCCCCCTCACATTGATAATAATACTCTTAATGGTGATTTTAGCCATTACGCAAGAGTATTTAATTAAAGTTGATCTTTCTCTCAAACTTCTAGACTCTTTGATGATTGAAAGAATAGAGAAGAGCCCTTTTTATTGATGTTGCTTCCTTTTTTTTGTTCTTCTTGCTCTAATATTAGTCATCTTCTAGTAGACTATAGATTAAATTAAAAATGATAATTTTAAGATGGAAGGGACAAAAAGAATAAAGTTAAAGAGACTAAGAAACAATAGAAGCCTAAAGAGCTTGTGGCTCCCATTTTTATAATAATGGTATAATATATAGCGAGAGGTGTCTTATGCCTGATTTAATGTTGCATGAGACTCGCTATCGAATCAATTAACAATTATTAATTAGGTGGATAATTGTCAAGAAGAGGCGGAAGAGGATATAGATAATAGGTCAAACAAGTAGCAAGCACAAAACGGTTAGGATGCTATTTTGGTTCAGGGAATAATGACAATCATGATACTCATGATGCTGATAATGATCCTATGTCTTGGGTGAACTAAGTGGAGCTTGATGACGACAATTGGACCATAATTTCACATCAGAAAAAGAAGGTACTAAAAAAAGTCTCAGGGCTCTTATTAGGTTACTCTCACTAAAAGAGTAACTAAAAAACCTCATAAACTCAATTTATAAAGATTTTTTTATTAGAATTATAAGGGCATTAAAATTACAATACTCAGCAATATAAACCTGATTTGGTTTGTATTGTAGAGCCAATAGTTCTTTTATAGTCTATTTATTCTAACTTTTTATCCTCCTTGGGTTTGTTCTTTATTACTTCTAATCAGTGTCCTCTTCCAGCTATTTGGATTTTTGGTAATTCGACTAGTTTAGTTCCTTCTTGTATTCATGTGCATGATCAACATATCAATTTAAATGTGTTATTCAATGTATTAGATTTGTTTATGGCAGTGTTTGGTGTAATAAATATGTTGAGCTTTGGGATGATTTAAATAATTTATCTGTGATTGCTCCTAGTTGTTGGTTAGCCATTGGAGATTTTAATGTTATGCTCGGTTCCCCTGAAAAAATGGGAAGAGCTTAAGCATTTAGACCTTATAAAGATTTTTAGGCTTGTATTAATTTTTGTAATTTTATGGCTATTCCTATGAGGGGTGCTCAATATACATGGTGTAATGGCCATTTATATTTTGTTAGAGTAAAGAGCATTCTGGATCATTTTTTGCTACTATGGGTTTTTTTTCTCTTTTTGGCAATCAATTAATTGCTTGGCTCTTCCACGGCTTCATTTTAATCACACTTCTTTGCTACTGAATTGTAATAATGGTAGTGTTTAAGTTGCTCAGTTCAGGTTCCAGGCAATGTGGTTCACTCATAGTTCCTTGCATGATCTGGTGGCTTTAAATTGGAATTATGAACTTGTTAGTTATACTCTAATGCAATTGTTATTAATTAAACTAAAAAATCTTCAGCATGTTTTAAGGCAGTGGAATAAAAATATGTTAAGTAATCTTGGCATAAATATTAATTAATCTCAAGCTACTCTTTCGGATATTCAACATTTTATTTCAATTCATGAAATATCATATGATCTTCATCGTCGAGAGCTAAATGCTCATGCTAGCTTGGAGGCTCATCGCATTCAATAAGAGATCTTTCTTAAATAAAAAATTTGAGTGTATTCGCTTGAAGTTGGTGATAAAAACTCTAATTTTTTCCACCGTCTCATTTCTAAAACACAGCTTTTATAAGGGATCTTTACTCTGAAAATTGGTGGTACTATTACAGAAGATTTGCCTTTTATTGAAATCATACTGTGGACTTCTATAGAAATATTTTCAATCAAAGCTCAAGTATGTCCTTTAACTTGCCTTTCATTAAGGAAATTATTCCTTCTTTGGTGTCGGATATTGCTAATTCTAAACTTACTCATTGTCCTTCTTTTGAGGAAATTAAATAGTGTATTTTTAAAATGGATCTTCATAGTGCCCTAGGTCTGAATGGTTTTAATGATTTTTCTTCAAAAATTATTGGGATATAATTGGTGCTTACATGTGTAATGTTGTTAAAAGTATTTTCCTTTTTGGAAAGATTATCTCTAGGTTTAATTCTAATTTTATGATTCTTATGCCAAAAGTGAAAGATGTGAAAAAGCTTTAGAGAGGGGGGGGGGGGGGGGAGGAATAGGGCTATTAAATAAAAATCAGAATTAAAAATAATTCTTTGCAAGAATTGAAAGAATGTTGAGAAGGAAGAATGAAGAACACAATGATTTAAGGAGTTTAGATTTAACAACAATCCTACGTCTCCACCTAAATTATCCCCAAATTAGAATTTTAAATCACCCACAATCTTATTTATAATATTAAGATTACACAAGGGTTTTATAGCTCATTCTTATAACCTTAGAACATGAGTTTTTAAGGCTCACTCAAAAAATCAAATCTCAAGTGTTTTAATGGACAACATTTAAACTAATTCCTTTAAAAATAAATCTTTCTTCCCTACTAATCTATCCCAAGATTTAAAATGAAGAGAAATTTTATTTCTTACACACAACCAACTCTCCCAAGAGTTATAAAAAAAGAGTGAATATTTGAGAATTTGAGAGCTTTAATGAATGTTAAAATAGAGAATAATAATAAGCAAAAATGTCTTAACTTCCATTTTGCTTTAGAGATATTTATAAGATAAACACTCAAAAATATAGTTGTTGGAGGTGGAAAAAATGTGTCCAATGTCTATATTTTGAATTCAATGTTTATAATTTTGAATTATTGAAAGTAATGCTGTCAAACTATTGTGCACGGGTTGAAACCATGATTGGCTATTGGAGACATTCGAATTTGCCTATACTTTTCTCACAAAAGTTGTAGATATTTGAATTAAATTTCCATATCATTTTGAATCACCTAAATTGGAATTTTTTAGCTCAAGATATTACTGAAATAAAAAGAGCTATGCAATCTAAAATGGCAGACTGCTGTCAAACAATTGTGCACGAGATGAAATAGTGATTTTTTATTGGATAAGTTTGAATTTACCTATAATTTCTCTATAAAATTTTTATATATTTGATATAGATTTCAATATCATTTTGAATCACTTTAATTGGACTTCTGTAGCTCAAGATATTTCTAAAATACTAAGAGTTGTGCAGTCTAAAATGGCAACTGCTTATGTTGACTTCGATTGAATATGTGCATACCTATATGAAATTAGATTTTGAAAAGTAAGCTCAATTTAGAAAGCTCAAGATATCTAATCCAAATGTGAAGAAGATAACTTTCTCATTATAAAGCTTTAAGGATGTTAAAAGCCTTTTTGAATCTCAGAGGTTGAATCAGCCCAAGATATTCATACTTTATTTTAACTTCCAATAGAGTCCTAACTCATACACACTTAAAAAACAAAACTAATGTTAAAAATTAAGTTTGTTAAGATTAAAATTAAGATTGATTATTGCTAAGGTAAACAATCTCCCCTTTTTTGAGTTTGACAAACTTATTTTGAGTTTGATAAAAAATAATATAAAGTAAAATATGTGATAATATTTGTGATAATAATGGTACCAAATGAAATAAAATATATTTATTTATTTCGCTCTCTATGAATATGGAAATGATAAGAAATATAAATTTATAGATTATTTCCCTTGACAAAAAAAATAAAAATAATATAAAATATTACAAGAGGGATAAAAACATGGCAGTCTAATGACAAATATATTAAAAACATAAAATATGATAACATGATTATTTAAATAAATATTTGGCAATGAGAGGAAATAATTTCAAAAATATATGCATATAGTGCCACTAAAATGCATCACAAAAATAGTATATATAATAATAATATTGATGTTAGATGAACTTAGCTATCACATGATCATATAAAGCTTAGCTAACTAATCAATTATGTAGCACTTAACATATAAAAAAAATAAACACAAATTATCCATAACATATTTTCCTCTCTTTGTATAAAGGAAAAAGGAAAAGAGAGAGATATAAGGTGAACTGAATCTAAAGGGATCAAAATTCCTATAAGAACAAAACAAAGATACACAAAATCTTTGAAAAAATATTCATGCCTTATCAAAGATCAAAACAATTTCTAAGAAAAAATTATAAATGAATTATGCATGTATAAGCACAATAATAAAAATATTATACACATGTCTAGTAACAAATAATAAACTCAAATATATTTCTCTCCCTTTGTCAAAAACAAAAAGAAAAGAGAGATATAAAGGAAAATGAAAACAAAGATACAAAATCTTTATAAAACCTATGTCATACATAAACAAAGTAAGCAAAACAATACCTTTTGTCACATATGATGTACAAAAAAATTATCCATACTTATAATGTTAATATGCATGCTAAAATTTAAACAAAATTTCTCCCCCTATATCAAACAAAAATATAATAAGTCACTAACATAAAAACATCTTTTAAGAGAGTTCTAAAATTATAAAAAAAAACTAAGTACACATGTTAAAAAAAAATTAAATAGGTACATATGCAAACTCAAATTATTTCTCCTTCTTTAACAAAATGTAAAAGGAAATTTAAAAAGATAAACTAAATATAAACTGATGACTATAAAAAAGAAAATTTAAGATCAAAATCAAAACATTTATCAATCAAAGTAATCAATAAACACAACATGATTTAACATGAAAATAGTTCAATCATAAATTAAACATAAAATCAAGATAAACTAGAACCATCAATCATGTCAAGTTCATGCTTAATGAAATTCAATCTCTCTTTATTGAGAGGTTTGGTGAAGATATCTATAAGTTGATTATTTGTATCAATAAATTAAAGTGAGATATCACTAATTTGAACATGATCATGCAAGAAATGATGTCAAATGTCTATATGCTTAGTTCTAGAATACTGAATGAGATTTTTGCTAAGGTTGATAGCACTTGTATTGTCACATTTGATTGGAATCTGATAAATTTTTACACCATAGTCTAACAATTGTTGTTTTTGCCATAAAACTTGTGAACAATAAGACTTATATATTCTGCTTCAGTAGTGGACAAGGCAACCGAAACGTGTTTCTTGCTAAACTAAGAAACTAAACATTGTCATAAAAATTGATAGGTTCCAAAAGTGCTTTTTCCATCTAGTAAACTACTGGCAAAGTCCGTATCAGAATAACTAATCAAGTCAAAGGATGACCTCCTAGGATACCAAAGTCCTAAATGCATTGTACCATAAAAATATTTGAAAATTCTTTTGATAGCATTCAAATGAGACTCTTTAAGACTTGATTAAAATCTAACATATAAGAAAGTAGAAAACATAATATCGGGTCTACTAGCAATTAAATAAAGAAAGGATCTGATCATACCTCTAATCGCTTTTCATAAACTAGTTTGCCATTCTCATTTTTATCAAGTTTGGTTATAGTACTCATTGGAGTTTTACTTATCTTAGCTCCATCCATGCCAAACTTCTTAAGAATGTCTCTTGCATACTTTGTTTGATTAATGAAAATCTCATTTTTACATTGCTTGATTTGTAATCCAAGAAAGAATTTGAGTTCACCTGTTATACTCATCACAAATTCTCCTTGCATTAAATTAAAGAATTTCTCACAAAAACAATGGTTAGTAGCATCGAATATAATGTCATCAACATATATTTGAACAATTAATAAATCATGCTTGGATTTTTTTATGAAAAGAGTTGTATTAACTTTTTCTTTAGAGAAAGCTTTCTCTAATAAGAAGTTACTTAATCTTTCATACCAAGATCTAGGAGTTTGTTTCAATCCATATAATGCTTTGAAAAGTTTAAATACACGATTTGGAAAAGCAAAGCTTTCAAAACCTAAAGGTTGTTCAACATACACCTCTTCTTCAATAAAACCATTTAAAAATGCATTTTTGACATCCATTTGATAAAGTTTGAAATCCATGAATGATGCAAATGCAAGTAGCATTATAATAGCTTAAAACCTTATAATGGGGGCATAGGTTTCATCATAATCAATGTCTTCCTCTTATTTATGATCTTTAACTATTAATCTAGCTTTATTCCTAGTTATGACACCTTGTTCATTCATCTTATTTCTAAACACTCATTTAGCACTTATAATAGGATGATGTTTTGGTCTAGGAACCAAGGTCCAAACCTTATTTCTCTCAAATTGATTTAACTCTTCTTGCATAGCAAGGACCTAAAATTCATCACACAAAGCATCATCAACATTTTTGGGTTCAATTTGAGAAATGAAGGCTAAATTAACAATAGACTTTAATTGAGATCTAATAGTTACCCTTTTTGTAGTGTCACCTGTAATGAGGTCTTGAGGATGAGCTTTTTTGAATTATCAATCCTTTGGAAGTTTATCCTTTAAGGTAGGTTGAGATGTTTCCTTATTGTCCTCCTTGCTTGGACCTTCAAGGTCCAAAGGCTTACTAGCATTTTCTTCTTGAGTTTCCATAATCTTATCGTTACGTACAATATCATTAACACTACAAATATTCTTTCTAGGACCAAGTGAGTTTGATTCATCAAATACAACATGCATTGACTCTTCAAATACTAGAGTTCTCTTATTAAAAGCCCTATATGCTTTATTATAAATAAAATAGCCTAGGAAAATTCCTTCATCAACTTTGGAATCAAATTTTCCAAGATTATCCTTGGTGTTTAATCTAAAGCACTTATACCCAAATACGCTTAGATATGAGATTTTAGGTTTTCTATTGTTCCATAGATCATAAGAAGTTTTATTCAAAATTGGTCTTTTGAAAACTCTATTTGAAATGTAGCAAGACGTGTTAATAGCTTTCACCCAAAAGTATAGAGGAAAATTATACTTATGAAGCATTGTTCTAGCCATTTCCATAAGAGTTCTATTTTTTCCTTTCTACTACCCCATTTTATTGAGGAGTCCTAGGAGAAGAGAATGTATGTGAAATACTATTTTTATCATAAAAGGTTTTGAAAAATTCATTTTCAAATTCGGTTCTATAATCACTTATAATAGAAGAAGTACAAAAACTTTTTGCTTTTTAAACTTCTTTTATAAACTTTTCAAAAGCTTTGAATGCATCATTCTTATGAGCAAGGAAACATACCCAAGTAATTCAAAAGTAATCATCAATTAATACATATGCATATTGTATACCACCGAGACTAGTAACTCTAGTTAGTCCATATAAATCCATATGTATAAGTTCAAATGGCCTAGAAGTGGACACTACATTTTTTAGCTTAAATGAGGACTTGGATTATTTTTACTTTTAGCAATCATCATAAGGTTTATTCTTAGTGAATTCAAGCTTAGGTAAACTAATCATAAGTTCATGTTTATAGAGATTATTCAATAGCCCAAAATTTGCATGTTCTAACCTTTTATGCTATGTCCATGTGTCATGGGAAATTAACATCAAGCATTTAATATCTTTGTTATAAATCTTATTCAAATCAATAATATAACCATTATCAACTCTTTCAACATTAAAAATTATTTTTTCTTCATCAAGACTACTAACAAAGCAATTATTATGATAGAAAGTGACCTTATTTCCTATATCACATAATTGACTTATACTAAGCAAGTTATGTTTAAGACCATCAATAAGCAAGACATAATGTATTGTTAAGGATTGAGGATTACCAATTTCTCCAATGCTAATAATCTTTCCTTTTGTATTGTCTCCAAAAGTAATGTGTCCTCCATCATTAACATTAAACTTATTGAATTGCTCCTTGTCTCCCATCATGTGCTTTGAGCATCCACTATCAAGATACCATTTTCTTTTTGATCTTATAGACATCAAGCACACCTACATAAGATAATTTAAGCATTCTTTTGAACCTAAATCTTTCTTAGTCTAGGTTGGTTAGTTTCAAGATAGTCTGTAGGAAGCAAGTTCATATGCAGTCTTCTATAGAAGCACATATTATTGGTATGTCCTTTATTCATGCAATATGAGCATTCAATATTTGCAAACTTATGTCTCCTAGGAGGATATGCATTCCTAATAAATGAAGCATGATTTGTTGATGTTATGGTGTGTGTCTCCTAAAGTTCTTTTAAGTCATAATGTAAGACATGCATTACCAATGACAATGTATATTTTGATAGGTTTGTGCAATATTTCTAGGTGCATTATTTTATGCAACATGCTTATGAGTATTGTGTCTAGTGTATATGTAAATTTGTTTAGGTTGTGTTTTCCTAGTATGATGCTTACCTCTTTGTGTCACATGAGGTTGGGTCTTATAAGACTTTCCTTTGGTGTTTGACACATGAGATCTTTTAGCTTTAAAAGCTTGATTCTCATTTTATTTTGAGGTAGAAGGAGCACAATTATTTGAGGCTTTAACAAAATTAATATGTGATGATGATGAGGAAGCTATTCCATTGATATATCCAATTCCATGTATATCTCCATGAAATTTTTGATAGTCAAAAATTTTATTTGAATATTCTTTTCCTTTTATGGTTTTCTTAATGGAATTTTTTAAATTTAAGACTTCCTTATAAAGCTTTTAATTTTCATCATTTGCTTTCTTAAGTTAATCTTCGAAGGAATTTAAAGTTTTCAAATCATTAGACAATTTATCATTTGATTTAACAAGATTAGAAAATTTAGTTTTCAATTTTTTGAATTACTTGGTTAGGCTAGATAACTCATGCTTATAATGGTTCTTCTTAGATTTAAGTTTTTGCATTTAAGCAAGAATTTCCTTACCGTAGAGCTTTCAATATCATTGTAGACACACAATTTCGAGATGATGTATTATGGATGCGACAAAAGACTCCAATGATAAAAATATCATGAATAAGTCTTCGATACTTAAGCTTTAAAATTCTAAGGGTTTAAATGCATCTTTTAAGGTAAGGAGTTAGTGTTTTCAAGGACTAAATTACAATGTTTTTTAGGACCTAATTACAAAACTTAAATTCTTCCAGGGGTGGTCTTTTTTAGGATCGGAATTGTGTAATTCCTTAGGACCGAAATTATGTAATTCCGGTTAGAATTACATAATACTGACCGGAATTATATACTTCCGGTTGGAATTACATAATTCTGACTGGAATTGTGTAATTCTGGTCGGCATTACACCAATTCCAATTGAAATTGTGCAATTCCGATCGGAATTGCACAATCCCGATCGGAATTGGACTCTTCCTTCTCTGTTTTTTTAATTTGTTTAGGCTTTTAACTCAATCCTAATTGGTTTAAAATTCCTAAATATGATTTTAAGTATTAATCCTATATTTTTAGGAATTAGAATCACGTTAGAATTAAGCTAGAATTTTTGGTTTTCTTTTTCTGTATAAGGAGGACAACAAGGGAAAATTTTGGGGGGAAGGGAAGAGAAGAAAAAAGGAAGCAGCAACATATTTTTGAGCTTTTGGGTTTTTTGTGCATTTATGAAAATAATTTTCATCCATTGTTGATTCTTAAAAAGAGCTTTTTTAATTCTTTTTTTTTATAAGTTGTTTTTCTACAAAAAAATTCCTTTTGGTTTATCAATTAATTCAAGATGCTTGGAGAATTTTTGAAGAAGAAAAATTGAAAACTTATCAAGAACAATGAATTATAAATCTGAGGAGTACCCCAAATCACTCATAAGCATCATCATCTTCTTCTTATTCTATTTTTTTTATTTCTTTTTGATATTATTGATTATTTTTATTCTTTCGAGTTATTATTATAATTTATTCATTAATCATAATTTTTTTTTATGGTGATTATGGAGAAAAATGCATAATGATCATGTTGGAGGGATGAATTCATGAGAAGTCCATGGATAAAGCCTCGTAGAGACTTAATTTCTAGGGTTTTTATTTTATTTTATTTATTGCTTTATTTTTTTATTAACTGTTTTATGAATTAATGTAATAGCCCTAATAGTGGGAGTAGTGAAATTATGTTTGTGGTTGCATGTTTATTTTGATTAAGTTGGTTAGTAATATTAGGTTTTTAATTAGGTAATTACTTAAAATCAATAGAGGAAGTAGATTAATTTAGGTTGCATATTAATAAAACTAGACTTTTTTTTTATAAGGGATCAATTTAATTAGTTGTTTGATCTTTTGTTTAATCGTTTTTTGTGTTTTTATTTGTTTTTGGGCTTATTTATTATTTTTATGTATTATGGGGCCTTAAGCCCATTTTAGGCTTTGATTTTTTTATTTAAGTTTAGGTATTTCTTTTAGCTCATCTCACTTAATAATTAACTAGGTTTAATTAATTAAATTATATTTTTAGGTCTATAATTAATTAGATTTTAGGTTAGAAATGTCCTTAGACCCATTTAGTTAATTAGACATAGGCTCACCTAATTTAATTTATTTAATTTAGACTTAGCCCACTTAATTTAAGTTTTTTTTTTCATAATTTGTAGATTTAAGATCACTATTTAATTAAAACATGTAGAATTAAGCCCATTAATTTAAATATTCCATAATTTATAGATTTAAGCTCATATTTAGAATTAAAATTAGTAGACTTAGGTTCATTTAATTAAAATCAAAAGGAATTAGTCTTTAGGTTCACTTATAATTTAAAATATGTAGACTTTAGCTCATTTATTTAAAATCCATGTAGATTAGATTAACTTAGGCATTATGTGATTTATTGAATGCATTATTTACTTGTATATTTCATGACTAGTTTGCCTTGGAGTTGATTGTTTTTAAGGTTTATATGAAATTGCATGTAAATAGAAAATAAGATAATAATTCATAAAATAATTCTAAATGAACACAAGATTGAAAGAAGTTGGTATTCCGTATCCAGAATCTCCTGGTTGTGGTGCTAGCTTTCTTTTAGGGAATCGAGTACCATCTTTTTTATTTGTCCCAGTTATTACCTTGGGTGTTGACTCCTTATCTCCACACCATGTCTTTGTGACAGTGGTTAGTGTGTTCTCTAAAGCCTTGAGCTCAAACAGTGTCACGGTTGCTAAAATCTTAGACACGCACTAAACCCCATCGTCTATAATCATCATCATCATCATCACAGGAAGAATTAGATGTAGATGGTACCTCTTTTTTGCTTTTAAGAGCCATGAAACAAATGTTGGCTACTTCTTATTGTTCTTCTTTCATTTCCGATTTGGAAGAGTCATCCCAAGTTACCTTATAAGCCCTTATTTTCTCTTTTATTCCTTTGCTTTTATTTTTGAGTTTGGGACACTCACTTTAAATGTGATCCAGTTTCTTACATTCATAGCAAGTAACATCTTTGGTTTTCTTTTTACCTTCTCCTTCATCTTCTTGTTGAATTCTCTTGTTCTTGATGAATGTTTTTTTTTTTACATAAGGTGGAATTGTTATAATTCATATGAAGATTGAAAGAGAAGAAATCCTTAAACATGACAGAACCAGAAAGCTCTTCTGTTCCCTCTTCTACTCCCTCTGTAATATGCGATTATAAGTATGTGCCAACTAAGTCTGTTGCTGTTACCCTATCACCCCCCATCAACCAAACCACCCAGAAAAAAACCGACTACTTGTATGAATTTACTTACCTTCCTGAAGATCAAAAGATTGAAGAATCAAAATTCCCCCTGTTAAACCCTTATGATGCCTTTTCAAAATCCAAAATAAACTGGAAACAATCTTTTAAAGCTCTTGTGAACCGGCCCACTTCTTCTATAAAAGAATATGTTCAAGCCTCCAGCTTTGATCAACACCATATACCAGCCTCTCAGACAGAACAATTTGTGACCTTAGAAATTCCTCCAGAATTTCTAAGAACTTGGCTAAACCAGGGATACACTCATATCCACTTTGGAGCTATAAGGTTAGGACTCTCCTACCATAGCAGAGCAGGGCAACCTGTTTTCTCTAGGATCGCTCTTTTGGATTCTAGATATAAACAGTATCAACATGATGTAATTGGGACCGTAGAAACATCTTTAAATGTTGGCTCAGTATTCTTTACATTTTTCCCAAATTATAATCTGGCCCTTTCTGATCCCCATGCCTTGACAGCTTTAAAAGTCCAACTCCAAATCCTTGGTGCTGAACAAATTTCCACAGCCAAAGTAGCCACCCTTCACTACCAAATTGTCTACCGTCTCCAAAACCATGCTATCAACTTGTCACTACCATGTGTCCAAAATGATGCTTTGTTCATAAAAGCAGACTCTCATAATACTCCCACGTGCATTCACACACCCAAACAACTTTCTAGGAATGATTTGTTAAAATTATTCCCAGAAAAGTGGATCACCAATTATGAGAAGTTGCATGAGACAGTGGAGCCAATTCAAGGTACAGACCCTGTGCATATCAAAAGATCTGATGGATCAGTTGATACGATCTTTAGGAGAAAACAAGAGACTCCTACAGTTTTTAATACACAGTTCATGATCAATCCTTGGGATCCAGAAGATAACATCCCTGTAGCCTCTTTTGATAATTCTGGAAGACCAGTCTATGCTTTTAAGCGTAATGGTCACTGTTATTTTGATTATTGTGATTGTGATGATTGTTATGCTGCATCCTACTCTGATGATGATGAGAAGAAAAAGAAAAAGAAGAAGTCTCCAGAAAAAAATAGTGAAAAGGAGTTCAGAAGAAGATATGAAGATGGAGATTCGAGCATCTGCACTCTGGGACAACCTTCAGGAAAATATGATTATCTTGTATCATATTCTCCTCCTGCTTGGTACAAACCACCAGCTACTCAAAATATTCCTCCTGAACCTTGCAAACCTCGAATACCTCCTTCCCAGCCAAAACCTAAGACAACTCCTCTCCCATGTTACGAAAAAGCTTTGAAATGGATAAGAAAAGAAAACTCAGCTGAGATTCAAAAGCCAAAGTCTTTACCCCAAATCTGTATGTTCCAACCCACAGATTTTCCTCCTTTAGCCAAAGAAACAAAAAACCAAATTACCATGCAACCTTTTATCCTGGAATCAAATATTGTTGATGCAGATGGCAGACCTAGACAAACAACTCCAGCTGAAGCAGTAGTCAACTGGCAAACACAAAATGCTTGTGCTCAAAATCAAAAATTGAAGCTTATTGAAGAAAAGATTGATGGAGTTGCTGAACATATGAATTTGGCAGAAAAAAAGTTCCAGGCCTTTGAAAAACGAATGACAGCCGTTCATACGGAATTACAAAGGCAGATAGAGATGAAGCACCAGGAACTTATGCGAATTATCAGCAACAAAGGCACATTGAATAGCATTTCAATGAAAGAAACAGAAATTTTAAACTTGAAAGCCCAGGTTAACCAACTTGAAAAGGATCTTAAAAGAAAGAAAGAAGAGTTGTCCTCACAAACCTCTTCAAAATCCTTCTCTCCAGATCCTTTGGGTCTTTTGTACAGCCCTTATTCAATTCCCAGTTCACCATACACAGCTTCTTCCACCCAATCTTTATTTCCTGCACCAACAGCCCCCTTGAATATTCCTCCAAATTTTCAAGGATTCAAATCCTCATAAAAAATCCCCTCTCAAACACAGTCCTCTGATGAAACAACAGCAAAGAAAGGAAAAACAGTCCATTTCTCTCAAACTGAGAAACCTAAAACAACACCTTCTGAATCATTACCAAAAAATACCTCACCAACCTCATCACCAAAAGAGCCAGAACACCCTCTAATGATGGTGAACCCTATCTCTTCCTTTTTGGAAAAATGTGCTGAAAATGTCATGCCCAGCTTTTCAATTGAACCTGATTCAAAAAAAAGTCTATCTTCTGAATCTTCAGAAAGTGACTCTGATTCGGATTATGAAATACCTTACCAATTAATGGCTGATGATGCTACATCTTCTAGAGGACCTCAAGTTGAAGAAGTTGATGAGCCAGAAGAAGAATATGAACAGCCCAGGACACCGCAGCCAAATCCACAAACAAATTTCAAAAAAAATACCAGAAATTACTTCACCCTGGATGATGTTCCTCCTTCACAATACAGGAATAGATTTCTGGAATTTAGAGCATGGATAGCTGGACAAATGCTTATTCCTGGAGCAGAAATCAGGGTTGTTATTGAAACATTTCTTGCAAAAATGGTGGGAAAGCTAGCAAACTGGTATGCTTCTCTCAATGCTTATGCTAGAACTCAGTTGATGGATGCCACATCACCGGAAGATTTCCTAGGACTCTTGCATTATGAGTTCTTAGGAAAATGGGATGATGATCTTGAAGTTGCACGAAAGGAGTATTACCAGATGAAATGTTGTTCACTACAAAGGAAAGATCTAGAAAGACATTTCCAAAATATGTCTACTAGATTTTACCTGTTAGGAGGCACTGCTAATCCTGATTTAAAACAAGCTTTTTTGGCTTCTATTCCTGAGATTCTTGCCTCTCGAATGTTTTCAATCCTTCAACAATCAAATTACAAAGTTGGAGATGTGCCAATGGGACATTTGTATCAGATCATGATTCAGGCTCATACACAGTTATGTGATCAAAGAAAGATGATTAAACTGTATCTGGGCAGTAAGAAGAATCCTTTGGGAAAACTTTCATGTGATAGGCCTGATTTGCAGATCAAATGCAAAGATATTGATGTTTGTGTCTGTCCATCAAAGAAGAAGAAACATTTTTTCAAACTAAAGAAGAAAGGGAAAAGATCCAAGTTTAAGAAGTGGAAGTATTACAAGAAGAAAAAGTTTCGTGGCAAAGAAAAAACTGACAGATGCTACATCTATGGAAAAAAGGGTCATTTTGCAAAAAGCTGCCCTTCAAAAACAAAGAAGACTGAGCAAATGATTCAACAAATTCAGCAGATCACTAAAGTAGATCTGAATAATGCTGATCTTGAGTCTCTCTTTTCAGAAGAAGAAGAAGCTTCACCAGAATGTGTTTTTGCTATAGGCCAAGAAACAGACTCAGAAATTTCCAGCTCTGAAACAGAGTCCTGGAATGACCAGTTCTTAATTGGTGGTGATAACAGAGACATGATAGCCCTAACTCATGAAAAACACCCAATACCTTTGTTCCTTATCCAAATTTACCCAACCAGTTATTCCAAACCCGTAAAACTTGTGGCCTTGATCGACACTGGAGCCAAAACTACCATTCTCAACCCAAAAGCCTTACCTAAAGAATGTTGGAAACATCATTCTGAGTATTTCTCTACAGCTAATGGAGAATTACTTGAAACTAGCCTTAAAACCAGACACCCAATAAAGATCCAATTCTTTCCAAATTGTTACACCTGGACCCATGTTCTTGGATCCTCTTTACCTGGAAAAGATATTGTCATTGGCTTTGATGTCTATTGGAAAATGAAAGACTTGAGAATTCTTCCAAATGGACTCAAGTTCAAGAAATACTTCCAACCATTCACCAATATTTCATCTATCCTTTTTGTTGACCAAACCATTTCTCAACCAAACCTTCAAACCATTCATGAGTTATTATTGAAAGAATGCAGTGCTCAGTCTCATACAGAGTTTCTTCAAAAATGCTCATCACCATTGTGGAAAAATGAGGAGTTCTTCATCTCCTTACCTTTCAAACAAAATGAAGACGTCAACCCAACAAAGGCAACTCATCCAGGAATGACTCCCTCTGATCTTAAATTGGCAATTGAAGAATGCAACCAATTGGAAGACCAAGGCCTGGTTACTCCCACAAAATCAGAATGGGCATGCCAAGCTTTTTATGTAAACAAAAGATCAGAACAAGTTCGTGGAAAGAAAAGATTGGTGATCGACTATCAGCCTTTGAATTTCTTCCTCAGGGATGATAAATTCCCTTTGCCAAAAATTTCCTCATTATTTGCATTTTTGGCGGGAGCTAAAATCTTTTCAAAATTTGACTTGAAGGCTGGATTTTGGCAACTTGGAATTAAAGAAGAAGACAGATACAAAACGGGCTTTTGTATTCCAAATAGACATTATCAATGGAATGTGCTGCCTTTTGGACTCAAAGTAGCCCCATCATTATTCCAACGGGCTATGACTAAAATCTTTGAGCCCATCCTCTCCAGCGCCCTTGTTTATATTGATGATATTCTTTTATTTTCTGCAGATATAAAAGCCCATGAGAAACTGCTCCAACAGTTTGCTACTCTTGTACGACATTATGGTGTCATGCTTTCACCCACCAAAATGTTCATTGGCCAAACAGAGATAGATTTTCTTGGAATGAAATTCAAAGAAGGGAAGTATCTTCCAGGTCCTCATGTTGCAACAGAACTGGATAGATTTCCAAAAGAGAATCTTTCTGTCAAACAAATCAGACAAGTTCTTGGCATTATCAATTATCTCAGGGATTTTATTCCTCACTTGACAAAGAAGACAGCCCCTCTCAGAGCTCTTCTAAGAAAGAATCCTCCACCATGGTCCTCAGAACAAACAGAAGCTTTTGAACAACTCAGAACTTGCACAAAGAATCTTCCTGATCTCCAGATTCCCTCCACAGGAAAAAGAATTCTTCAAACAGATGCAAGTGATCAATTTTGGGGAGCTATTCTTTTAGAGGAGGATGACAATAAGAAAAAACGAATTTGTGCTCATGCCAGTGGAAAATTCACAGATGCAGAATGCCATTATCACTCAACCTTTAAAGAGGTCTTGGCAGTTAAATATGGCATAAAAAAGTTCGAATTCCATCTAATTGGTTATCATTTCAAAGTTGTGATGGACTGCTCATCATTTCCAAAAATGCTTGAATTCAAAGGAAAGACTCTGCCCCATCCTCAACTCCTCAGAATGAAGGAATGGTTCAGTAAGTATGACTTTGAAGTAGAACACATCAAAGGGGAGGATAACCTGTTACCAGATCTTTTAAGCAGACCACCTTTCTCTTGTGAAAAACCCTTTCAGCTAAAAGTTCTTCCCATGATATACATGTATCAAACTATTAATGCCAACTTTCTTGAAAAAGGTATTCCTCCATCCTTACCATCACACATTTCCATGACCATCCTTAATCAAAAGGCAAGAGCTCAAATTTTTGAACTTCAATCCGGATTAATCAGAAAATATGGGACAGATTTCTTTCACAAATTAAGATTTCATCCTATCTATCCTTTCACCTGTATTTTCAGCTTCCTAAACCAAAGTCCTGAAAAACAATTTTATTGGCCTCCTGAATTGTTAATCCTGTTTTGGTATCTTTGTCATCTATATTGGATCTCATTTGATTTTCAACCATTAAAGCTTGCAAGGTATATCAGCCTGCTTGAGAAGAACGAAGGTCTGAATCCACATTTGTCAACATTTCTCAAATGGTTCCAGAATTTGTCAAGATGGAAATCCTATTTGACAAATGAAGCTTATACTCAACATATGGCACCTCCTCTCGAATGCCATACTATCATCACCTTCAAAAGAACTTTCTTCAAGGCTAAAGGTATTTTCACTGATGTACCATGTTTCAATATCTATGGGACTTATAGACACTCAATGATGCACTATATCACCATAGATACCACAGATCCTTCACCATGGAGAGAATTTCAAAGACACATGTTTGAGAAAAATGGTATTATTCCAAAGGAGATATGGCCAAAGATATCTGATGATGCCCCATGGGAAATATTTCCTCCTGATTATGGGAAACAGTTGTTAGCAGACATGAAATATTGGGAAAAGACACAAAGGACTACATCAATCCCGTCTCACATGCAAATTGATGATCCTTATCAAGCCAGCTCATCCGATCCTTATCAAGACAACCCATCTGATCCTTATCAAGCCAGCTCATCTGATCCTTATCAAGACAGCCCATCTGATCCTTATCAAGCCAGCTCATCTGCAGAACAGATATGGTTGAATTCTTTCAAATCAAATAATTCACAAGACCCACGTATGCCAATAGCAGGACACTCACAGGATCCTGATGAAGACTTTTACCATAATGAAGACAGTGTTGAAGATAAGAACTTATCTCCAAGTCACGAGCCTATTAGTCATAAGTGGTACCTTCTGTTCCCTCTTCTACTCCCTCTGTAATATGAATTATAACAATTCCACCTTATGTAAAAACAAGGCTCTGATACCAATTTTCCAGAGCTCCATTAAAATTATATTCCATAGCTATACAGATTATATCATGGACTAGCCAAAGCCGTACTTATAGCATCACACAACCAATTTCCGGCCAGACAGCCTGTCCCCTTTTTATAATCTATATAACTATAAATTATAATCTTAATAGAGTTGGTTACTGGATCAATTTCTTAATTAAGTTTCTGATGTACCAGATCCTTTATAAAGGCAAGTACAGAGCATACTCCTTAATTTAGATAGGTGGAATAATTGTAATTCACAATCTAACTGCTAGAGAAGAAGAAAGATTTTTTTAGAAGGCCATGGTTTATTTAGCTTCTGAGAATTTTTACAAGAGGGGTTCTGCCTTTCAACTGAGACAGAAGGCTCCTTATATAGAGAAGGAGCTGAGATAAAAGAAGGCCTACAAACAAACAAACAAACAAAGATATCTACTGATAAAAGTTACAACTTTAAATTACAACCACTTATGACTAATAGGCTCGTGACTTGGAGATAAGTTCTTATCTTCAACACTGTCTTCATTATGGTAAAAGTCTTCATCAGGATCCTGTGAGTGTCCTGCTATTGGCATACGTGGGTCTTGTGAATTATTTGATTTGAAAGAATTCAACCATATCTGTTCTGCAGATGAGCTGGCTTGATAAGGATCAGATGGGCTGTCTTGATAAGGATCAGATGAGCTGGCTTGATAAGGATCAGATGGGTTGTCTTGATAAGGATCGGATGAGCTGGCTTGATAAGGATCATCAATTTGCATGTGAGACGGGATTGATGTAGTCCTTTGTGTCTTTTCCCAATATTTCATGTCTGCTAACAACTGTTTCCCATAATCAGGAGGAAATATTTCCCATGGGGCATCATCAGATATCTTTGGCCATATCTCCTTTGGAATAATACCATTTTTCTCAAACATGTGTCTTTGAAATTCTCTCCATGGTGAAGGATCTGTGGTATCTATGGTGATATAGTGCATCATTGAGTGTCTATAAGTCCCATAGATATTGAAACATGGTACATCAGTGAAAACACCTTTAGCCTTGAAGAAAGTTCTTTTGAAGGTGATGATAGTATGGCATTCGAGAGGAGGTGCCATATGTTGAGTATAAACTTCATTTGTCAAATAGGATTTCCATCTTGACAAATTCTGGAACCATTTGAGAAATGTTGACAAATGTGGATTCAGACCTTCGTTCTTCTCAAGCAGGCTGATATACCTTGCAAGCTTTAATGGTTGAAAATCAAATGAGATCCAATATAGATGACAAAGATACCAAAACAGGATTAACAATTCAGGAGGCCAATAAAATTGTTTTTCAGGACTTTGGTTTAGGAAGCTGAAAATACAGGTGAAAGGATAGATAGGATGAAATCTTAATTTGTGAAAGAAATTTGTCCCATATTTTCTGATTAATCCGGATTGAAGTTCAAAAATTTGAGCTCTTGCCTTTTGATTAAGGATGGTCATGGAAATGTGTGATGGTAAGGATGGAGGAATACCTTTTTCAAGAAAGTTGGCATTAATAGTTTGATACATGTATATCATGGGAAGAACTTTTAGCTGAAAGGGTTTTTCACAAGAGAAAGGTGGTCTGCTTAAAAGATCTGGTAACAGGTTATCCTCCCCTTTGATGTGTTCTACTTCAAAGTCATACTTACTGAACCATTCCTTCATTCTGAGGAGTTGAGGATGGGGCAGAGTCTTTCCTTTGAATTCAAGCATTTTTGGAAATGATGAGCAGTCCATCACAACTTTGAAATGATAACCAATTAGATGGAATTCAAACTTTTTTATGCCATATTTAACTGCCAAGACCTCTTTAAAGGTTGAGTGATAATGGCATTCTGCATCTGTGAATTTTCCACTGGCATGAGCACAAATTCGTTTTTTCTTATTGTCATCCTCCTCTAAAAGAATAGCTCCCCAAAATTGATCACTTGCATCTGTTTGAAGAATTCTTTTTCCTGTGGAGGGAATCTGGAGATCAGGAAGATTCTTTGTGCAAGTTCTGAGTTGTTCAAAAGCTTCTGTTTGTTCTGAGGATCATGGTGGAGGATTCTTTCTTAGAAGAGCTCTGAGAGGGGCTGTCTTCTTTGTCAAGTGAGGAATAAAATCCCTGAGATAATTGATAATGCCAAGAACTTGTCTGATTTGTTTGACAGAAAGATTCTCTTTTGGAAATCTATCCAGTTCTGTTGCAACATGAGGACCTGGAAGATACTTCCCTTCTTTGAATTTCATTCCAAGAAAATCTATCTCTGTTTGGCCAATGAACATTTTGGTGGGTGAAAGCATGACACCATAATGTCGTACAAGAGTAGCAAACTGTTGGAGCAGTTTCTCATGGGCTTTTATATCTGCAGAAAATAAAAGAATATCATCAATATAAACAAGGGCGCTGGAGAGGATGGGCTCAAAGATTTTAGTCATAGCCCGTTGGAATAATGATGGGGCTACTTTGAGTCCAAAAGGCAGCACATTCCATTGATAATGTCTATTTGGAATACAAAAGCCCGTTTTGTATCTGTCTTCTTCTTTAATTCCAAGTTGCCAAAATCCAGCCTTCAAGTCAAATTTTGAAAAGATTTTAGCTCCCGCCAAAAATGCAAATAATGAGGAAATTTTTGGCAAAGGGAATTTATCATCCCTGAGGAAGAAATTCAAAGGCTGATAGTCGATCACCAATCTTTTCTTTCCACGAACTTGTTCTGATCTTTTGTTTACATAAAAAGCTTGGCATGCCCATTCTGATTTTGTGGGAGTAACCAGGCCTTGGTCTTCCAATTGGTTGCATTCTTCAATTGCCAATTTAAGATCAGAGGGAGTCATTCCTGGATGAGTTGCCTTTGTTGGGTTGACGTCTTCATTTTGTTTGAAAGGTAAGGAGATGAAGAACTCCTCATTTTTCCACAATGGTGATGAGCATTTTTGAAGAAACTCTGTATGAGACTGAGCACTGCATTCTTTCAATAATAACTCATGAATGGTTTGAAGGTTTGGTTGAGAAATGGTTTGGTCAACAAAAAGGATAGATGAAATATTGGTGAATGGTTGGAAGTATTTCTTGAACTTGAGTCCATTTGGAAGAATTCTCAAGTCTTTCATTTTCCAATAGACATCAAAGCCAATGACAATATCTTTTCCAGGTAAAGAGGATCCAAGAACATGGGTCCAGGTGTAACAATTTGGAAAGAATTGGATCTTTATTGGGTGTCTGGTTTTAAGGCTAGTTTCAAGTAATTCTCCATTAGCTGTAGAGAAATACTCAGAATGATGTTTCCAACATTCTTTAGGTAAGGCTTTTGGGTTGAGAATGGTAGTTTTGGCTCCAGTGTCGATCAAGGCCACAAGTTTTACGGGTTTGGAATAACTGGTTGGGTAAATTTGGATAAGGAACAAAGGTATTGGGTGTTTTTCATGAGTTAGGGCTATCATGTCTCTGTTATCACCACCAATTAAGAACTGGTCATTCCAGGACTCTGTTTCAGAGCTGGAAATTTCTGAGTCTGTTTCTTGGCCTATAGCAAAAACACATTCTGGTGAAGCTTCTTCTTCTTCTGAAAAGAGAGACTCAAGATCAGCATCATTCAGATCTACTTTAGTGATCTGCTGAATTTGTTGAATCATTTGCTCAGTCTTCTTTGTTTTTGAAGGGCAGCTTTTTGCAAAATGACCCTTTTTTCCACAGATGTAGCATCTGTCAGTTTTTTCTTTGCCACGAAACTTTTTCTTCTTGTAATACTTCCACTTCTTAAACTTGGATCTTTTCCCTTTCTTCTTTAGTTTGAAAAAATGTTTCTTCTTCTTTGATGGACAGACACAAACATCAATATCTTTGCATTTGATCTGCAAATCAGGCCTATCACATGAAAGTTTTCCCAAAGGATTCTTCTTACTGCCCAGATACAGTTTAATCATCTTTCTTTGATCACATAACTGTGTATGAGCCTGAATCATGATCTGATACAAATGTCCCATTGGCACATCTCCAACTTTGTAATTTGATTGTTGAAGGATTGAAAACATTCGAGAGGCAAGAATCTCAGGAATAGAAGCCAAAAAAGCTTGTTTTAAATCAGGATTAGCAGTGCCTCCTAACAGGTAAAATCTAGTAGACATATTTTGGAAATGTCTTTCTAGATCTTTCCTTTGTAGTGAACAACATTTCATCTGGTAATACTCCTTTCGTGCAACTTCAAGATCATCATCCCATTTTCCTAAGAACTCATAATGCAAGAGTCCTAGGAAATCTTCCGGTGATGTGGCATCCATCAACTGAGTTCTAGCATAAGCATTGAGAGAAGCATACCAGTTTGCTAGCTTTCCCACCATTTTTGCAAGAAATGTTTCAATAACAACCCTGATTTCTGCTCCAGGAATAAGCATTTGTCCAGCTATCCATGCTCTAAATTCCAGAAATCTATTCCTGTATTGTGAAGGAGGAACATCATCCAGGGTGAAGTAATTTCCGGTATTTTTTTTGAAATTTGTCTGTGGATTTGGCTGCGGTGTCCTGGGCTGTTCATATTCTTCTTCTGGCTCATCAACTTCTTCAACTTGAGGTCCTCTAGAAGATGTAGCATCATCAGCCATTAATTGGTAAGGTATTTCATAATCCGAATCAGAGTCACTTTCTGAAGATTCAGAAGATAGACTTTTTTTTGAATCAGGTTCAATTGAAAAGCTGGGCATGACATTTTCAGCACATTTTTCCAAAAAGGAAGAGATAGGGTTCACCATCATTAGAGGGTGTTCTGGCTCTTTTGGTGATGAGGTTGGTGAGGTATTTTTTGGTAATGATTCAGAAGGTGTTGTTTTAGGTTTCTCAGTTTGAGAGAAATGGACTGTTTTTCCTTTCTTTGCTGTTGTTTCATCAGAGGACTGTGTTTGAGAGGGGATTTTTTATGAGGATTTGAATCCTTGAAAATTTGGAGGAATATTCAAGGGGGCTGTTGGTGCAGGAAATAAAGATTGGGTGGAAGAAGCTGTGTATGGTGAACTGGGAATTGAATAAGGGCTGTACAAAAGACCCAAAGGATCTGGAGAGAAGGATTTTGAAGAGGTTTGTGAGGACAACTTTCTTTCTTTCTTTTAAGATCCTTTTCAAGTTGGTTAACCTGGGCTTTCAAGTTTAAAATTTCTATTTCTTTCATTGAAATGCTATTCAATGTGCCTTTGTTGCTGATAATTCGCATAAGTTCCTGGTGCTTCATCTCTATCTGCCTTTGTAATTCCATATGAACGGCTGTCATTCGTTTTTCAAAGGCCTGGAACTTTTTTTCTGCCAAATTCATATGTTCAGCAACTCCATCAATCTTTTCTTCAATAAGCTTCAATTTTTGATTTTGAGCACAAGCATTTTGTGTTTGCCAGTTGACTACTGCTTCAGCTGGAGTTGTTTGTCTAGGTCTGCCATCTGCATCAACAATATTTGATTCCAGGATAAAAGGTTGCATGGTAATTTGGTTTTTTGTTTCTTTGGCTAAAGGAGGAAAATCTGTGGGTTGGAACATACAGATTTGGGGTAAAGACTTTGGCTTTTGAATCTCAGCTGAGTTTTCTTTTCTTATCCATTTCAAAGCTTTTTCGTAACATGGGAGAGGAGTTGTCTTAGGTTTTGGCTGGGAAGGAGGTATTCGAGGTTTGCAAGGTTCAGGAGGAATATTTTGAGTAGCTGGTGGTTTGTACCAAGCAGGAGGAGAATATGATACAAGATAATCATATTTTCCTGAAGGTTGTCCCAGAGTGCAGATGCTCGAATCTCCATCTTCATATCTTCTTCTGAACTCCTTTTCACTATTTTTTTCTGGAGACTTCTTCTTTTTCTTTTTCTTCTCATCATCATCAGAGTAGGATGCAGCATAACAATCATCACAATCACAATAATCAAAATAACAGTGACCATTACGCTTAAAAGCATAGACTGGTCTTCCAGAATTATCAAAAGAGGCTACAGGGATGTTATCTTCTGGATCCCAAGGATTGATCATGAACTGTGTATTAAAAACTGTAGGAGTCTCTTGTTTTCTCCTAAAGATCGTATCAACTGATCCATCAGATCTTTTGATATGCACAAGGTCTGTACCTTGAATTGGCTCCACTGTCTCATGCAACTTCTCATAATTGGTGATCCACTTTTCTGGGAATAATTTTAACAAATCATTCCTAGAAAGTTGTTTGGGTGTGTGAATGCACGTGGGAGTATTATGAGAGTCTGCTTTTATGAACAAAGCATCATTTTGGACACATGGTAGTGACAAGTTGATAGCATGGTTTTGGAGACGGTAGACAATTTGGTAGTGAAGGGTGGCTACTTTGGCTGTGGAAATTTGTTCAGCACCAAGGATTTGGAGTTGGACTTTTAAAGCTGTCAAGGCATGGGGATCAGAAAGGGCCAGATTATAATTTGGGAAAAATGTAAAGAATACTGAGCCAGCATTTAAAGATGTTTCTACGGTCCCAATTACAGCATGTTGATACTGTTTATATCTAGAATCCAAAAGAGCGATCCTAGAGAAAACAGGTTGCCCTGCTCTGCCATGGTAGGAGAGTCCTAACCTTATAGCTCCAAAGTGGATATGAGTGTATCCCTGGTTTAGCCAAGTTCTTAGAAATTCTGGAGGAATTTCTAAGGTCACAAATTGTTCTGTCTGAGAGGCTGGTATATGGTGTTGATCAAAGCTGGAGGCTTGAACATATTCTTTTATAGAAGAAGTGGGCCGGTTCACAAGAGCTTTAAAAGATTGTTTCCAGTTTATTTTGGATTTTGAAAAGGCATCATAAGGGTTTAACAGGGGGGAATTTTGATTCTTCAATCTTTTGATCTTCAGGAAGGTAAGTAAATTCATATAAGTAGTCGATTTTTTTCTGGGTGGTTTGGTTGATGGGGGGTGATAGGGTAACAGCAACAGACTTAGTTGGCACATACTTATAATCGCATATTACAGAGGGAGTAGAAGAGGGAACAGAAGAGCTTTCTGGTTCTGTCATGTTTAAGGATTTTTTCTCTTTCAATCTTCATATGAATTATAACAATTCCACCTTATGTAAAAACAAGGCTCTTCTTCTTCTCTTCCTTTTTTTCTTGCTCTTCACCTCTTTGCTTAATTGTTAACTCATGTGTTAAGAGCTTTCTAATAAGTCCGTCAATAAAGAGAGTTGAGAGGTCTTAATCTTCCTCAATTGAAGTAACCCGTGATTTTGAATCCTTCTTAAGTAGGATTCTTAGAATCTTGCTATTTATTTCTTCCTTGGAGAAATGCTTTCTAAGTTTCTTGAGGGTCGTGATAAGAACACTGAGTTGATTTGTTATCTCCGTGATTGACTCATGAGGCTTTATATTGAAAAGTTTGTATTCATACATGTGAAGTTGAGCTTTCTTGCTTTTAATTTGCACGTTGCCTTCATAATGATTTTTGGGTCTTTAATTTAGAAGATTTTTGGGCCTTTAATTAATGTCTCACTTTGCACATTAGCCAATTATACATACCATATATATATATATATATATATATATATATGGCATAGCATCCATTTATATAGATATATCACATATGCATATAACATGTTATAACACATATATCACATATATACATAGAACAAGCAAAATGGATACACAAATAAGGAGTGATCATGTGTCACGACCTAAACTAGGGATCATGACCGGCACTAGAGAATGAGAGTTTTTTTAAATTCGAAACTCGTAGTAAGCCTTAAACATCGATTGCACACCAATATCATGCATAAAATACCAAGAAATTTAAAAATTTATAAACATAAATGATATCTTCAATTTAAATGAAAACATAAAAAAAATACTTTCATAAATAGAAGCATAACTATTGAATCTTTCATAATATATCGAAATAAATATCTTATATAAATTCCATGTCACATTAGTTACAACATAATACACAACATACAGACTAACAACCACCCAATTACTTTACTACCACAGTGTTTAAATTACAATTACATAAGAGTTCAAGGTTTACATAAATCAGCCGAAGAAGAAAGAGTCCGGCAAAGCGAATATCTAAGTGAGGTCTATAGAGAATCCTAAAAAAATAATTGAGGGGAATCAGACCTCACTGAGTGAGTCATTATTATATATATACATGTAACTAAATGCATGGGCATATGCAAACATCTATGTAATATTCGTATATCTTTATTTATATATATAATATATACATACATTTCATACACATACCAAAAATAACTTTTTCAATGCAATAATTAATATAGGAAAATTTTTAAGTAGAAGATCGGAGCAAAACCCTAAATAGTCCACAACCTCAATCACATAACCAATAGCCAACCGACTTATCCATAACTCCAAATATTTATTTATCTAACTTAAGGAAGTAGACTGGCCCTGAGTACACTAGGTCAACCAAAGATCCGCAATCTCACTACCGGCATGACTAACTTTGAGTACACTAGATCAATCGAGGATCCGAAGCCACCCTTTCCAATAACTATTAATCTCAATATTTAATTTCATAATCACATAATCAGATTGTTAGCCTAAAATCTACCATACTGTCATGCAACAGTCCAAGCATAGCCACTAGGTGGCACATTCTACAACTATCCTCCAAATCATACTTATAATTATTTAAAAAAATAATAATGAAATGCATAATTTAAACATGGTAGCATCCATTTTCAAGGCAATATACAAAATATATACCAATTATATACTAAAACATAGATATAAACATTTAATAAAATAAGTCATACTTATATTTACATTATTAAAATATGGATGCTCACAAATATTTATTCTATGTGTCATGCGTATATATAATGATAACTCACAGTTCATATGCACTCCTTAAGAATGACCTGACTGGCCTGGTCCTGAAGACCTCAGTCTCAGCACAGCTAAATGAAAATAATAATAATATAATTATTAGAATAAAATCCTTGATTTAATAACTCTAGAATTCTAGCAATGACTCGTTCTAAATACAACTCAATCAAAATTTCAACACTAGACTCGGACTGGTTATCACATTTTATGAGAAATCGATCGAAAATTCGGTAAAATCTCCTCTGTAAAATGAACATCTCCCTAAAAAAGTAGGATCAATCTTGCATAAAAAATACACTTCTAATAATTCACAACGCTCAACATTTCGAGTTGGACCTCGAATTATAAATTACGCCCAATCGAGAATCAGTATCACAATATGTATAAAAATATATAATAAATAAATAATTTTCTCAAATCACCCAAAATATATCATAAAAATATTAAAGAAATTTATTTTTCAAATAAATAATAAAATTCTAGTTCATAAATAATATTTGTTAATAAAATCCATTAATAGTATAAAATTTTCATTTTACAATTAAATTAACATAAATTGTAAATAACTATTAAAATTACTTATTAATATTATAAAAATAATATAATGCTCATTTAAACTTAAAAATAATAAATAAGTTTATTTTTCGTATATTTTTCCAAAATTATCACTAATTAACAACTAATTGGAAATAACTATAAAAATTATTTTTCATACCTTTATTAATAAAAATTATTCTAAAACTGAATAATTAACAATTTCAATTACAATCAAATAATTTACTAATTTCCTACAATTTTCCTTAAACTTATTCAATTTCTTCGTGTAAAAATATACAAGGGCACGGTCAAACCGATTATAATTAAAAATAGATAAATAAACTTAAAAATTAAATTTTAAGCTCTAGAAAAACACCACTTAATCTTATAAAAATTGTGGTTTAGTTCAGTTACAAAGCATTGTAATTAAATTGTTTAAGCAGTAAAAATCCTGCACCTTCAACTCACAAAATTTTGCATTTAAACACATAGAATTCTGAATTTAAAACCCACAGAATTCAGCACTGAAACACATAAAAATCTGCACTTTAACATACACAATACTGCACTTTAATACATAGAATATTGCATTTTAATACACAGAATACTGCACTTTAAATTGTATGCGAACAACAATGAATTGTTAATGAAAAGCTCAGGTTTTATGGTGATTTAAGAAAGTTATCTCATCTTGCTTTTAAAGGAAAATATAACTAAGTTTGGGGCTGCTTAGGAATTGAATTTTAGCAGCAAACAAGTTGATAAAGCTGCATAATTTCAGCAGAAAAAGACTTTTAATTTAGCTTGCTTCAAATGGAAATTTGAACCACGAAATTTGTCAAGATGTAGCATCGAAACAAGTGAATTTCAAGATTGTTTCAAAATCAAATTTCCATGATAAATTGGGCATAATACAACAACAATTCCTTTGGTGATAACTTGATGGTTTAAAACAAACAATTCTCATGTTTATTGAAATGAAAACCAAAAGGAATTTTTACAGAGACAAATGACATAGCTCAAGCCAAAGAATATTCAAAGATCAACGATATAAGAATGAAAAAAACTCAATATTTAACCGAAGCAAATGAGCCAAGCTCAACATTTAAACATCTCAAACATGGGCAACACTAAAACTCAAGAAATACCATAATCAAGAATTAGACTTATGCAACAAGGATTGGCAAGAACCACTCACAACTCTAGAACATCACAAGACAAATAATTTATTCTTGAATAGATAACACGTGAAAAGACTCAGGAATGGATTTTGGGACACCTATAGATTCAGAATTGAACAACAAATTATATGTAGTGCAGCAACAAATCAACATCATCAAGCTACAAGGCTTATAGTAATTCAAACTAAATAGCTTGATTTGTTTTGAGAGGTAATTTATGTAATTGAAACTCAAAGGAATCAATACCAAAAGCAACATATCAGGGCTATTCTAGAAATTAATTTTCAATAAGAAAGGGACAACATTAAGAGCATTGAACTCGCTCCAAAGAATCACAAAGAATCAAATATTATAAGAAAGGCAATACCAAAACATAGAATTTCAAGAAGTAAACAAGAATTCAAGTCCCAGCAACAAGAAGAATTTAGAAAATAACATCAAGAGTTCACAATTTCAACAACAAGAAGGAATTTAAAGGAAACAAATCTCAGAATTTATTTAAGGAGAAGATGAAGTTCACTTATGACACCATGTGATTCAGCATCAAAGAATTGAGAATTCAAATGGCAAAGAAGAAGATGTTCACTCATCGAGTTTGTTCTTCCCCTAATGTTCTCCTTTTTTTTTTTTATGTGAAATGAATGGTGAAGAAAGGCTTAGGGGAGAAGATATTCTCAAAGAAAATTCTAGAATTACACATTAAACCTCTAAGAAAATGACACTTGTACCTTATGTCTTTTTTCTTCACTTTAATCCTCAAATTTTTCTTTACTTACAATTAAGTCCAAATAATAATAATCTTATAATTTTATTTAATAAAAAAAATTAAAATTCGAGTTATTATATCATGGGACTTTCCTAAACCTATTTGAACTCTTAAAAATAAGTTACAAAATGGTTCCACCATCTTCATGGATCTCCAATCTTGAACACTTTAAGTTCCAAACACAATTCTTATGATTTACATTTAATCATTGGCATACCAAGGTGAATATTACATCCTAATTGTATGTAATTAACATTTAATTACATAATTAATAATAAATAAAAAATAATTATTAATTAAAATTAAAGGATGTAATCTAAGTCCATGATCATTCCTTGCATGTATAACAAGTAAAGATTAAGTAAAATGCAAAAGAAAAATGGATGAAAAATCATTTTATTATGTTCTATGCTACGCTCATGGTCTGCTTATAGTCCTGAGGGTAAACCATGAATGTGGCAACCCTTACATAAACAAGGCAAGGGTGATCAGAGGTACCCTCACGATCTACTCATGGCCATGAGGGTAGACTGTGAGGTAGTAGCCCCATACGAGTTTGCACACTATTTAGGCCATTTTTACAAATGTTAAGTCATAACACTTGTAACTAACATCAAGTATAATCACAAGACTTGCAATTATTAATCAATTTAGCATGTGTAAAGTGAAAAAAGGGGCTCTGATACCACTTGAAGGAAATAGTTATATAATAATAACGTGTGGTGAGCACATGCTCTAGATGGGTGAAATTTAAAAAAAATCACTTTTATAACCCTTCATCACATGAAGATTTCCATTCCCATAGATCCATTTTTCATTTTAAATAGAGCTAAACCACATATCAATATATGTAAAACAACAACCTAGTAAATCTAAGTGTTAAGAATACTTATAATTTCCTAAGTTTGATGTAGACCGTAAGTATTCTATAAGCTTTAAATTCTTTGGTTCAACTCTTGAATCAAATGCTTAGCCTCCTAAGTGTTAGGCCTTTAGCTTGAAACACCAAAGCTTTATCAAATCACCTTCTTGCTTACAATAAATTAGTTGTAAGTAGCCTCTCTAATGATTTTCATAAATCTTACACTAATTTATTCTCCTTACAAGAACACTTAGGGTTTATTTTGTGTATATGTTTCTCTCCTTTTGTGTGTCTCTACACAAAGTGTCTAACCTTTTTTAAATATATCTTAGGTTATGTATATATAAATAGAGAAAGCAAAACCTTATCACATGATGTGTGTATAACTCATCATGATAAATATACAACTTGTATACTTATCTATTGCACTAAGAATTATGTATACAATTAATACATCTCATATATATGTCTACATACATTCTCTACACTTAATCATATAACCTAATCCTTGTCTTTGCCTTAGCCAAATTTATACATAAAAGATAATGTGTGCCTAACATGACAAATTTGCCATGGTCAACATTTTACACTTAAGTGATAATGTGTGACTAACATGACAATCCTAATAAGCCAAGCTTAATACTTATCATGCCCATAGTAAACATTATATACATAAAGAATAAGGCATGCCTAATATGACAAATTTTGACTAAGTCATGTTCACATGGATTTAGGCTTGGTAATTAGGCCAACATTTGACCCAAGCCCAATCCATATAACAAATAGGCTTGGATTAGGTCCATGGCTTTCTCAACATCTTGGATTAATCTTTGGTCCAAAACTCATTTGGGCCTAGCCCCAAACATATTGGACCATTAATCCAAATCCAATTATAAACAACATATATGATTAATTTAATATCTTAATTAATATCTCATATTAATTAAGTATAAATTAATAATTAAACCCTTTATTTGAATTGGATTTCATGATATGCTAGAATCATTGCTTAAAGCATAAATCCAATTACATTAATCTTAATTATTTAATTAAACAGTTTATTCAATAATTAGATTAATATCGACAGTGATTTGGTGAAACTCTTTTAGGTGTGACTTACTAGGTTCATGTCTAATTGGCAATGAAAAGATAATATCAATATTTAACATTATTTGAAACTCTTTTCAAGTCTAAATGTGAAAATTCCAATTATGCACATTTAGTTCTCATAAGTTGTGAGTGACCCCTAGCATTAATATCACAACTACTAGAATTAATATCACAACTACCCAATTAGAAATGAATGCATATATTAATTCACATGAACCCTTTAGTCATACTTACCATGCACTAAAATCCTTTCATTAGAAGATCCCAATATAGTCTAAAGTCATTGCAGACACCCAATTTTGGGATGATGTGTAATGGATGTAGTAAAGGACTCCAGTGATGAAAAGTCTTCGATACTTAATCTTTAAAAATTCTAAGGGTTTAAATGCAACTTTTAAAGGAAGGATTTAATATTTTTAGGGACTAAATTGTAAGGTTTTTTTAGGACCTAATTGTAGAATTTAAATTCTCTTAGGGGTCTTTTCGTAATTAAATGTTAAAAAAATACATGTCGAAATTCCATAATTCCGATCAAAATTACATAATTCCGACCGGAATTATGTAATTCTAGTTGGAATTACATAATTCCGATCAAAATTATGTAATTACACCAATTTCGATCGGGATTGTATAATTCCGATCGGAATTACATAATCTCGATTGGAATTACACAATCCCAATCGAAATTGGATTCTTCCGTCTCTATTTTCCTATTTTTAATTCAGTTCTAATTGGTTTAAAATTCCTAGTTAACTCAATCCTAACTGGTTTAAAATTCCTAAATATAATTTTAAGTATTAATCTTATACTTTAGGAGTTAAAATCACATTAGGATTGAGGCTAGGCTTTCTAATTCCACTATATAAGGAACGGTGTAGAGGAAAAAAGGAAGGGAGAACGGTGGGCAAAAAAAAAGGAAGGAAAAAAGGAAGGAAGTGGGAGAAGAAAGAAAAAAGAGAAACGTATTTTTGAAGAAGGTTTTAATTCTTTTTAATAAAGAAGGTTTTAATAAACGTATTTTTTAATTCTTTTTTTTTAGTTATTTTCTACAAAAATTCCTTTTGATTCATCAATTAATTTAGGATCCTTGAAGAATTGTAAAGAAGAAGATTTAAAAACTTATCAAGAACAGTGAATTACAAATCTAAGGAGTACCCCAAATCGCTTATAATCATCATCATCCTCTTCTTATTCTATTTTTATTTTCTTTATTATTAATTATTTTTATTCTTTTGAGTTATTATTATAATTTATTCATTAATTTTATTTTATTTTTTTATGTTGATTATGAAGGAAAATGCATAATGATCATGTGGGAGGGATAAATTCATGAGAAATCCGTGGCAGAACGTGGATAAAACCTCGTAGAGACTTAGTTGCTAGGGTTTTTTTATTTTATTTTATTTATTGCTTTTTATTTTTTATTTTATTAATTATTTTATGAATTAATGTAATAGCCCCAATAGTGGGAGTAATGAAATTATGTGTGTGGCTACATGTTTATTTTGATTAAATTTGTTAGTAAAATTAGATTTTTTAATTAGATAATTACTTAAAACCTATGAAGGAAGTAGATTAATTTAGGTTGCTTAATAATAAAATAGGATTTTGGTAAGGATTAATTTAATTAGTTATTTGATCTTTTGTTTAATCATTTTTTGTGTTTTTATTTGTTTTTGGGTTTATTTATTATTTTATGTGTTTTGGGCCTTAAGCCCATTTTAGCCTTTGATTTATTTATTTAAGTTTAGGTAATTCTTTTAGCCCATCTCACTTAATAACTAATTAGGTTTAATTAATTAAAATATATTTTTAGATCCATAATTAATTAGATTTTAGATTAGAAATATTATTAGCCTCATTTAGTTAATCAGACATAGGCTCACCTAATTTAATTTAATTAATTTAGACTTAGCCCACTTAATTAAAGCTTTTTTTTCATAACTTATAGATTTAAGATTACCTTAGAATTAAAATATGTAGAATTAGGCCCGCTAATTTAAAATTCCATAATGTGTAGATTTAAGCTCATATTTAGAATTAAAATAAATAGACTTAAGTTTATTTAATTAAAATCAAAAGAAATTAGGTCTTTAGGTTCACTTATAATTTAAAACATGTAGATTTAGCTCATTTATTTAAAATCCATGTAGATTAAACTAACTTAAGGATTATGTAATTTATTGAATGCATTATTTATTTGTATATTTCATGACTAGTTCGCCTTGGAGTTGATTGTTTTTAGGGTTTATATGAAATTGCATGTAAATAGAGAATAAGATAATAATTCATAAAGTAATTCTAAATGAACACAAGACTGAAAGAAGTTGGTATTCCATATCTAGAATCTCCTGGTTGTGGTGCTAGCTTTAATTTAGGGAATCGAGTACCACCTTTTAGATTTATCCCAGTTATTACCCTGGGTGTCAACTCCTTATCTCCACGTCATATCTTTATGACAGTGGTTAGTGTGTTCTCTAGAGCCCTGAGCTTAAACAGTGTCACAATTGCTAAAATCTTGAACGCGCGCTGAACCCCGTCGTCTACAGTGGTGACTCCACTGGGGATAAAAGATACTGATTATACTTGTGTTCTTTAGAAATATTTTATTAATTATTATTTTATTCTTGCATTCATTTTGCATTTCCCTATTAACCGATGGCATTGTTTTATAATTCCATGATTCCACTAGTTTCATAGGGTTGTAGATTAGCTAACCATCACTTTTAGCCTTAACTCGGTCCAAGAGAGATTGTCGGGATCATCTGACCAGAGCCTGTAACCCAAGTCCTTAAGGGGGTAGTCTTCTCTCAAGTTTGTAAAGGATGTCATAGGAGTTCATGCTATCCAGCAACCAAGGAGGTTCTTAAATTTTAAACAACCTTTGTCAAAAGTCCTAGAGTGCCTAATGGAAAAGGGCTTACTTTAACCTTTACTTACTCCAAACCCACCAAATCCAAATATCCCGAGCTATAACCCGAATAAACACTACAAATTCCACCAAAACCTCCAATACTCCACAAATAATTACATTCGCCTCAAACATGAAATCCAAAACCTCATAGACTCTGGAAAAATCACAGATCCTGAAAATCCAAGCATTAAAAGCAATCCTTTCCCAGACTACCGAAACATGCCATCTCAAACAACTATGATGATCAACTCAGGAGTAAGCGAGAAAGAAGTGCTAAACTCCTTTGAGGACCTAGACCTTAAAACCAATGAGAACTCTCATGATGCCTCTAAAGATATGGAGCGAGTTGAAGATTTGTTGGGTCAGCTCTCAGGCAAGTTTGACTATAAGGTGTTTTACACTAAACCACCTTCTTTTGACATACCCTTCGAGTCAATTATACCTACAAGATAGGGTGAGGACTTTGATGATGAGAAGATGCAAGACAACAAAACACATAAAGTGGAAGTATGGAAGGATGGAAAGAAAGCAAAACCATTGAATGAGAGTTTCATCAAAGAAGGATATGGAAAGTATTACCTCAGTGCAAAGGAACCTGTCAATATGCCCGGTGTGAATAGGAGTAGGATCTACAAAGAATGGATTATTGAGAACCTGGTGCAAGACAACAAGGATGAGGAAATGCAAGAATAGCTATTATTTCAGCTACCTGAAGGACCACCGCTTCCTTAGCATCTAGAATCGGTAATAAATTTTCTTATTGTCTTCTTTAAATAAAATTTTTATTTCTTTAGAACTGGTTTTATTTTAGTGATTGATGATATAAATTCTGATTATGATCACTTATGAAATATGCATCCTGATGGTACTATGCATTATGATATTGATCACATATGTATGTTTAACAAAAATTTAATTCAATTAGATTCATTCAGTATGGGCACAAATGTAAACTTAAAAAATAGTTTGATATCACATGACATAACTTCTAAAGAGAGTAAAGTCTGAGGAAAAATAAGAAGAATGATAAAAAAAGAAAAATAAAGAGAGAGAAAAAGAAAAAGAACAGTAAAGTGAAAAAATAGAGAGAAAAATTCAGGATTAATTATAGGAGTTATGTCATATGATGTAATGAATGTTCTCATTTTTGCCCTAATGAATGAGTAAAATTGAATTGGAGATTTTTGTCAAATATCGTATATTCATCTTTATTATATTGCATAAGTATCTGAATGGAAAGACATTACATAATGAAAGCTAAAATCAGAGCTATGAGATCACTATTTTAGTTATGTTTCCTTTGTAATTTTCCTTATAAGCCTAGGGTCCCCTTATACCACGAGAATTCAAATGGCTCAATAACTTACATTGCAAGTCTTATCCTATAACTATCATCAATCATTGCATTAATATCAAGCTTCATATTCTGCTTAAGAGTTCTTCAAAGTGCAAGTCCAATTGATTTCATCATTAAGAACTCGCTTCGGTCAGTTTGCCCAATCCTCTATATCTCCAATGCATGAGATTACAATTAATAAGGTTAATAAGTCAAAGGATCAACAACAATAGTGAATGAACTAGGTCTTTTGCATATAAAAATGAAAAAAGACTGCTAGAATAGCATGAATGAATCCAGAATGGAACTGGGGGCAAAATACAACTCAGGGGGTGAATTGTATCTGCATTTAAAGAGTGAAGATGGATGTTGAAGTGTAAGAGCTAATACCTCAATCATTATATAGCAAAAAATAGTAATAAAAAGAAAAAAAAGAAAAGTTCAACAATGCATCGGTCAATCACAAGCTCTATTGTAAAGCCATGGACCCTACTTGTTAGCCTAGTAATCAATCTGATGAATTGTATCGGAAGCTTCAACATCAGAAGTACCAACAACGAATCATTCAATGCTCAAACTAACAGGCTATTGATGAGACATATTATTCTTACACTCTAAAATCAACAACATGGTTTTGTTCCAAACAGGTGACCCATTAGGATCATACACATCATACATGGCATGCATACACTTGCATACATTTTTGGGAAATACTTATTTTGATAATAAAAGTCTTTGAGCCTAGACAAGATTGTATAGATACTCTACTACTAACATTTGAAATTAGTGTTATAAAAGTACAAGAAAGCAGTCAGAATGTGCACGTGTGAAACATCTAAGAGAAAAGGGTAACACTATTAAGTTGAGCCTAATGCTTAATGAGACTCTAGACTACATAAAACTAATAAATCATAGGCCCATCCAGTAAGGGAATATCACCAACAATGATACTTGCAAAAGCATCATCTTAGCAATGTATAGAGGCTAGATAGGACGCTCAAGCTCCTCAGATTCAACATCCATCTCTATAGTCGCATCCAGAACATCCTCTGGAATATCTCTCCACAACAGTCAAATAAGTGTAGGGTACGAAATATGATGATGAGAAGGTCTAACATGTTAGCAATACATTCACCGACCCTAAAAATGGAAGAATGAACTCAAAACTTGAGACGAATGCACTTTGAAAACTTTTTTGATTATGAAATAAAAACCTTTAACTCTTAAATCTTTTCTTTTTATAGGAAATGTTAGGAAGAGAAATGAAGCCCTCTACTATAGCATCAATAGGATAAAGCCACAACTTCGATGGTGGAGCATCACGACCTATGACCGGAGACATCATCACTACAATGAAAGGGGAGAATGCAAAAGAATAACATTGCATTATGATAAATTTTTTACTAGCAAATAGGCCATACTAATTTATGGTATTTTATGCAGGGAAAAGAAAAGAGAATAAAGAAGGGAAAAGGAATTGATACATCAATAAGAATGGACGAGATAGCAAATGCCAATCGCTCATCAAAACCTCACCCTGTATGATAAAACACCCTAACAAATTCCAAAGGGAAGTAGTACAACTCTATCTCCTTTGATTCTGTAATAAAATAAATCCTCAATAAGAAAATTCATAAATTGAAAGGAAATTCATCCACTTCACGAGATCATGTGCAAAAATTTATCTCATGACCTTTGATTTTAATGGTTTTTTTTTATTAGTCTCACAAAATTCAGATGTCTTATTGACAGTTCTATGCTGAGAATTTCTAAACTCTAAGCAATTTAATGCTTGCTTTGCACGCAAATGAGGGGAAGAACATGTAAAGACAAAATCTGTGGACTTGTGGTATAAATTGATTGAATTTTAGGGTATCATTTTAATCTTGTGAATGATAAATGTGCATGTAATCTACTCCAATGCTAAAAAATGAGTATGAGTACAAAATCCTTTGACGGTATCCACGCTGAGTAATATAAGAAAGGCGGGGAATACTAAGAGGAGAATAGAAATAAGAGCAAGCGTAATGTACTCTAATGCTCATAAATGAGTAAAAATATCAATATAAAATCTCTGGCGGTATCCATATTGAGTAATACAAGAAAGGCAGGGGAATACTAAAAGAGGACCAAGCCAAAAATTTCTCTATTTACTCCAATGCTCTATATGAGTATGAGTATCTAAAGGACCTTTCCAATGGTATCCACGCTGAGTAATATGAGAAAGGTGGGGGAATACTCGGATAAGGAAGGAAAGTATAAAAGTAACTTAAAGACTATTTTGATACTTAGAATCTGATCCATTTATGCTCAAATACCATAAGTTTTGTTTAGTAGATTCTTTTTGAATTTAGGTGTGGAAGAAAGCTCTTCACTTGGTAAAAAATATGCTCTCAGCATAAGATGGATAATGATTCCTCTGACCTTTACAAATGGTGAATAAATGACAGTCATAAAAGTAAATAATAAGGAGATGGGTTACGTACATATTATCTTGTGCAAAGTGATGAATTTTCTTATAAATTTTCAAAATAATAATGTACTTTTATACATTTATCTTGTTAAAACTAACTTCAATAATTCTGTAGGAATTTTAAATCCAGAAAGGGGTATACTCAACTGGCAAAGTCAATCAACATAGTAAAATTCAAAGTCAGTCAACAAAAGTGCTAATTAGTCAACATAAAGAATCCAAAGCATTCAACTGAAACAACTAAAGATAAAAAAACATCGAACAGTTATGGACTGTAGCATCATTAAAGGTGAGAAATGAAAGGATTGCAGTCAATTTGCAAGCAATTATATATTGCATAATCATCAGTGAGCAACGAAAGGGTTGCAGCTAATCTCGGGTAGTTTTGGACTACAACATCATCAGTAAGCAACGAAAGGGTTGTAGCTAATCATGAGCAGTTTTGGACTGCAGCATCATCAGTGAGCAACGAAAGGGTTATAGCATCACCAGTGAGCAATGAAAGGGTTGCAGCTAATCGTGAGCAATTTTAGACTACAACATCATCAGTGAGCAATGAAAGGGTTACAGTTAATCGTGAGCAATTTTGGATTGCAGCGTCACCAGTGAGCAACAAAAAGGTTGTAGGTAATTGAAAGTAGTTTTGGACTGTAATTGCAAGTAGTTTTGGACTGTAGCATCATCAGTGAGCAACAGAAGGGTTACAACTAATCGCGAGCAGTTTTGGATTGCAGCATCATCAGTGAGCAACGGAAGGGTTGCAGCTAATCGTGAGCAGTTTTGGATTGTAACATCATCAGTGAGCAATGAAAGGGTTGCAGCTAATCGTGAGCAGTTTTGGACTGTAGCATCATCAGTGAGCAATAAAAGGGTTACAGCTAATCACGGGCAGTTTTGGACTGCAGCATCATCAGTGAGCAATGAAAGGGTTACAGCTAATCGCGCGAGCAGTTATGGACTGTAGCATCGAAAGTGAGCAATGGAAGGGTTGCAGCTAATCATGAGCAATTATGGATTACAATATAATCGCATAATCAATTAGCATTATACGATCGAGTGTGATGCGTCTTTTCAAATTAGACTATACGACTGAGTGTAGTCGGCATTGTACGACCGAGTGCAATGTATCTTTAATTGATTATACGACTGAGTATAATCAGCATCACACAACCGAGTGTGATGCCTTTTTTTCAAATCAAACTATACGACCGAGTGTAGTCGGCATTGTACGACCGAGTGCAATGTATCTTTAATTGATTATACGATCGAGTATAATTAGCATCATATGACCGAGTGTGATGCCTTTTTTCAAATCAGACTATACGACCGAGTGTAGTCAGCATTGTACAACTAAGTGCAATGTATCTTCAATCGATTATAAGACTGAGTATAATCGACATCATAGGATCGAGTGTGATATTCCTTTTCAAAAAAACTATATGACCGAGTGTAATCGGCATTATACGATCGAGTGTAATGTATCCTCAATTGATTATACGACCAAGTATAATCGGCATCATACGACAAGTATGATGTAATTTTTCAATTCAATGCTATACATCCAGGTATAGTCAAACATTGTACTACTGAGTACAGTGTGTTTCATTCACTTAAGGTTATACGACCAAGTATAATCAATATCATACGACCGAGTATGATATGTCATTTAAAATGTTGTACGTCTGAGTGTAGCAAATTCACTAGCAGAAACTTCAAGGAGCAGGTAAGTATCCTAACTTTCAATTTACAAATTGGGTGTTATTTTGCTTTACCGCATTTTGTCAAGCAAACAGCGACAAAGGGGGGCAACTGTAGACACCTAATTTTGGGATGATGTGTTATGGATGCAGCAAAAGACTCCAGTGATGAAAATGTCTTCGATACTTAATCTTTAAAAATTCTAAGGGTTTAAATATAGCTTTTAAAGGAAGGATTTAATGTTTTCAGAGACTAAATTGCAAGATTTTTAGGATCTAATTATAGAATTTAAATTCTTCTAGGGGTCTTTTCATAATTAAATGTTGAAATTCTGACCGGAATTATGTAATTCCAGTTGGAATTCCATAATTCCTATCGAACTTATGCAATTCCGATCGGAATTACACCAATTTTGATCAGGATTGTATAATTCCGATCGGAATTACACAATCCCAATCGGAATTGGATTCTTCCGTCTCTATTTTCCTATTTTTAATTCAGTTCTAATTGGTTTAAAATTCCTAATTAACTGAATCCTAACTGGTTTAAAATTCCTAAATATAATTTTAAGTATTAATCTTATACTTTAGGAATTAGAATCATATTAGGATTGGGGCTAGGCTTCCTAATTTCACTATATAAGGAACGGTGTAGAGGAAAAAAAAAAGAAAAAAAAAGGAAGGAAAAAAGGAAGGAGGCGGGAGAAGAAAGAAAAAAGAGAAACGTATTTTTGAAGAGGGTTTTTTTAATTTTTTTTTTTTTAGTTATTTTCTACAAAAATTCCTTTTGATTCATCAATTAATTTAAGATCCTTGAAGAATTTTGAAGAAGAAGATTCAAAAACTTATCAAGAACAGTGAATTACAAATCTAAGGAGTACCCTAAATCGCTCATAATCATCATCCTCTTCTTATTCTATTTTTATTTTCTTTGTTATTAATTATTTTTATTCTTTCGAGTTATTATTATAATTTATTCATTAATTTTATTTTATTTTATTTTTTTATGGTGATTATGGAGGAAAACGCATAATGATCATGTGGGAGGGATAAATTCATGAGAAGTTCGTGGCAGAACATGGATAAAGCCTCGTAGAGACTTAGTTTCTAGGGTTTTTTTTTATTTTTTTATTGCTTTTTATTTTTTATTTTATTAATTATTTTATGAATTAATGTAATAACCCCAATAGTAGAAGTAATGAAATTATGCGTGTGGCTGCATGTTTATTTTGATTAAATTTGTTAGTAAAATTAGATTTTTTAATTAGGTAATTACTTAAAACCAGTGGAGAAAGTAGATTAATTTAGGTTGCTTAATAATAAAATAGAATTTTGGTAAGGATTAATTTAATTAGTTGTTTGATCTTTTGTTTAATCATTTTTTGTGTTTTTATTTGTTTTTCAGTTTATTTATTATTTTTATGTGTTTTGGGCCTTAAGCCCATTTTAGGCTTTGATTTATTTATTTAAGTTTAGATAATTCTTTTAGCCCATCTCACTTAATAATTAATTAGGTTTAATTAATTAAAATATATTTTTAGATCCATAATTAATTAGATTTTAGATTAGAAATATCCTTAGGCCCATTTAGTTAATTAGACATAGGCTCACCTAATTTAATTTAATTAATTTAGACTTAACCCACTTAATTAAAGCTTTTTTTCATAACTTATAGATTTAAGATCACCTTAGAATTAAAATATGTAGAATTAGGCCCGCTAATTTAAAATTCCATAATTTGTTGATTTAAGCTCATATTTAGAATTAAAACAAGTAGATTTAAGTTCATTTAATTAAAATCAAAAGGAATTAGGTCTTTAGGTTCACTTATAATTTAAAACATGTAGATTTAGCTCATTTATTTAAAATCCATGTAGATTAGACTAACTTAGGGATTATGTGATTTATTGAATGCATTATTTACTTGTATATTTCATGACTAGTTTGCCTTGGAGTTGATTGTTTTTAGGGTTTATATGAAATTGCATGTAAATAGAGAATAAGATAATAATTCATAAAATAATTCTAAATGAACACAATACTGAAAGAAGTTGGTATTCCGTATCCAGAATCTTCTGGTTGTGGTGCTAGTTTTCTTTTAGGGAATCGAGTACGACCTTTTCGATTTATCCTAGTTATTACCCTGGGTGGCAACTCATCATCTCCATGTCGTGTCTTTGTGGCAATGGTTAGTGTGTTCTCTAGAGCCCTGAGCTCAAATAGTATCGCGGTTGCTAAAATTTTGGACGCATGTTGAACCTCGCCGTCTACAGTCATGGTTTAGTCAAACTCTAATAGTTATATCATATGACTTCATCTTAAGTTCTATTCTTAATAAAATATAACTAATACTCAAACTCTTTCAGTTCATGTCATATTTGTCCTAACCAGGAAATTATTGATAAAAAAAGAACCCATATAGCATAGGATCTTATCCCGATTCACTCCAGGCAATTAATCCCATCTTGGCTGAACACTCATCTCTACACTCAATCGACTAGAGCCACCATACGCCATATACCCATGTATGATTAACACAAGTATGTAAGCGGTAATAAACCCTAACCACTTTAATGTGAATGACCATATTACCTCAAGTCAAAGGACTATATGCACCACTATGACCTAGATTGTGATTCTTGACTATAAATGATTATCCACGCAATCACAAATATAACGTCATGTTTGATCCACCCATCACATGAGTATTCACATGTCTATTCTGATATCTAATGCCAATTAGTATGAGACTCACTACCTCCCACTATTAGTATCACATACTAATCAAGGAAAATAGATAGAGGTGATAGTTTAATTAATATTACCTAAATATTAATTAATCAACTATGAACAAATTTATAGCATATGTACTAAATAAATTTGTAGCTCATATTATCAAATTTTGATAATAAATTTATTTAACATTATGCTAATGGATAAATATTCAATTAAATAAATACTTTAAATAATAGAATATTATTTTATTGCCATTTGGGATAATTTACAATGTCAAATATGTGATTGGCCTCTAGCGCATACCACCTATGCTAACACTAACAACCTTACAACATGAGTTTTTAAGGCTCATTTAAAAAACCAAATTCTAAGTGTTTTAATGGACAACACTTAAACCAATTCCTTTAAAAATAAATCTCACTTTCCTACTAATCTATCCTAAGATTTAAGATGAAGAAAAATTCTATTTCTAACACACAACTAACTCTCACAAGAGTTATAAACAAATAGTGAATATTTGAGAATTTGAGAGTTTTAATGATTGTTAAGATAAAGAATGATAATAAGTAAAAATGTCTTAACTTTATTCAACTCTAAAGGTGTTTATATAGATAAAAACTCAAAAATATAGTTGTTGGAGGTGTAAATGATGTGTCCAACGTCTATTTTTTGAATCTAACATTTATAATTTTGAATTATTGAAAGTAATGTTATTAGATTGCTATGCATGGGTTAAAACCATGATTAGATACTAGAGATGTTTGAATTTGCCTACACTTTCTTTATAAAAGTTATAGATATTTGACTTATCTTTCTAGATCATTTTGAATCACCTCAATTGGACTTCTTTAGCTTAAGATATTGCCGAAATACAAAGAGTTATACAATCTAAAATGGCATACTACTATCAGACAGTTGTGCATGAGATAAAATAGTAATTTTCTATTAGAGACATTGAATTTGCCTATATTTTCTCTATAAAATTTATAGATATTTGATTTAAATTTCCATATCATTTTGAATCACCTCAATTGGACTTCTGTAGCTCAAAATATTTCTAAAATACTAAGAGTTATGCAATATAAAATGACAGCTACTTAAATTGACTTTGACTCAATATTTTCATGCACAAATGAACTCTGATTTTGACAAATAAACTTAATTCAGAAAGGTCAAGATGTCTACTTCAAATGTGTAAAAGATAACTTTCTCATTATAAAGCTCTAAGAATGTCAAAAGCCTCATTGAATCTCAAAGGTTAAATTAGCCCAAGATATTCATACTTCATTTTAACTTCCAATAGAGTCCTAACTTATACACACTTAAACAAACAAATTAAATGCTCAAAATTAAGTTTATTAATATCAAAATTAAGATTGATTATTGTTAAGGTCAATAAGTTGCTATTATGATTGATTAATACATGCCCATTATTCTTAGTAATTTTTGTTATAAAGGAATTAATAAGATTATTGTTGATAGTCTTTCTTTGATTACTATGAAGGTTATTTCATGTAATCAATTTAGTTTTATTAAAAATAGGAATATTTCCCATTGTATTGCTACTACATCTAAAGGTGTTAACATCCTTGATAAACATTATTTTGGTAGAAACATGGTTATTAAAATTGACATTTAGAAGGCTTTTGATACTATGGACTGAAACTTTATTCTTGATGTTTTAAAGGCTTTTGTTTTTTCCCTTTAGTTTCAAGATTAGATTCTTGAGATTTTTTCTTCTACTAGGATCTTTATTATAGTTAATGGTGTGCCAAAAGGCTATTTTTCTTATTTTAAGGGTGTTAGGCAGGGAGATCCTTTGTCTCCTTTTTTTTTATATTTTGCTGAAGACTTTTTTAGTATATGGCTCAATATAGCTACCAGAGATAATTTGTTTGGCATAATGCATTATTCTAGAGGGTATATTTTCCTTCTCATTTGTTATATGCTGATGATGTTTTTATTTTCATGAAGGTTTCCACTAAAAATATGACTATCTTGGCTTACATTTTTCATGTTTATGGGAATCTTTAAGGCTAGAGAGTAAATTGGTCTAAGTCTAACATTTTCTTCAGGAAGGTTATTACTTTTCGCAGAACCCAATCACTGAAGGAGATCATTGGTGTTAAATGTGGCTCTCTTCCTTTTAATTACCTTGGGGTTCCACTTTTTCCACGGTTCCTCGAAAGAAGTGGTTATAGCCTATTGCAAACAAAATTATTCATAAATTTTCTAGTTGGATGGGTTTTTCCCTTTTAATGGTAGGGACATTAATGCTCATTAATTATGTTATTCTTAGCTCCTTTTTATTCTTTTTCAGTGTATAAAATGGCCCAAAAGTTTATTATCTTATATGAACCAATGTATTTAAAATTTTTTTATGTTCTATTAATAATTGAAAGTTGGTGGTGGTGCATTAGTTCACTTGTTGCTTAAATAAGATGAACAATGGTTTAAGGATCAAGAGTTTGGAGCAAATAAATTTAGCTCTCATTGGGAAATTATCTTGACACTTGATAACTCAGAATTACTTTCCTTTGCCTTTACTCTAAAATAATTTTTTAGCAATTTTAAGTCAATTTTAAGGCTTCTTCAGTAAGCACTTCGTTTGGAGTTCGGTTAAATTTTGTTATGTACAGATTAAAGACTCCATTCAATGGTTGATTGGCTTTAATTCCTCTTTAAATTTTTGGACTGATAAATGGATACAACCCTCTTTGGTTTTTAGACTCAATATTCCTCTAATTCAATAAGCTAATTTGGATGCTCCTATTTCTATTTCTTTGTTAATGGAGCTTGGCAGCTTCCTAATGATTTGCCTTTGGATGTAAAAATGATATTATTCAAATTTAGCCTTTTAAAGCTAGCTCAGATGTTTGTTTTTGGCTTCTTTCTGTGGATGGTCAATATTCTATAAGGAATATGTTAGCTATTCATTCTCAACCCCTAATTTCTTGGTTTAGATTTTTTTTTGAAAGAATTTTTACCTCTCTTGTGCTCCTTTTTATGTTAGTGAGCTTATCTTAGCTACCTACCAACTGAAGATAACTTGCTTAAGAAGGGTTTTTAACTAGCTTCTTGGTGTTGTTTTTATTCTGCTACTCTAGAATCAATTAATCATATTTTTCTCCAATGTCCATTAGCTAGGAAAATTTGGAAAGCTATTGGTATGACTTTTCATAAACCTCTTCCATCTTTGAGTACTCTTATTTCTCTTGTTCATGTTGCCATGCATTGCAATTTTAGTTCGCAAGTTAAAGTTCTTTAGAATACTGCCATTGTGAGTGCTATTTGGTTGATTTGGCATTGTAGGAATTTGATCATTTTTGAAAATGAAAAACCTGATTTTTTTAGCTCTCTAAATTCTTTGGAAGTTGATTAAAGAAAGTGATTTTTTCAAGAAGGGAATTATGTCCAATTATATGTCTGAACTTTATTCTCTTTCTCTTTTGAATATTGCGATGCTAAGTCTCTGTAAATTTTAAGTGTTACTTGGCAATCTTTTATTTTCGATTGGACTAAGGTTAACATAAGATGGTTCGACTATTGGCTCTTCGGGAATTTTTGGTGCAAGTGGAGTCTTCTGAAACTCTAGAGGCTTTGTTAATAGGGCTTTTGCTTTTAATGTTAGGGTGGGTTTTGCTTTCATTGTTGAGTTATAAGTTGTCATGTTTGCTATTCGAAAGGCCAAAGAGATGGGTTGGTATAATTTATGGCTGGAGTATAATTCCTTTTAGGTTGTTCACATGTTTCAAACCCGTTTAGTGGAGGTTCCTTGGACTGTTCGACATCAATAGGACTCTTGCTTAGATGACTTAAAGAATATATGTTTGGTTGTTTCTTATAGGGAAGGCAATAGTGTGGCAAATAAATCAACTAAGTTCAATGCACAACAGTCGGATTTTCACTATGGAACTCTTGCCCTTCATTTGGTATTAATCTTCTTTTTAAGGATTTTAGTTCCAAAGAACGTTTTCGTTTCTGTTGATTCTTTATTTTCGTTGTATCTTCTTTACACTTTCCCTTTTCTTAATAAATTTTTTGAACCATTTAAATGATGAGAGTGATAAGGTTGTGTCAACCTAGTTAAAATAATTGAGTGCACTTACTGATATTAGGCCTTAACTATATATATATATATATATATATATATATACTCATTAATAAAATTAAAGTATACAAATTTCATTCGCAATGTATTAGTAATAGAATATATCAATGTATATGTTTTTATTAGCATCTTTTAAATTATACGAAAATAAAAATATGAAAAAAATATAAAATATATAAATAAATATTAAAATATATGAATATATATATATATATATATTGAAAAATTATTTATTACTATCAATTAATAATATATCGATAAATTATTTTATATAGTTTAAAAAATATTAATTCATTTCAAATTTATTTTTTGTTATTTAGGAAAAAAATAAAGAAATGCATTTTTTTTAAAGTTGGAAATGTATATTCAAGTTAAAAAAAGGTGTCCAAGTTGAAAACAAATAACATTCCCGGTCTTTGTTTTGTCCTAAAAGCATTTACCAGCGTTGCTCGTCTATGGGCATGGCGGCTGCTGCTGCTTCTTCTTCATGTTCTTCCAGTAAGCCAAAGAATTATGACGTATTCATTAGTTTTAGCGGAGAGGATGTCCGCTATACTTTTCTCAGCTACCTCTCCCAGGCTTTGAGTCGCAAACAAATCAATGTTTTCACAGATGAAAGCCTGGAGAGAGGAGAAGAGATCTCACCATCACTCTTGGATGTGATTAAGGAATCGCGTATCTCCATAGTCATTTTCTCCAAAAATTATCCATACTCCACTTGGTGTTTAGATGAATTAGCTCAAATATTCAAGTGCTACAAAACAATGGATCAAATTGTCCTGCCTGTCTTTTACAATGTTGACCCATCTCATGTTCAAGACCTCGAAGGCAATTTTAGGGATGCACTCGTTATGCATAAGCTGAAATTCAAAGATTCTTCAGAAAAGGTGGAGATCTGGAGATGTGCTCTGCAGGAGATCAGCTGCTTATCTGGGTTTGTTTCATCCACTGTAAAGTAAGTTCATTTTAGTTTTCATAATCTTATTTCAGATGGTTTCTGTTCATCTATTTCTCCCAGAATAGAACTCACTCAACTAAACCTTTGAACACATATGTTTGACAGAACGATTCTACTTGATTTACTGATTCTTTTTTTTTTTTTCCTAATGTGGTTAGGCCTGAGTCTGAACTAATTGATGAGATTGCATATAGGGTTAGTGAGAAACTAAGGCGCCTGTATTCAAGCGATTCGCAAGATGATGGTTTTTTTGGAATTAATTGCCGTGTCCAAAGAGTGGAATCATTATTATGTATTGAGTTGATAGATCATGTACGCATAGTAGGAATTTGGGGAATGGGCGGCATAGGTAAAACAACTATTGCCGACAAAGTTTTCAATAAAATCAAGAATAACTTTGATTCTCACTATTTTGTTGCAAGTGTGAGGGAAACGTTGGAAAAACGGGCACCAAATGATTTACGAGATGAAATCTTTCGTAAATTATTAGGGGAAAAAGGTTTAGAAATAGGCACGCCCCATTCATTAGAAACTTCAATTAAGAGAAGGCTCCAATGCAAAAAAGTGCTTATTGTTTTCGACGATGTGGTTGATTCCAGACAATTAAGGTTAATAGTAGGAGATAGTGGTTTGTATTCTCCTGGTAGTAGAATTATAGTAACAAGTAGAGATAGCCAAGTGCTTAAAAATGTTGGCGCAAAGGGATACATATATCGAGTGGAGGGATTAAATGACAGTGAAGCTCTTAAGTTGTTTAGTTGGCATGCCTTCCACCAAAACCATCCCAAACAAGAATATATGAAGCTGTCGCAAAGGGCAATACAACATGCTCAAGGCATTCCTTTAGTACTCATTGTTTTGGGCTCCAATCTCTACGATAGAACAATAGAAGAATGGGAGGATGAATTGGAAAAATTGAAAAGTATTCCTTATGTGGACATTCAAGAAATTCTGAGTATAAGTTATGGTGGACTAGAAAGGAATGAAAAAGGCGTATTTCTTGATATTGCATGTTTTTTCAAAGGGTACAATGAAAATCGGGTGAAACAAATGTTGAAAAGCTTTGGCTTTTTTCCAGATAGTGCAATAAGGCGCCTATGTGATAAATCTCTCATAACTTGTCATTCTTCAAGATTAAAAATGCATGACTTGCTTGAGCAAATGGGCAGAGAGATTGTTCTCCAAGAAAGCAATAAAATGCTTGGAGAACAAAGTCGGCTATGGAATTCTAAAGACATCGTTCATGTATTGAGGAATAATGTGGTAAGAACTAAATGAACAGACTTTAGCTTCGGCTTTTGATAATTTCCTCTTCCTGGAACTTTTCTTTCAATCTGGATTGTAATATTGTTTATTATTTTTATAAACTAGTCTCTTTGGTTTTGGCTATTAGGGGACTGCAAAAGTCGAAGGCATACTGCTAAATATGATAGAGATTGATGAACAAATTGAAATAAGTTCTAAAGCTTTCATGTACATGCACAATCTCAGATTCCTCATAGTCTGCGAAAACTTCAGCTACCCATGTGGTGTCTGGCATTCCTTTTTTTATGAGGAAGGCACAAAAACCAAACTCTGCTTTCCTAATGGCCTAGAATTTCTTCCTGCAAATTTAAGATATCTCCATTGGGATCATTACCCATTGAACTACTTGCCATCAAATTTTTGTCCAAACAATCTTGTTGAACTTCACATGCCCTATAGCCATCTTAAAGAACTTTGCAATATAGATAAGGTACAGTTTACTATGCTTTGTTATGAAATATTTGGAAGGTACTTTATACAGATTTGCAGATTCATTGTTACCTTTTTCTCTTTTCCATTTTCACAGAGTCTTAAAAGTTTGAGGTGTATTGACCTCAGATTTTCTGCAGATCTAACCAGAATTTCAGATTTTTCTAACGCCTCAAATCTTGAAGTTTTAGAATTGATTGGCTGTTCAAGTTTGGTTGAGATTTCTTGGTCTACTCAAGCTCCAAGCAAGTTGACTAATCTAGATCTTGCAGCATGCACAGGACTTCGTCGTCTTTTGGGCATTCCTTGTAATATTCAAGTACTGATTTTAAAGGAAACTGCAATAGAACAATTGCCCACAGAAATTGGGTCTTTGGAGAATCTTGTAATTCTTAATTTGAGCGGATGCTCAAAGTTGACAAGTCTCCCAGATGCCATTTGCAATCTCAAATCTCTTTGCCAACTTCATGTGTCAAATTGCACAAATCTCCACCAACTGCCAAAGAACTTGGGGAATTTACAAAGTTTGAGCATACTTATTGCAGCTAATATTGGCATACAAGAATTACCAGACTCCATTAATCAATTGAAGCAATTGATTGAATTTGATTGTTCAGGATGTGTAGGTTTGAGATTGCCTCCTTTGAATGGTTTGCTGAGTTTGCGAAGAATTAAACTAAACAACTGTTACATGTCAGAATTTCCAAACAGTCTCTGCTCTCTAACGTCATTGGAAGAGATCGATTTAGGTGGAAATACTTTCAACGCCATACCTGCCAGCTTCAGTAAACTTTCCAAATTATGGAAGCTTGATGTAAGAGACTGCAAGAGACTTGAATATTTACCAGGTTTTCCATCAAAACTGACAGTTTTAGATGCAAGAAACTGCACTTCTCTAAAATCAGTTACAAGCCTATGGTTGTGGTTCAGGGCCCATGAGCATATTCTTTCTGAACCTTTGTGCCAGGATCTAATAATTGGACATATTAATTTGATGCCTGCTGGCATCAATAGACTTTACGCTCTGAAGAAGCTTTATTTAAGAGATTGCAATCGGCTTGAATATTTACCGAAGCTTCCCCTGGGTCTTGAGATTTTAGATGCAGCAAACTGCACTTCTCTAAAATCAATATCGACTGCAGTGTTGCCAATTGAATATCTAGTGCTGAGCAACTGCATCAACTTAAAGCAAGAAGTGTCAAGTAGAAGAATCATAGATGACGTGTTGGAAAACCATGTGTTTAATAACGAGGTATCTCTCTTTCTCTGGCTTTACAAAATGGTATCAACTTACTGATATATTATAGTTACATAAGTCATCTTTTTTGATAAACAAAAATTGAATGACAGGATAAGCACAAGTGTTGTTGCTTATGCATAGCTGGAAGTGAAGTGCCGGGGAGGATGATGTATAAAAATAACAACGGTTCTTCTTTGTCAATCACATTTGATCGTGGTGATTTGACTGGTTTCTCTCTGTGTGCTGTTGTTGCTCATCTTCCTTCTAATCATCGGTTAATAGATATAAAATGTTCTGCCTTATTAACAGATGCGTCAGGATGTGGCCATGTTCAAACCGACTATTTTGATTATGAATTTGTAAGCGAGTCAGGGCTGGAGTCTCAATCAGAAAACGTGTTCCTCTGGTATGCATCCAAACAAATCCATATTGGCTATGTAAGCAAGGCATTATTTGAATTCTTTGTTGAAATTGAAGAAAAGGAAGAAGGTGAATCTCCAATAGTAGTAGTAGAAGTAGAAGAAGAAGAGAAAGAAGATAAACCTCCAATATTGAAGTGTGCTTTGCACCCAATATTTGAAGAGCATGGGTATACGGACGTAGAAGGAGAAGGAGAAGAACATCCCAGAAAAAGAAGAACATACCACTCTAGGTTTTGATGAACAAGAATCAGTCTGCGTAGCACGGAAGCAAAAACATTCTAAAATGGAAAAAGCAAAATGAGGTCATGGAAGAAAAATAGGGAGAGATTTTAAAACTATTAATTTGTGTATGTTAAATGAGATATCAATTTGCAACTTTCTTAATTTAGAGATATAGCTTTGAAATATATTTATGCACTTTGAAAACTTCACTTTTCTGGAACATTCCAAAATGCTGAACAGTTTACCAAGATAAATTTCTGTTAAGGGTAGCAATTTGTGTTAACTAGTTGTTTCGAAATTCGATTACAATATGAATATGGTAGTATCATGTCAAAATAATAAAGCCAAATACATACACATACATTTAATATATATATATTGGTAATAAAGAGGTTATATGATTTAAATTTTAATATATTACAAGCAATCATTTTCTTTAAATCGACGATAACAGAAATTAAATTTTATTTAAGTTACAACAAGTACACATTTTAATATGTATATTTAAATTCTATATAATAATTAATATTTTAAATTATTTGTATTTATAAATAATTCAAATAATATTTATTTAATATTTAATAATAGTTTGAATTAATACTATATTTATTTAGTATTAATATTATTATTTTATTATAAATATTTAATTTCCATTGTATTTTAAGAATTTAAATTTTTTAATTAATAATAAATTACTATTATATAGTAATTATTTAAGACTAATACTTTATATAAATTTAATTATTTATATAAAAAAATACCTACTTTTGATGATATTAAATTATCAATAATAAATTATACCAAATTTATGTGATTTTTTAATATTAGTATTAGTCATTAAATTATATAACTTTAATATGTTCACTATTCTTATTTACTTAATATTCAATTAAGTATAGTATAACATTTTCGGGATTCAACACATTCCAAATTTTTGGCAATCACGACACTGGATATGCTCAGGGTCACTAGGAAATACAATCTAAGTTTCGAGCTCAAATTGGAGATGGAAGTCCCTACTCGTAAGAAATTTGAGATTCACTTTTACAGCAATTAAATCTCATGGAGAGCCCCCAACAGTCATCCTAAGAGATTGAATTCGAAAACTGAATACTGACTTTTGGACTATTCTTCCAACATTGCAGTCGGTTTCCGTTTATTTATTATGTTTTATTATTTTTAATTATTTAATTATTTCTTTATTAACACATAAAATTGTAGTTTGTTTCCAAATAATTGTTAAATTTTACAATTAAATCCAAGCTCTTTTTTTAAGCATGACATTAAGTCCAACATCCATCACATTAGGCATTCACAATTAAATTAACAAAATAAATAAATAAAAGTAAATGAAATACGCATGCAAAGAAATAGAGAGAGGAGAAAAATTATAACCTTTTTCACACATGAAAAAATAAATACTAAATAAAGGAAAAAACTTAATAAATAATTAAATGCATAATGGTTAAAATGCTATTTGTTCGCTTCATCATCTTGAACTAAATTTAGAATTAGTCCTTCAAAATAATTAAAAATAAAATAACCTATAAGAAAATAAATAGGTTAGTTCACATAAAAATAAATAAAAAATTACCCGAAAACATAGAAATTAATTTAATTCTATATGTAAGCTCTAAAAATCAAATTGAGACTAAAGCTTATTAAAATTAAATAAAAAAACTAAACTTTATTGATTCAGTTAAAATCAACAACAATTGACAGCAAAGAACAGAAATATGCATGAAATTAAATAATTTTTTTATAAAATTAAAACAAAAATTTTAAACAAAATTAAAATAGTAAAAGAAAAAAAATCATTGGCAGAATAAATAGTTAAACTAGAATTAAGCAAATTGAAATTGCCTTTATGCACTAAGACAACGCCTTAACGATAAGGTATCGTTTTAGTGTATGCTAACTCATAATAGAATACAGATTTTGATAAAATACTCATAATAAAAATTAAATTTTTATAAACAATAGGTATAAACTTCAACAACATTAACTCAATAATAGAAAATGATGAAACTTCCATTTATTTAAAAATCATGCGTAAAATATCATGAAATATCAAAAGGAACATCAAAAGAAAAAAAAAATTAAAATAAGCTTACTGTTTTGACAATAGTTTAGCTCACTGTCTTTGGCTCTCAAAAAGTTTTTGTGTGTTTGTAAGGCTTCGGAAAGAGTAAAGCTAATAGTCTTTCTCCATCTATCAAATATGAATCTCCATTCTTCTTTTTTGTCAGATCCTTCAAGTGTCTTTGATTCTTTTTATATTTCTCTCCTTTCTCCACCTTTAATTCTTTATTTTTTTTCTTTTTAATTCTCAACTTTTTTATTGTTTCTCAGCTCACTCTTTCTTTTCTCTCTATTTTTTTACATTCTTTTTTTTATCCACGAATTAAATCTTCTCTCATTTCTCTATAATTTTCCTTTTTAAATCTCTCCCCCGATATTAGAAACTGCTTCCCACCATCTTCTCCACGTTCTCTACTTTGTTAGTAACAACCTTCCGTGCAAAATCACGAAGAAAATCATGCCGGAATGTTATTTTTCGCCGTTATATAAAAAATATTTTAATACTACTAAGGTGTTGCCTTAGTGCTAACGACCACCTAGTGTTAAGGGGACCGCTTTAATGATTGATCAGAAGATTTTTCTTGGACCCAATAAGAAAAAAATGATTGGACTTTACACTTTTCCAATCTTATTTTTGTGAACTTTCACCATTATACCTTTGTTTTTTAGCTGGGTTAAACCATGTGTTAACATTTAGTAATTAGTAATAATAGTTAATATAAATTCTTATTTACACTACAAATTTTGTTCATACTAATATTAATGTATATCAAAATTATATATTTTTATTAACACAATTAACAATAGTAGCTTAATATATAATTATACTATAGATACATAAATTTTCATTATATATATATATATATATGCAGAGCTCTACAACAATTTATAGCAGCATACTCCATGAACTTTCACTATGAAGCAAGTCAAACTAATCCTAGATAGGTAAAATATTTAAAAATTAACATAGAATATTTTATTTAGAAATAAAATATAATAAATTAATTATTAAAATATTTTAATAAAAATAATTGTTAAAATAAATTTTAATTTTAAAAAAACATAAAAAATTTAGTAAATAAATATAATGAAAACACCTTTTTTGTAATAGATAATTATAGTGCTATATTCAACATATATATAAAAATAATTTTACAATTATTTATATAGAATAAAATATCGATTTTGATTCTATTTTTTAGTAAGTAAAATAAGTTATTAAATTCTTCATTTTGTTTTCAATTTTTCTCCGTTCTCATTCTGATCCAAATACCAGCTCCAAAATATGAATCAACTCTTACCTAAAATATAAAAATAAATGTCCTATATGTTATGGCAAGCTAATTAATAAAAAATGAATAATTACAATGACAGAAGTTTTAAAAAATAAATAGTTTTAAAAAATTAAAATTCTATGTAAAAGTTGAGGAAAAAGTTCAAAAGCATTGTGTGATAGAGAAATGCCATACATCAAAAAAAAATTTCTTCAACTTTTATATATAAAATTTTTCTTGTGTACATATAAATATGAGCATGTTAACATTAGTAGGTTCAGTTCAATTTGATCTAAAATTATATTAAATCAAAGGAAAAATCTATTATATGGGTCTGTAATTTATATGATTTGTTTTATTGAGCTACTATACATTTATTGTGTTTTAAAAGACCCTTAAACATTTATTTGAGGGCTTTTTAAAACACAATAAATGTATAAGAACCCAATAAAACAAGTCACGAAAGTTAAAAAGTCACTTAATGGGTTTTTCCAAAATGAAATTAAAAATATTAACAAAATAACCAAACCAAACCAATTAGAAATAAAGACCAAACTGAACCAAATTGAATATTTTAAGTTTGGTTAGTTTGTTTCAATCAGTTTGAACTTTTTTGAACTTCTGAAAATTTTGAACTTATCAAACTATTTTAATAATACTTATTGCTTATGAGATTTATTGTTGATATTTTTATGCTTGAGATATATATATATATATATGTTAAATTTTTTTAGTCTTGAATAATTTGGTTTAAATTTTTGAATAATTAAAAACTGATATTATTAATCTAATTTGAAATATTAGTGTTAAATTGACTAAATTGAACCATAAATATTTATATTAATTAATAGTATTTTAGGAATTCAATATGGTTCGGTTTGATCATATTTTTAACAATAAAAAACTGAATCGAATGGAATGTATTTTGATTTTTAAAAATTAAAATCGAAATAAATAATTTACAACTTGAACATAAATGAACCGGATTGCTTTTTCAGTCTTCCGTAAAAAAATTTTGAACAAAAGATACATATGTACAAGCGGAATGAAGCATCTGAAAAATTGGAAGTGAATTACATTTGTTGAGAGGAACTTTAAACAGTTGAAAAATATAGCAAATTTGGAGCAATCTGCAACAGAGGTTGCAGAGTGTTTGGTAAAAACTTCCTAGCAAAAAGAAAACATATTGAGCTAGCATTTCCATTGTAACTACAGTTATAACCAAACCTTATTTGATCCAAAAACTCAGCAGAAACATCTTGCTTCCGAAAATTTCCAGGATGAGGTCCGCTCTTCGACCAATCAACCCATGTAACGGTCCGATTCGAATTCTCTTCACTACAAACAACATTAACAAGTGTAGGAATATAATGTTCATCCGTGTAACATGGAGGGCTACAGTGTTCTTTAAAGATAGGGTAGTACTTTGTGTCCGATACGATTGTGGTAGCAACTTGGCGAGTAACCTCAAACCATTGCGACCCTTTTCGCCAATCGGAAATGTTGATTGTAGGTGCCATTTTGGGATTGTAACGGCCGCGGCCTATCTTCCTTGGATCATCAAATGAACCTATAAAGCTTCGCTTTGTATTGATTAGGTAGCTATACGTTGTAGTGAAGTTGAATAAAGGAATGCAAGTCTCTGAAAGTAGCACAAATCTTTCATTCGCTATGTCAAGAAGAGCATTGCCTAGAAGTCGCCTCTCTGCGTCCATCATTGATGGTTTTCCCCATTCCACGGGCTGTATTTAGCAAGGGACAAAATAATATGTCAATTTGTGAAGCATTTAATTTGCTACAAGTTTTTTGCTTGTTATTCAAATTCTAGCCAATGTTCTTATGTAATTTGATAACCAATAAATTTACCGTTTAGCTTTAATTTAGAGAAAATTTTTATCTACTATGAGTATATTGTATTATATTTTCATTGATTAAATAAAAAATATATAAACATGTGTCGTTAATTTATCCATTAAAATACATCTGGAGTACCAATAGCTATTGGAATTAACTGACAAGAAGTTATTATCGTTTAAACTAAATCTCTGATTTGAATTATAATATATACAGTCACATTAAATTAGTTGTTGATAAATTTTTACTATCTTTCTATTTTTGCTCTAGTCGAACTAGATTAATTAGAGTCTAATAGACATTGACCATAGATTAAAATTTTTTTTAAAAAAGCTAGCCTTCAGAATTGCAAGCATAGATTATATATGCCTCTGAACTCAACCAATGATATGTCGTTCTTGACTTTCTTTGTTGATTATTTGGAAAAGAAAATACAATCCTCACATGGGAGTAATTTCCAAAGATCAATTTTGTCTATCATCTCTATTTTTCCTATTAAATATTAGATCTTCTGAAATAATAAAATAAAAAATAAAAAAATCAAAGACTAACCTTGCTTGGAATTCTTCTGTTATGGAAAACAGAATTCTGAGGCACTGTATCATTGAATGAAGGGTGAGCATGAACATATACAGTATAAAGCCCTTCATGTCCTTTAAAAAACATTTCCCACAAAGCAGCCAAAGGTAATGGTCCCTTGGTCAAGAACATGAAAGCCACTTTAGGGACATGATCATGTACAAACTTTTCCGTCCTGGGAGCCATGGATACTCGCTGGAACAACTCATCATCCTCCATGTTGTGCATAAGATCAGGAGGCGCAAAGATGCTAACATTATATAAAGTAGGTGGAGGTGGACGTGATGACAGTGTCAGAGGCAGCTGCGAGAATAAGGTAGATTGTAAACTGAATGAGAAGCTTTTGGGGTATAGGGTGATGGTGACTCCAAGAGAGAACCCAATAACAAAAAAGAGAAAATAAAAGATATAAGATCTAAATTGCAAAAGGGTACTAATAAGATTGGAAAATGATGGTGAATGTTGTTTAACATTTCCCATTTATTTTTCTCTAGTGACTCTGAGAAAAGGTGAGGTGAGAGTTGTGCAAGAAATGGAGTCTTGGGGCTGCTAGATACATAGAATGATATGGTTGAATACTTGAAGCAAACGTTAAGATCGGGTGCATGTGTCTTTCTTTTTCAAAGTTCTAAGAAAACTGGTAAATTAGACAAGTCAAATGCTGTAGGCATATATGCACCCAGAAAACTATTGCCCCCTAAAGTAAACGGTCAACAAAATAAGTTTAATCTGCATGATCTGATGCCGTCCGCGAAATGAAACCATAGTAAATGATTAATGAATCAGTTTATGAGACAATTAATTACAGCATGCGAAACGTTAATTTTTTTAAAAATTAGTAGTGTATGTCAAATATAAAGGGTAAATTCACAATATTACAAGACCCGAAATGAGACATTACTGTCAATTAATATAAACAAACTTACTACGCATGGAATTTCTAGGCCAAATTAACGTTGGGGCTACAGTGCTGCATCATGGCTTTGTCTTCGGGTGATGGAATTAGGAGGCTCGTGCATAGAATTATGACCCTTAGTATTCACTTTGCCCCTAGTTTCTTTAATCATCACCTTTTAGTGACATTTAAGGAATGTTTAGTTTATTTAAAAAAGGAGAATTAAGCATCGCCATGTTTAGGGTGGCTTAACGAATTAAAAAAATTAAATGGCCTAAATACTAAAGATCTACATAAAAATTTCTCTGTGAAAATTAATTATATAAATTAATCGTGGCAAAATTTAAATTCCGCTTTTCATAAATGCTATTAAAAAAAACCTCCACCCATTAAATAAAAAAAAAAAAAAAAAAAAAAAAACCCTCCACCCATTATTGAGGAGGAAAGTGCTCTTCCTTTGATTTTAATCAATTTTGGAAGACTTGAAATCAGAAAATATACAACCATCTAATTTTTATTTTATTTTTGGTCCTTGATCGTGAAGACAGGACTAGATATGATGGCTTTTTGCTCTTTTTTCTTATCATTTGACCTTTATTATTACTTTCTTCTATAAACCCCTGTGGTTCACAATTTTTTTAGATTTTTTCAAATATAACCCAATAACACTTCAATAATAAGAGGGAAAATGATGGGGTTATTTACTTGTGAAAAATAAGATGTGTTTTCCTGAAAAATTTTCTATGAAAAATAAAATATAAAGTTTTTATATTCAAATGTTACAATTTTCTTAATATTTCTAAAGAAAATAGCCTTTTTGTTTTCAAACGTTTTAATAAAATTTGAAAACCTAATTTATATTGTTTTCTAATTGAAAAACATGGAGATTTATATTATTCAATCACAATTGGATTTCTAACCAATCACTTTTACTATTTTTTAATTTTTTTTAAATTAGTGTAACGTCTCTTTTTATATGAGTTTGAATATATATACATCATTTTATCAACGTTAGAATACTATTTTTTTTTAGTAACAATTGAATGATTAACTATTATCTATTTTTTTAGCAATGGATTTTATATACATAATTTTTTTAAAGTTAGAATCCCTATTTTTAAGTAACAATATAACTGCTAACTATTAGCTATTTTTTAGCAAATAATCATCTATTTTCAAAATATTTTTCAATTTTTTTAGTTACTTCTAATATTTTATTTTACTAAACTTCTCTCTCTCCTTATATGTATATAGACACAAGTAAACTTAATCATATATAGCTCTAATTATATTTGTTTCTCAAAAAAAAAAAAAACACTCTCAATTATCCTTTAAGTCATAATTCATCTACTCATTTTTGTTTTATTTTATCCTTTCACTCAAAAGGTATGCTTGGTTTTTTTTTTTTTTTTTGTGATAATATATATTGTTGTGGTGTTATATAATTATTTTGCATGTTGAATGAAGCAGCATACAAATAATAATCATGCAATATATTCTTCAAATAGTAATAGTTTCAGTAATGATGACAATGATATAATAGATTTAATGTTAGTAAGATATTTGATGAGTCATTAAAAAGATTTTATAGAAAAAATTCCTTGTAGGACCTCTATGCTTAGTGGCAAAGCATATATTCTTGAAGTATTAGTTGGAAATTCAAGCAGATATTATGAAGGCTTTCGCATGACACCACATGTATTTAGAAATTTATGTGATAGAATGAAAATGATGGGACTTCTTAAAGATTAAGGAGATGTTAGTGATGAAGGAGTAGCGATAGGATTAGCAATTTTATGTGATGGTACTTATTAAACAATTGTGGCTGAAAGATTTTAACATTCACTTGGTCTAGTGCATAAGTGGAATAAATGAGTGACAAGAGCATCAATTGCCTTCAGAAATCAATTGATCAAATATATGGATAAAGGTATTGTGCAACCTAAAATTTATAATAATCCAAGCTGGTATCCATATTTTAAGGTATTTGTTAAGTTATTTTTTTAAACTCATCTATACATTTTATGTTAAGACAAATATATAATGAGATTAGTTGCATAAATGTATTTGTGCAATTGATAGAACCCATGTAGCGGCTTGGTGTCCAGTATCCAAATAAAAAACTTTTCGTGGTAAAAAAGCAACACTTGTCACACAAAATGTGATGGTTGCCTATTCTCATAATATGATAATTACATTTGTGTATACTGGCTAGGAAGGTTTATCAAATGACTCTTGTGTATTTCTTGATACATTATCAAGACAAGGGAATAACTTTTCATTACCAACTAAATGTAAAAAGTTTTATTTTATTCTATCACACACAAGTTTTAATTAATACTATAAATATTGTATCTAATTTTTTTTTTTAGGTTATTATTATGTTGTGGATGTTGGCTATCCAAATATTCTTGGTTTTTTAGCTCCATATTGTGGTGAATGATATCATTTAAATGATTTTTGTGGACGTGGAAGAATCACAGGAAAACATGAACTATTCAATTAGGCATTCATCATTACGTAATGTGATAGAACTAGCATTTGGAGTGCTAAAAGCTAGATTTTTAATTTTGAAGTCAATACCAAACTATCCTTTGCAACCATAGAAATTAATTCCAATTGCAAGTTGCACTTTACACAATTTTATAAGAATGGAAGATAGAGTAGATAGATTATTTACAGAGTACGATAAAGAATGATTGACAATTAATGAGGAAGTTGGCTCTGGTGTGGTAAAAAAGACATTTATATAGAGTTTTCTCAACCGAAACAAATGAGTTTAGTTAGAGAAGCTATTGCAAATCATTTATGGTTTGATTATAATAACAGTGTTAGAATTTTTTTTTTGTTTACTTTGTAATGAAATTTAATTATAAATTATTTTTATACATATTTATTTATAATTGTATTGATTTTTTTTTTATAAATTTAGTATTTCAATATTTTTATTATAACTTTATTAGATAAAAATAATCTAAAGAAACATAAAATATTTATTTTTAAATATAATATAGAATTATATAAGAATCACGCATTGTAGTGACATAAAATATGTAAAAGAAATAAATATTATATTATAATAATTAATATAATTTTTTAAAATTGGAAAACAATTTTTAAATTTAACAAGTAAACATAATATCTTAAGTTTTCTACAGTTTGTTAGAAAATAGAAAATTATTCTCTACAAGTAAATAGAACTTATTTGTTCTACCTCAACTTTATGCCAATTATCAATTAAATTATATTTTAAAAGTTATTTTAATTTATTTCTTCAACTTTATAAATAGTGCCAATTTTATTTGAAAGATCTAATCATATTTTTAAAAGTTACTTTTAGATTCCTATAAAATAAATTTGACACTTATTCAATTTTTTCTTCTTTTTAAGAAAATAAAATTTGAAAAATATTTTCAAGTTTTAATTTTACTATTTTTGAAATAAAATTAAAAATTAATTTTTAAGTTCTTAATAACATTTTAACTTTTTATGTATAAATTAAAAATAATAAGAAAAAAGTGATAACTTGTGAATCAAGTTATTACATAGACTAATATTGATAAAAATAAAAATAAATAAAGTAACCACTTTTAACTATCACTATAAATAATTTTTTCACATTGTCAAAAAATATAAATAATTTTTTATATTTTGTCTAATATTTTTAGTATTTCAAAATTCTCTTTTTTCATCTAATACTTTTTTTTTCATTTCACCTCTATTAGAAAAATTTCTAAATAATGTAGTTGATATTTGAAGGAAATTTTAAAATAGTTAAAATTTAAGAATTTTGGTGAAAAGTTAAAAATTTATGAAAATTATTTAGAAATTAATTTTTAAATTTATATTAAGAGTGAAAAAATTAGAATTTAAAAATATTTTTTTACATTTTATTTTTTTTTACAGGAAAAAGAGGATAAAAAATTTAATAAGTGTCAAATTTATTTTTAGGAATATAAAAGTAATTTTTAAAAATTCATTAGATCCTTCAAATAAAATTGGATAGAATTTACACAATTCATAAAATTGAAAGATCAAACTAAAATAACTTTCAAAATATAATTCAATTGAAAATTGACTCAAAATTCATGATATAACAAGTGGTTTTTCCGTACTAAAAATATCTCACTTTTTTATAATTTAAACATGTGCGCCAAAATATCAAAAATATTTACACGCATGCCTCATCAGTCATTCATGTGAAATCATGGACCCTCAAGCTCATTTCCTTCTTCAAACCAATGTATTCTCTTTTTTCTTCTCCACGTCCATGATCTATGCTCCTCCAAGTTTCCTTTTCTCTGTTACTCTTTTTTTTCCTCTTCTTCTTTTTCTTCTTATCATTGTGGATCGCATGAGTTCTTTAGTGAAAACTGCTTCTATTTTCTTGATTTATTTGCTCCTTTTATTTTATGTTCTCATGCTTTTGATTGTGCGTTTGGTAGGGTGATTGGGATGGTTCTTTTATAAAATTTTATTTTCCATAAAAAGAGCTTTCAGTTGGGCCAGAGACATAGTCTTTTATCTTATTTCTCTCGTTTGATTAATAGAGGATATGAGCCTCCTCCTAAATTTTTTTTACACCCCAATATTGAGTTGAAATTGAAAAAAAAAAAAAGTAATTGAATCTACCTTCTTTATTCCATCTTCTCAGAATTTAAATAACCCAGTCATTTTTCAAGGGATATTTTACATTTTGGACCCAAGTTTACTTTGCTTTGATCTAAGCATTACATAATGAATTAAAGAGGTCTAACAGCTCAAAAGCGAATTTTGCAAAATTATTGGTGGGTGCTGCCAGCCTTCAATTTTTGGGTCTGATGTGGGACGAAACTTGGTGATTGGAATTCTTGTTTTTATTTCAAGAGAGCTTCTCAATCTTATTGGTTAATGTCTTGTTTTCAAAGCTTGTTAACTTTTGAAATGTCTGCCCAAGGTTAACTTCTGTTTCTGTTTCATATTTTATTATTTTTTAATTATTTATTTTCTTAATTTGCAAAATTACAATCTCCTCCAATTAATTTTCAAATTTTACAATTAAATCTAAATTTCAATTAATTTCAATTTCATGCAATTTTGGTTCAGTTCATAATGGCATGCATTCATAATAACATTAAACGAAATAAAATAAACAAATGCCAACTTAAAAGTTGGATAGACATTTTAAAATTCATACCCAACTTTCAAATTTAGCCTCTGAGAATGGCCGTTGGAGGCCATCTATCCTAAGATCATAAAATAAAAAAATTTATATATTCAAAACTTTAATTATTTATCAAAAAAATTAATGATTTTTTTAATTTAATATATTAATTATAATTTTTTCTTCATAACTAAATCATGTCTATTTTTTTTAATCATTTAATAGCAGGGGAACAATAGCTCCATGAACCATTTTTTACGACAAAATAATTTATGGATATTAACCTAATGTTAAAAATAAAATAATAACTATAATAATTGAATATAATACAAATAGCATTCGTCATTATGTACAAGCTTAATAATATTCATGGATGAAAGTAATTAATGATGCATTTTAGCTAAATCAATTGTCTCTACATCATATGTCGCATGTAATGCAATTTGAAAATTGTAATAATAGCCATTTGTCCCATGTAATGTAATATCTCGAACTACATATGGTAGCAAAGGAGATTAGTTTAATCAAACAAAACATCATCACTTAAATCTATGCAAAGTCATATTAACAATAATTTACAAACACAATAAGTTGTCCAATTTCCCTCAGTGACAACAATTTGTATATTATAATTATAATTTTTTTATTTGTTTTTGTTAGTTATTTTGATAAGAGTTGTAATTTCATTCATGAACAATTGCAGTTCTTCATTGATTAACTACCACTGCATTTTTTTTACAAGTAAACTTTTATTTTTATTTTTTATTTTTTTAAAAAAACAATAAACAAAGTAAGAACAAAGAAAGATCAAACACCATTTTTTATTCTAAATTAAATTCTTTTCACTATTTGCTATTTGCTAAGTGCAAAGAATTAAAGGCTTGTTATATTCACTAGAGCAATTTATACAAATCTTTATAGTAAAACTCGAGAAGAAGTGGAGGCAAATTTCACTTTTAGAAAAACAATTTTCAGTTATGTTTCAAGTCTAAATCAAGTATTTATACACAAATTTTATTCGATTTTATTTTATTTAGTATTGTTTATTCAAGTATTTTTTTTTTTAGTTTATGTTGTGTATTATTTCTTTGCACATCAATAAAATTATTTCCAACACATTTTTCCTTTTTTCATGTAAATGATCAAAGAAATACTGGTGAGAGAGTAACTCCAGAGCTCATAAAGCAAAAAAATAAAATAAAATAAATATCATATAATGTTTGAAAATTTATACAATGAGGCCTCTAGTATAATCTCTCAAAAAAATATGCACATACAAAGGCAATGATATTAGCTACTCTATTAATAATTTAAAAAAAAAAAAGGAAAGGAGAGAAAGGATGAGAAAAAAAGGAGAAAATTAAAATTAAAAAAAGAAAAAGGAAAAAAGAATGAGAGAAGTGAAAAAATAAATAGAAAATAAAAATAAAAAGAGGAAAAAAAAAAGAAAATGAGGAAAAAAATAAAAAGAAATATAGGAGACAAAATGCAAATAAAAAAGAGCAGAGAAAAAAATTAAAATTTCACTCAAAAATAGAGCAAAACAATGACAAACAACCAAGAAGGCAAAACTGAAAAAAGAAAGGGCAAACATGTAAATAAGTAAAGGCATTTATGTAATAATAAAAAAATGGGTATTGTTGTTTATAAGTTTAAAAAAGGGCCTTTTTTTTAGTTTCTTTTTTTTTTCAATTTTATTTCGCACATATCAAAAGGGTAATGATATTTTCATTTAAGAATTTTTTTTATAAAATAAAAAAAAAAAAAAAAAAAAAAAAAAAAAAGAGCACCCTGTACTTCATAAAGATTATCAACTGAAATGAGTGCCAATTTTATCATCATTAGAAAAATTCAGATTTGCAAGTGTCATTCGTCTCAAAGCTCAAATAGAGTGAGTTCAGATAGCTACAGGGACTAAATGTCACCGTTCTTTTTTTCATTTTTCTTTTTCTATCTTCTGATTCGCAATCAAATCTTCTACATTTCACTTTCTAAATCTATTTCACAATGTGTAACATTATAAACAAACCCCAGAATTTTAATGTTAAAAACAAGAAAGCAAAAAAATGTGACCAAAATTTAATGTTAAAAAAAAAAAAACTAACCTTGGCAGGCAAGGTGGTGGACTACAGGGGATGAAATCAATCAAGTTCCCAGCAGCCACAAACAGAAGCATCTTTATCCATAATTTTAATGCTATAAAAGAAAATCTGGAATCACTGATGTTTGTGCAACTACATTTAAGGGTACTTCAGCTCTTTGTCGAGTTTTATGCCTGCCATGGCGATGTTTACTCTTCTGCTTTTCTTTCTCCCCATGTTCTTCCTTCTCATCAGTGTTCTTGCTCTCTGCACTTTTCTTGCCTCTCTCTTTCCCGTGACCTCTGTGTTTGCTTCTTGAACTTGAATTACCAAGGTCAAGCTTCTCTCCACCTAGTTTTTCTCTCGATTCAGGAAGATCAACATTCTGTTTCTCTTTTCCTTTTCTCTTATTTGATGACTTATCAGATGGATTGCTCTGCAATGAAGCAGGTGCAGTTGCATTACCTAAAAGAACATCGCGAACAGCATCAGAAAGCAAATCATCTATCACTTCTGGTTTCTTGGCAGTAATCGGTGCAACATCCCCTTCATCCAACTTTACCACCACAGGCCTAGGCTTTGCATAGTTTAATTTCCCCTTCAAGGAAAGTGATTGGTCAGCTAGCTTAACTAGATCTTGAGCATCATTGCTGCTAATGCCAGATTTAGGGTCATTTGCAGGTGGATAATCATTTTCGTTCTTCTCTGACGGCAGGTAATACAACCCATGGCGCTTGCGATGTTCTGCAAGCAAAGAAGTTGACTCATTTAATGGTCCTGATTCTTCTTTGCTTTGAGGGATAGAGACAGAAGTATCAACACTCTCTCCATATTGACTTCCCAGGAAAAAGGAACTTGATGATGGCAATTGTACATTACCACAGATTTTTTCTAAGTCACCAAGATTCTCGTTAAGCACTAGACCATCTGGTATAGGAACTCTCTCTTGAGCATTGACTGAGACTGGACCAAGCTCCTCAGAAAAGGCATCATACATCAAGGCAACAACTTTGAATGCCTTTGTATTTCTCTTCTTCAAATCAGCTTCCTTGAGAGAGAAACCATCACATATTTCTTGCTTTATCAACTCAAGAAATCCAAGTACATTCCTTGCTCTTTCTTGTACTTCAACATCACAGCTTCCTGATAATGGGCCAAAGGCCAATTCAACTAAGTTTAACAATTTAACAAGAGATTCATGTGTAAAACCTTTCTTCTCCAACGTAATAGATGTTTGATCATCCCCATTATCCAGAATTGAAAGATCTTCATATGAATTACTTAAATCCCGTGGATTGAACCCTTCATCCTGTTCATAACAGGAGGGAGCTTTGCAAGTAGCTAAATCAGAAGTTCCTGGGCATTCCCTACAGGGTGCCAACTCTGTAATTCTTGATGCCATGTCGTCAGCAATATTTTCCTTGTGTGAGAAGTATGAGTGTAGACAAAATACTACAATTTTGAAAGTAGATTGCATGTAAATAGTTCTGACTGATGGAGGCAAAAGATTTGTACGAGGCTGTGTCAGTGCTTCTATAAGTTCAACAGTATTCCTTGAAAATTGCACATACTCCCCACACACCCAAGCAGCAGCAGATAATATCCTGTGCAAGAAAGAATTCCCAAGTAATGCAGGATCAATCAGCAGATCTCGACATACTTGAACAATCTCCGGTCTAACATCCTTGACTCTCATGCCTATATCAACAAGCTGCTTTTCTATTTCTGCTGCCTTTTGGCAGTGTGGAATCCTTGACATTTCCCCAAGAAGTGAGACATACCAATCAAAGTCAACTATAATCTCGTACACATTCTGGCAACACTTTGATAAAATTGAACCAAGAATCTCATTGCCGAACTCTGGATCAGATTTCAGTGCATAGTTAAGCAAAACCCTGCATATTTCCACCACATTACTTTCAGAAACCATTGCAGTAACGAGACGCAAAGACTCAAATTTTACATTAGGATCAGCATCACTGAGAGATTCAATCACAACCTCCTTATTCTCCAACACTGCCCACAGATGCCTGGGTGCTATAATTGCCAGTGCATGCAAACCAAGGTACTTAAGATTCTGATCATCATCCACCAAATACTCATGAATTTTAGCAACCGCAAGCTTTACTGCAGATTCGTAGTCAGCAAAACTAGTCACCACAGTCCTAATACACTCAAACATTAATGATTTAGCCCCAGTTCTCCTCATATGATCACAAATTGGTTCAACAACCCTCTTAGCTAATCTAGGCTCTAAAGGAGCCAACTTTGCAAAAATCTTTAATACTTTAATCAAAACCCAATTATTCCTGGAATCAACCAAAATCTTATAAAACTCAGGTGCTAAAGGAAGATATGATTTGGGGTCTTTGGAGGCAAGCTCACAAAACACCCCAACAACAGCGGACACAATCTGTGAATCAGTACCATCTAAACATTCAACAAGTCTCTTAAAACACACCCTAACAGCATCTGGGTATTTCTCAAAAACCCTCAAAATAACACCAATAGCTTTCTTTCTAACAAAAAGCTTAGAGCTCGACATTAAAGTGAAAACATCAGAAGTAAGATCTCTACATAAATCAACAGTACCAATAGTAGATAAACATTCAAGGGCTAAACTAACCTCATACTCATTGTTACTCTTGAGATCTTTCCTCAACTGATTAGTAATCAACAACATAACAGGAGTTGATTCATGAAAAGACTGAGAAATTGCAAGGTAACCCAATTTCTTGTGGGCAAAAACGGGCGAAGAAATGCATTCAACGGCATGAAAAGCAGCCCATGACATGTCAGTAAAATGAAGCGAATTGAGATACGTGAGTTTCTGCAAAGCTATAGATTTGGTATGCAAGTCTGTTGATTTGATCTCTCTGCGGATTTCTTCAACAACTTTTGAAATAAAAATGGACTCAGACTCTCCTGTTTGTTGGTGGCGAAGACCCTTGATTATGTCCTCTAATGTGCGTTGAAAAAGAGTGTCGATCAGTGAAGTGGATGCCATTTCAAAAATTGGGTATTGGGTATTTCAAGAAACAGATAGAATTATTAAAAGAGAAGGGAAGAAAAACGTGGGTTATGGGTTAAATTGAAGCATGATTATGATAGAGGGACATAGAGGAACAAACGGAGGTAAATATGATGAGAGGATTATTGGGTGCATCGATGACTGATTTGTAATTGAAGAAGAAGAAGAAGAGAACGATTTGTACTGATAAGCGCTTCCTTGAGCTTTTCTGGTTTTGTGGGTATAAGCGATTAATTTGGGCTTTTGCAGCTTTCATGGCTTGAAATTGGTTTGGTCCGTTACTGTATAGATTTTGTTCTCATAAACAGGAGAAAAGGGAAAACATTTTTGTTTCAATTTATTTATAAAATATGAAAATTTTGTACTTTTATAATCATATTTATAAACAGTAGATCCTATATATTATATATTTCATAAAAAAATCCCATACATTATAAATGAGATATATTTATATTTGTATTTCTAATAAAAAAAAATACATTTGTATTAGTAAGATATATTTAACTTAATTAAAATTTTTAATTGATTTTTAATTCAAAATCTTTTTTATTTAGCAGTTGCTTTTTTTTTTTTTAAGTTTAATCCAATTATCAAAGTTTAAGTTAAATTAAAGGAGTATTGCATCAATTGTCCCTTAACTTTTGTATCTTTTGTCAATCTATTTCTTATCTTACAAACTAACTACCTAAACATTTGAACTTATTAAAAATAAAATAGGTATATTAACGCTATTTTAAATGTCTAAAAAGTATTTTTTATAATCAAAACAAAACTATTTAAACATTTTATATTTGCTAAAATTGTATTATGAAAAAATTATCGATCTATAAATTAAAAGGATAAATTGTGAAAACACAAATGTACTAAACCTAAATTAAATAAATAAAGTGATTTTCTAGGTACTTGATGTCACCTTATTATATATTTAGATTTGTAAAAGAGACATTATAGGACTCTATTACGACTGTAAACAAACTAAGCTGTTCTTAATAATTTGGAATTCGACTTAAAAAAAATGCTCGTTTGATTTGTTTATTAAGGTAAACAAATCGAATTTAAGCTTCATTTTGAAATTAATTTACTAAACAAGTTAAGTCCGAACTTCATTTTGAAATCTGTTTGATAAATGAATTGAGTTATTAAAGTTTGATTTGTTTAAATTCGTAAATAAATTTCTAAAAAAACTCATGAAAAAACTCTTAAACATACTCCTAAAAGAACTCGTGAATAAACCCATATATTAGTTCATTAATAAGCTCATTGGTATTAAGTATATATGATTCAACATAAATATTAATTTCAGATAGTAGTGTTGCATAGATATAATTTAATGTAAGTACTAGCATTAAGTAATGTATTTTAATTTATTAAGTAGATAAAAACGTAATAAAAAGTTATGCATGTATAATTTAAATTAGTATTAATATTACTATTAATTAAATATTATTTGAATTTATAAATAAATATAATATTAAGTAAATATTATATAATGCTAATTTAATGTTAAGCATATATAATACTAATTTTTATGTTATTTGAGTCATTTTATTAATCGTATATTATACCAAGAGCACTGTGCCACCACAATATTTAATTTCGATCTATATTGAAAGCTGACTGATTCTACAAGCTATAAAATGAGTGGAAAAATATAAGTAACATGATTGATTTCACTCGGTCTGTAACATAATAATTTTTTTTTTCTTATTTAATAATATTACACAATAAATTTTTATTATACATTAAAACTTTTTGTCCAATAAAAGTTTGTGGCACAATAAAAAATAATGTTCTTGAGACTTGTAAGTAACTATAATTACAAGAAACTTTTTTTCAATTAACTGTAACACTATATAAATTTCTAATTATTAAGTTATAACTTAAATCAATATTAATATTAATATTAAATGAATATCATTTAAATTACTATATAATGAAACTATTAAATTTACATATAAATTTGTAATAGTAGTAATAAGACTACATAGTTTTGTTAAAACTTAAATTATGTAATTTTGATGTAAATTAGTTTTGTTAAAACTGAAATTATGTAATTTTGATGTAAATTAGTATTAGTAATAAATATAAAACTAGTCGTTATCCGCGTGTTGCACATAATACTTATTAATAAATTATTTATTTATATTTTAAAATATTTTATTAGTAAAAATTTTAAATTATACGATGTTTATAAATAATAAAATTTATATAAAGAATTTATATAGATTGAAAAATAGTATAATAAATTTTTTTACAATGAATAAAATAGTATAATAAAGGCATAATACATATACAAATACTTGAACTTATACGAATTTATCACTTTGACACCTAAACTTTTATTTGTGCCAATTTAACATTTGAACTTACTTATAACCTCATATATAAATACCTTTATTCCAAGTGGCAGGACTGATGTTATTAATTCTTTTGAGCGTGTCATATACATAAAAGATGCCAACGTGGGAAAATAAATTTTCAATAGCAAATTTTATTTATAGGCTTCTTTTACTTTGGCACTTTTCATTGCTACGTTTTTTTTTTCTCTTCATTTTTTGCTTTTTCACCTTCCTCATCTTCACCTTCCTCTTCACTATGTTTATTCTGTTTTCTCTCTTCACCTTGCAGGGTCTTCTTCATTCTTGTCACGACCCAAAACATAGGCCATGACCGACGCTAGGGAACGGAAATTCTTTCGAATCTAGAACCCGTAGCAAGCCTAAAAATAAAATAAAACATGCAATAATAATAACAATATATAATACAACGGAAATAAAATCATAAATATAATAACATATGTACCAACTGGATTTAAATTAAATACTCATCTCATATATATATAACTCTTTTAATACAAATCCAATTCAAATTCTTAAAATACATAATTCATACAAATATAATATACAAAACCCACAATTTATTTACAACTACTGCAGTGTCTAGATTATAAAATAAAACTCAAGACTCAGATAAGCAGTTTACATAAAGAAGCCGGGGCGGAAGAAATCCGGCGTACAGGCCTGCTACTGAGGTCTGAAGATGATGACTCTCCTGAAAAATTAGTCAACGGAGGGGAGTCAGACCTCACTGAGTGAATTACTATAATTTATATACATGCACACTAAATGATAATGCATACAATCAACAGTATATATCTAATATGTATATATACAGACAAATACACACAGATGCTGTAAAATTGTTTTTATATATTTTACTGAAAATCATCGTTTATGAAGGATCACATAGAACCATAGAATATCGCAACCTCAAACAGTGTTAGACAACACTCTAGCCATACAGGCTCACTTATTCCAAATATATTCACTTATTCCATTTGGACAGTAGACTGGCCCCGAGACACTAAGTCAATCGAACTCCAGCAGTCTGACTGCCAGTGCGATTGGCCCGGAGACACTTGGTCAACCAAGCTCCAGCAATCACACCCAAATCACATCTCACACATCAGATAAATCAATTCCAATCAAAATCATCAAACTGGTTAGTAATATAGCATAAATGCTATAAGCGCACCGGTACGTACTCGGTCCTAGTGCTGCCCACTAGGTAGCACGTTCTATTGATATCCTTCATTAATAAATATAAAATATTCATTCACAAATAAATGATGCATGAATTTAAATAACATAACAATATAAACCATATATATACTGGAAATATACCAAAAGTAAACCAGGTATATTTTGAGTATATATACGTCAAATAAATCCAATCAAATTACAAATTAAGCTAGAAATATATTTAAAAACATTTTAAATATAATTTATTAATAAAACATGCATATAATTCAAAATATACAGAAAATAAACCAAAATAAACTAGAAATAAACTTAGGTAATAATTGAATTATTCATGCATAAACAATCGAAATAAAACATATTTTTCTAAATCATGCACCCTAAACATATATATATATAATATAGTAACTCACACTTAGTGCGCTCCTCGAGATGGGTTCGACGGGCCTAGTCCACTAGGCATCGGTCTTGGCGCAACTAAACAAACAATAAAGATAGAAATCAGAATAAACCTAACAAAAAATCCTAGAACTCGATCTAGAATATTAAACACTGAATCGAAATTAGGGTTCGATCGGACATCATGTTTTACGAGAATTCTACCGAAAATTCGACAGAACCTCCCCTGTAAAACAGACATCTCTCTACTCAAAGAGTAGAGCCAGCCCTGCAAAGAAACACACTTCGAAAAATAGGTACAACAATCCATCCACAACCCCTCGGTCGGACTCCAAACTACAGTCTACCGATCGAGGTCCACAAACACAGAATAATTATAGAAATACCAAAAATACCCTTATATCATAGAAATACATTTTATACATAGAAGTTACATAATTAACCTTAAAACACAGTAAAAACCGATAAAAACTCATTTTATTAGTAAAATCGTATATTATATATATACTTGAAAATAATTCACGAAAAATAGTTTTAATTAGTTAAAAATATTAAATAATTTTTAGAAATAATTTTTATACCTTAAATAACTATTAAAACCAATTAAATTACATTTTTAGTCAATTTTGTGTAAAATTACCAAAATACCCCTATATATATAAATATACTAAAATTCATTCAAAAATTCACCAAAAATAGTATAATTATCCAAAATTAATTTTCTCAATATATTTATCAATAATATCAATAATTAAACTCAATTAAATAATTAATTTCAATTAAAAACACAATTAACCCTATTTTCCAAAAATTACATTAACTTAAATAATTCAAAATAAATACTTAGAAATTCATAAAAATTCCAAATAAATTCCTATAATTCATTTTAACACCCATAATTATCATAAAACACAATTTCATAATTAATTTAATTAATTTCCGAAAATTAGAAAATAATATTAAAATATTTAAAAATACCCAAAAATCAAAATACTTCCAAAAAATTCTAAAAAAATTCATACATGTAGATTAAGCTACTAGGATCAAAATTTGTTAAGTTACTTTTCATGAATCAACAAGAAAAATTCAAAAAAAATAAAAACCTAATTCGGCCAAATTGAGAAAAATTGAAAAACAAGAAATTCAAGGCCATTTAAGCTCAAACCAAAGCTAGAATCATGATTACCGTTGCTAGAGGAGTCCAAAGACACTGGAAATGTGAAGTTTGGTGGCCGGAATAGTAAGTTGTGAAGAAAATAGGATTTTCGGCCAAAAATGGAAGAAGGGAGTTGGCCGGCGCTGGGGAAGGAGACTAGGGGCGGCGGAGCAGCTAGCTGGGAAGGGCGGAGCTGCTGGCAGCACACCGACGGTAGGTGGTCAGGATTTGCAGCGGTGAGGGTTGATGGAGGACGGTTTCGGGAAGAAAAGGAGGAAGAAGAAGAAAAGAAAAAGAAAAGAAAAGAAAACAGAAGAAAAAGAAAAAGAAAAAGAAAAAAAGAAAAATAATAATAAAAAAATATATATTTTAATATAGTATATTAATAAAATACTTGGGAAAATCACACACCACACATTATTATAATAATTTAAAATTTAATAATAAATAAAATAATTAAATAACAATAAAATTAATAAACAAATAATAAAATATTAGGGTAATATTAATTAAACCCTAATTAGATAAATACGTACACATATATACGGTGTTTAGTATTTTAAAAATATGTATGAGTTCATGCAAGTCCGTAAATCTATTTAAAATAATTAATAGTAAATTATTTACGTGAAAATTTTCCCGAAAATGTAAGTCCCGGGAAAATTTTACGTAAAGCACTTTAAATAATACACAATAATTAAAAATAAATTTTAAATACACATCAACTCGTAAAAATATCATAATATATACAAAAATTATTAATACTGTATATCCCGATGCAGTATTAAAATATTTAAAAACACGGGATATTACAGTTCTTGTCTTCTTTCTCTCCAACTCAACTAATTGGCTTATTAATTTCATCTAAATCAAAAGAAGTCGAAATTAGAAAATGGCATAACCATCACAATCAGTGAATATTGCAAATAGTTATTCAAATCAAAATCAAACGATTTTTCCCTACTACAAGTGTCATCAAGCTATTATTCTTAAAATGTCATAAACCAATGCAAATCCTAGAAGACATTTCTTTAGTTGCCCTCGTTTTGACGTAAGTTTCTCTTTATTGCACTTAATTTTATAAATTAGGGCTTTAGGTGTTGAAGAGATAGGCTGAAAATTAGTTGTTTGGGGCAAGTTAAAGGGGAGTGAGTAATATGAACCCTAAAAGGTATTAAAAGTGCAAGCATGGAACCAAATGACGAAAAATTTAAGCTAATTAGTTTAATTTTATATTTCAAAATTAACTAGCTTGATATGGACGAATTTTGAGTTATTTTTCTATTTTTAGAGTTTATAAGGAAGATTCTAGAAGATGTGAAAAGATTAAAGGATATTCCAAGTCAAAGTCAATAAGTCAATAAGTCAAGGTCAATGGTCAACATTCTATATAACATGTGACATAGCATTCTTCAACACTTAGTTGTCATGAGTTGTCATTTTGTTTAGTTGTAATGAGTTGTCATTAATTGTTAATTTTGACTTTTCAAAGATGAATTGTCATGAGTTGTCAATTTTGATTTTTCAAATATGAGTTGTCATTAGTTATCCTATTTTGAAGGAAACCTCATTAATTAAGGATTTTCCTATATAAGCATCTTTGGGAATAAATAAGAAAACTTTTTCTTTTAAGGATTAGGTTGTTTACATGCCTATATAAAGGCTAACCCTATGTAAAATGAATTTGGTGATTGAAATATTAAAAGGTGAGGTTTTTCCTTAAACTTTGTTCTTTTGAAACTTTGCAAGTTTACTTAAATTGTTTCATTTCTAACCTTCATTATAATGCTAGGCTAGATTAAACTTAGAATTGTGTGATTATTTATATTTTAATAACTTAGTATCTTGCTTCAATTTAATAAGCAAGGGGTTTAAATCCATCAATACAAACTATCCTTGATGATCCTTGGCCTAATATTTAAAGTTGGATGTGTGTTCTATCTCTATTATAAGCAGGGTTCATATCAACGAGCTTGTAGGTATTTTTAGTGGTATGATCCTTCAATTCCTGAGCATGTGAAGTGTACCTTCATACGAGTAATTACCAAGGCTAGAGAAGCTAAAATCGAAAAAGATAATGCCAAAGCACAAGCTAATAAACTATTGTTATTAGTTATTATTTTAAGTTTGATGATTGTTGTTCTGATCATAAGAAGGATTTAGCTAGGTGTTTTTGCTTTTTGTAATGGGATTTTATGGTTTGTAGTAAGTATGATGGTAGCTTTTTATAGTTAGGTTACAGTTAATTGCAGGTAGTATGATGGATGGGTTTGTAGTTAATTATCAGTTGACAAGGCTCATGTGCTTATCTGTGAAAAAAATCAATGAAATGAATTGAATTTTTTTTTTTTGAGAATTTGTTCATGTCCTTCTAAGAATTTTTTTATGACAATGATAACGAACTACATCATGTTATTTGACAATGAAAAATTATGCACCCTTAAATAAACATTAGCACTCTAAATTATAAAATCTAAAAATCAACAGAACTATGGTTTGGTATGAGCCAAATTCTATTGAAGCATCTATAAGTTCATGTGAGCTAAAAAAAATGCCCTCTAATGCTTCTCGTTTTATTCAAACTCAGAACAAAAATTTCATAATAAAACCAAATGTTTAATTTGTCTCAAAAAGGCTCATTCAATGACTCCTCATAATCTGTATAACATAAATCAATCACACAACAAAATAAGATCTCACTAAGTCTTTACTACATTCATAACTTAAATAAAATAGTAAAATAGAAGCTCAACAACTGAGTCTTCAGTATAATGTTCCCAAAATGACAAATAACCAAGTCTTAACAAAAAGTTTCCTTCTGAAGTTGCAAAAAGTTTCCATTTTTAGAAGAACTAGCGAACTGTTTTGCCTTTATTATTGTTGCCTAAATTCAGTACTGTTGAATTTGTAGGTTGACTAAGACTGCATCCTCTTAGTGTTATAGAAGTTACTGAAGCAACAACACCACTTTGGCTTTAATTGAAATTGACATCTGCAGTGAAAGAGGCCCTAGAGGGGGGATGAATAGGGCGAATTAAAAATTAAAAGAAAATTAAGACTTAATCAAGAATTAAATGAGAGTATAGATGAGAGGACAAAAGAAGAACTCAATAACACAAGATTTAAGGAGTTCAATTCATAATTTGAATTTACGTCTCCACCTAACTTATCCGCAAGTTAGGATTTTTAATACCCACTCCAATATTACTAATCCAGATTAAGTTTACAAGAGTTTTTTGGCTTAACTTTAACCTTTACAACACAATGAGCTTTTGAAGGCTAAGCTCTAACTAACAATCAATCATAAGTGTTTTTAGGCTTACACTTGAACCTAAATAACTAGCATTAACTCCTCACTTCCCTTTTCTAACTTAAGAAAGAAGATGAAGAAGAGAGCTAACCTAGCACACAACTAACACTAAAAAATAATTGAGAATTTTAAGTATGGAGAAAATTATTCAAAGAGATTAATTATTCAACCAACTTGTGTAACATCTTAAATGAAGTTATAGGTCTTCAATTTATAGTTGGAGAGTGAAAAATAGTTGTTAGAAGCCATTAAATTCATCCCCAACCTCAATCTTCTTCATTTAATGCATTTTTAACTTTTATAAGAGTTCAGATGCTTATAGTCGTGAGCATAGGCTCAGGGTCATGAGCATTGAAAAATATAATTGTTACTTACAAAAGTGTCCGTTGGTGACACTCATGGTCAGGTCATGGTCGTGAGCGTAGACCATCAATGTATTAGCCACTTTGCTCACAGACTCTCATGGTTAGACATAGGTCGTGAGTGTAGACTGTGAGCGTAGGTTGGACTGTGAACATAGACTATCCTCACTAAAACTTGTCTATTTTGCCTCCGATCGCACTCCTTTCGACTTGGTTCATTTCCTATGCTTTTTAAGATATATACAGGGGTCTTTGAAGGCTTCAATTATATTTCAAATGTTCTTAAACATGTTCCAAGGCTTGGTCAAATTATTTTGCTTTCATTAAGTGTAATTTGGTACCTATGCTTATAATCACACTTAATAGAGGATCATTAATGATTCAAAAATGTTTGTTAAAGTTAAAATGAGGATGGATTATTATTTGATCATGCAAATGTTCAATAATCTTCCACTTTTGACTTTGATAAATAATTTTGAATAATTAAAAAATATAAGTGCAAGTGTGTGTAAACGCTCCCCCTTAAACATATACTAAAGGTTTTAAGATTCTTAATATTCTCCCCCTCAATATACGTTTGGGTGGGTTAAGAAATAATTGCATTTAAAGGCATAAGTATCTATATGAATTTATCATTTAATCATTCAAATAGTTCAATAGAGCATTAAATATACACATAAATGTAACCATTAAATATTCAAGTCATTAGTTCAAATATTCAAATGTGCATGTCAGTCAAATGTATATTCAAAGAAAAATATTTAAGTGTGCGTATTAAAGTAAAGTCATGAAAGCAAATTTTAAATATCCAAGTCATTAAGTCATTATTCAAAATCTCATTCTTCTCCCCCTTTTATCAAAGTAAAAAAAAAACTTAAGATAAATAGAGAGGACATGAACAAGCATTCAAAGTACAAGGACATGAACAATAACATAAGCATAGAAGCATGTAGTCCATGAAACTCAAAAGAAAAGAAACAACATAAAAAAATGAGAGGAAGTGAGAAAGGTGCCCATTGGCATTGATAGCCTTATTACTCATATAAATAGTGGACATCATATTGCAAATGAGTAAGGTGATTGTCCACTTAATTAAAGCGGTTGTTGAAATGAGTTTCCACTTGATTAAAATAAGCATTGAAGTTAGTTGCTATTAAGGACATATGATTAAACATGTCACCAACCCATGGAGGTTCATTATCATAAGCTTCAACACCACTTGAGGATCCTTTACCCTTAGTTCTTGTCCTTTGAAGAGCAGGAGGTGGTGCTTTTATTGCCTCAATTTTGTGAGAGGTGAAATGATCAATCTCATTAAAATATTATTCAAGCTCTTCATCCATGGCTTAAGGGACTTCTTCCTCTTTCTAAAACCATAAGTGATGAACCTTTTTAAAGAGTTATGAATTCTTGGTAAATGTGTTGTCAAAGAGAGTAGAAGGATAAGACTCTAGAGAGTTGGGGTTGATGTGAAAATAAGTGGCAATTTTAGTGATGAATCCTCCGACACACAAGTTCCCCAAAACACTATCACTAAGCAACCATAGTTTCCAATGAAAGAGTCTATGTATATCAATTTTTTCATTGTCAACCATGCAATGATGTAGGATGAGGTCTTTAAAGGAAATGCACTCATGGCTTTGGCCTCTTACATTAATGGAAAAAAGCAAGAAATCTTTGAATATACCAACGAGCTTTGAATTAAATGGAAGAGGATTTTGGAATGACTGACATGAAAGCAAAAGGTGTTGGGTTTGTAATGGCGGTGCCAAAAATTATAGGGTGACCAAGTGGTGTTAATTTTTAAAAGGCCCTTTTGAGTAAACCAAAAATAAAGCATCAAAATCTTGGGCGGTCAAAAATCTATCCCTCCCTTCCAATTTGAATCTCATGTTATTTGGAGGATTGTTGGCATTAAAAGAGTGAGTTATAAGGTAAAAAGTTGAGAGAAATTCAACAACTAGTTAAGAACATGTGGAATGAATATCAAATGTAATGGTAGAGAGACCTACCCTATCAAGGAGAGTGATCACCTCATCAAGGTATCCAAGCTCTTCAATAGCGATTTTGCACATGTATCTTGAAGGAATTAAATTTCTTTGAGAGAAAGCTTGTGTTATTGAAGGAATTTGACCATTATTGTAATAAATGGGAGGAGTTGTTTTTAGATGTTCTTTTGTAGCTCTTTTTGGAGGAGGTGATGGAGTTAAGGTCTGTGCTCTTAAAGAGGTGGCTTGAGTTTTTGAGGATTTTTTTAGGGGCCATAAGAAAATATAGGAGACAGTGTAATGAAAAAAAATAATTAAAATAAATAAATAAATAAAAGGAGAAATAAAAAACTAAAGAAAAAAAATAATGATTGAAAAAGAAAAGGCAAGAAGTGGGAATGATAAATAGTGGAGGAGAAAAGTTGAAAATAAAATGCAAAGGAATAATAAAAAAAAGTAATAAGAAAAATGATAATAATATGAAAAAGAGAAACAAAATATATATATATATATATATATATATATATATAATGGAAATAGAGAAAGGTGAAAAAAATTCTTACAAGAAAGTTTAAAACGAAAAGGAAGTGAACATAAGGGTTTAAATAGACTAGGAAAATGGAGTGAAATGGCTTTTAATGAAAGAAAATTAATAAAATAAAGAAAGAGGACGTTAAGAACTTTGAAAGAAATGAAGGAATGCAAGTGAGTAACATGAGAAATGGTAAAAAAAAAAAACCAAAAAAAGGTTAAAATGTCAAAAAATAAAGGCTGATGGATGCATGCCCGGGCCACTCTCACAGGCACGTCACTGTCCTAATCGTGGACCATAACAGTGGCAACCTGCAAGGAAGGGAGTGGGCTGCAACGCTCATGAGTCAGGCTCACGCTAACGGCCTGCTTACGGGCCTGAGTGTGGACCGTGAGGGTGCCAGGGCCAACTGATCTCAAGGCCCGGAAGGCAGGGAAGAGACGGGCTAGAGGGATCCACGCTCACGGCCCTCCCACAGTCCTGAGAGTGGACCGTAAGGGGCCCAGAGGGTTGATGGCCCGAACAGGCTAGGCGTGGCAAAAATGCTAAGAACCCCTTAAATTACATCCAAAATAAAAAATTATGGCAATTGAGTCCAACCGTACTTAATGAAAGATGTCGAGTAATTTTAAAATGAAAAGGGGTTTGATTTAGAGATAATTGAGCATGCAAATGTGAAATTTCATGGACACGTTAATTTTTGCTCATTTTGATTAATTAATTAATTGAATTAATTTTAATAATTAATTATTAAATAGAAAAATAGAATAAAATTACCTATAAACCAATAAAAATTCAAGTAGGCAAAATAATCAATATCCTACCAACCAAGAAGAATAATAAATGCATAAATATCCAAATAAACAAATATACTATTGTTAAAAATTTTATGCGAAGGATGAATAAATAAATTAATAAATAAAAACTTGAAGAAGCAACTATTGAGTAAATAAAGGTCACAAGTACTCAACATAACATCCTTTAAGGAAATTAACAATGAAATGCATAAAGGGATCAAGTGAGACTAGCACCATCTAGCATTCCCAATTCATGCTTAATGAAGTTCATTCGATCTTTATAAAGAGGCTTGGTAAAAATGTCCGTTAGTTGGTGATTAGTATCCGTAAACTCAAGGTTAATATGACTTTTTTGGACATGATGCCTCAAAAAATGATGTCTAATATCATTGTGCTTTGTTCTAGGGAGTTGGATTGGATTTTTCCTTAAGTTAATAGCACTTGTATTATCACATTTAATAGGAATGTGATCAACAATGATGCCATAATCCTTTAGTTATTGTCTTTGCCACAATACTTGTAACCAACAACAACTAGCCGTCAAATATTCAACTTTAACAATGGACAAGGCAACCGAGACTTGCTTTTTACTAAACCAAGAGACTAGGCAATTTCCTAAGAATTGGCAAGTTTTGGATGTGTTTTTTCTATCTAACAAGCTACCGATAAAGTTCGCATTCAAATAGTTTACTAAGTTAAAACTTGAACAAGGATACCAAAGTCCTAAATGCATTGTTCCACTAAGATATTTGAAGATTCTATTAATGGCATTTGGATGAGATTCTTTAGGACACAATTGAAACCTAGCACATAAGCATGTAGCAAACATTATATTTGGTCTACTAGCAGTTAAGTAAAGAAGAGATCCAATCATACCTCTATATCGCTTTTTATCAATCGATTTACCATTCTCATCCCTGGTAAGTTTAGTGGTGGTGCTCATAAGAGTCTTAATTAGTTTAGCTCCTTCCATCCTAAACTTTTTGAGAATTTCCTTTGTGTACTTGGTTTGGTTAATGAAGATTCCATCTGTACATTGTTTGATTTGAAATCCAAGGAAGAACTTGAGCTCGCCTATCATGCTCATCTTAAATTCTCCTTACATCAACTTAAAAAATTCCTCACACAAACAATGAGTAGTAGCACCAAAAATAATACCATCAATATATATTTACACAATAAGTAAATCAAGCTTGAATTTCTTTATGAATAGAGTCATGTCAACTTTTCCTTTAGAGAAACCTTTCTTTAATAAAAAGTTACTCAACCTATCATACCAAGCTTTAGGAGCTTGCTTCAATCCATACAATGCTTTTAAAAGCTTAAACACATGATTAGGAAGTTCAAAGTTTTCAAAACATGGAGGTTGTTCAACATAGACTTCCACTTTAATGAAACCATTTAAAAATGCATTTTTGACATCCATTTGAAAGAGTTTAAAGTCCATGTAAGATGCAAATGCAAGTAGTGTAAGCACCTAATTTCGGGATGCAATTGTGCACAATTATGACGTAAACCCCTATGATGAAATTCATTCAAAAATTGAACTTGGTTGTCGGTTTTTTGGACTTTAGGGACTAAATTGTAATATTTTTTTAGGATTTGATTACAAATAAATCAATTTTTTAGGGGTATTTTAGTAATTAAAAGTTAAAAAAAAGGTCGGCATTGGTGTAATGCCGATCGGCATTGCACAATTTTGATGCGTAAAAGTCCCATTTTTTCAATTTTTTGCATTTTTTTCTTATTTTTTTTCAATTTTTTCAGTGTTTTGATTGGTTAAAAATTGAATTTTATTATTATTTTTTATCTAGAAAAGATTTTGACGCATTCAAAACACGTAACTTTTAAAAATCAAATCCTCATCAGTCTGTTTTGATAAGGAGATGAATCTGTTCTTCCAAAGGAGGAAACCAGTACACGCAGACTCTGCTTGAGGGATTTTTTTTGAGAGACTCACAGAGAGAACAGCGTAAAAAAACCTAACTTTGCAAAAAACCCTAAAATCAAAAAGCTATTGAGAATGCCCTTTCCAGTCCAGAATCAACAACAATTCAATCTCAACGATGATAATCCAATCTGAGGGGTTAAAAAGGACATTTACACAACATTTAAAATTATCAGTGTTCTTTTCTATTTTATTCTTTTCTATTATTTTCTTTTTATGATTTTTATTTTGTTATTGTTTTGATTATTCAATTTCACTACTAATTTGATTACTTTTGTGTTTTTGTTTTAATGTCCGTATGTGGATTGAGGAGGATACTGCCTATGTTTAGATGAACAAAAGGTCCATGGAATCCCATGGAAGAGCCTGTGTTGTTTTCCAGTAGAACTTAAGATTTTTATCTTTATTTTGTATTTTGGTGTCCTTTGTAGTTATTTTAATCCATGGCTGTATAATTGTTAAATTTTAATTTTGTACGTAGTTTGTAATAGCCCCAGTAGTGGGAATAGTGAAAGATTTAATTTTCTACACTTTAAAATTAATTAGTAAAACTAGGTTCACTGGGTAATCTTTTATAAAATTAATGGTGGCTTTAGTTAATTAGGGTTTGTATGTAAATAAATTAGGTTTTTTTAGAAATCATATATGAATGTGTTTTGATTTGATTTTGCTATTTTTTTTTTATGTTTTTGGGCTTTTTTTATATTATTTTGGACCCCAAGCCCACATTTAGGTCTAACCCACTTAATAAATAGGCTTAAAAATGATTTAGGATTTTAAATAATTAAAATTAATTTAGGCCCATTAGGTTAATTAGATTTTAAGCCCACTTAGTTAATTAAAACTTATTTAGACTTAGCTCAGCCCACTTAATTTCATTTCTTTTAAAATAAATAGACCTAAGCCTACATTTCACTTAAAATAAAACTAAGTTAGACTTAGGCCCACTAATTTAACTTTTCTTTAAAATTGAATAGACTTAAGCCCATTTCTTAGACAGAGACTAAAATAAATAGATCTAGGCTCAGTAATTAATAAAAATGTAGGCCCACTTTAATCTCTTTCTCATTTGTAAATAAAATGTAAATCTAACTAACTTTTTAATAAAATTAACATAGTTTAGACTTAGGGACAACGCGATCTTGAGTGCATTTTTTATGTGTAATTTTATTGACTAGATGCCTAGGGTTAGATGAATGTCAAATAGGATTTAATAAAATTGCATGTAATTAGAGGATGAAATAATCATTTATAAAATTATTCTAAATGAACACGAAACTAAGAGATGTTAGTATTCCGTATCCAGAATCTCCTAGTTGTGGTGCTAGCTTTCTTTTAAGGAATCGAGTACCACCTTTTCGATTTGTCCTAGTTATTACCCTGGGTGGCAACTCCTCATCTCCACGCCATGTCTTTGTGACAGTGGTTAGTGTGTTCTCTAGAGCCCTGAGCTCAAACAGTGGCGTGGTTGCTAAAATCTTGGACACACGCTAAGCCCCGCCGTCTATAAGTAGCATTCTAATAGCTTCTAACTTTGCAACGGGTGCAAAAGTTTCATTATAATAATGCCTTTTCTTGATTATAACCTTTAGCTACTAGTCTAGCTTTGTTCCTAGTTATGAAACTTTATTCATTCATCTTATTTCTAAACACCATTTGGTGCCTATAATAGGATGATGTTTAGGTCTAAGAACCAAGGTCTAAACCTTATTTCTCTTAAATTGATTTAACTTTTATTGCATAGTAAGGACCTAAAATTCATAACTCAAGGCATCATTAACATTTTTGGGCTCAATTTGAGATATGAAGGCTAAATTAACAATGGATATAAGTTAAGATATAGTAGTTACCCCCACTATAGTGTCACCAATGATGAGCTCTTAAGGATGTGCTTTCTTGAATTGCTAATCTTTGGGAAGTTCCTCTTTCAATGTGAGTTGAGGGACTTATTCCTTAATTGGAGTTTCAAGTTCCAAGAGCTTTTTGGGCTCAATTTGAGATATGAAGGCTAAATTAACAATAGATTTAAGTTGAGATATAGTAGTTACCCCTACTGTAGTGTCACCAATGATGAGCTCTTGAGGATGTGCTTTCTTGAATTCCTAATCTTTGGGAAGTTCCTCCTTCAATGTAAGTTAAGGGACTTCTTCATTAATTGGACTTTCAAGTTACAAGAGCTTATTTGTATCATCTTCATGAAGGTTTATGTCCAAGAACTCATCTACAATATTATCAACACTACAAACATCCTTTCTAAGATCAAGTGGGTTAGATTCATCAAATACAACATGCATTGCCTCTTCAACCACTAGAGTTATTTTGTTTAAGAATCTACATGCTTTGTTAGTGGTAGCATAGCTTAGGAAAATTCCTTTATCGGCTTTAGAGTCAAATTTCCCAAGATTATCCTTAGTGTTTAATATGAAGCACTTACAACTAAATACTTTAAAATATGAGATCTTAGGTTTTCTATTGTTCTAAAGCTTATAAGAAGTTTTATTCAAAATTGGTCTTTAAAATACTCTATTTACTATATAGTAAGTGGTGTTAATAGCTTCTACCCAAAAGTATAAAAGTAAGTTATACTCATAAAGCATTATTCTAGCCATTTCCACTAGAGTTCTATTTTTCCTTTAACAATCCCATTTTGTTGAGGTGTTATAGAAGAAGAGAAAGTGTGTGAAATACCATTTTCATTACAAAAGGTTTTGAAGAGTTCATTTTGAAATTTGATTCCATGACCAATTCTAATAGTTGAAATACAAAAACCTTTTTCTTTTTGAACCCTTTCTGAAAAACTTTCAAAAGCTTTAAAGGCATCATTCTTATAAGTAAGAAAACACACTCAAGTGCATCTAGAGTAATCATCAACTATAATATATGCATAGTGCATACCACCAAGACTAATAACTTTAGTAGGACCAAATAAATTCATGTGAATAAGTTCAAGAGGCCTAGAAGTGGACACTATATTTTTTAAATTAAAGGAAGATTTTTATTGCTTTCCCTTTTGAAAAGCATCATAAGGCTTATCCTTAGTGAACTTAAGTTTGGGTAATCCAACCACAAGTTCATATCTACTAAAATCATCTAATAGCTCAAAATTTGCATGTCCTAATCTTCTATGCCAAGTCCATATGTCATGGGAAATAGACATTAAGCATTTAATGTCTTTATTATCAACTTTGTTCAAGTTAATAACATAGATATTGTTAACTCTTTCACCACTAAAAATTACTTTGTCATCATTTAAGCTACTAAAAAAGCAATTTCTAGGATCAAAAGTGACTTTATTTCTTATATCACATAATTGACTAATGCTTAATAAGTTATGCTTAAGACCATTAACAAGCAACACATGATGAATAGATAAGGATTAAGGATTACCAATTTCTTCAATGCCTATAATTTTTCCTTTAACATTATCCTTAAAGGTGACATGACCTCTATCCTTAGCATCAAGCTTGTTGAATTACTTCTTATCTCCCGTCATGTGTCTTAAACATTCACTATCAAGGTACCACTTGCTTTGTATTCTTGTGGACTTCAAGCACACCTACATAATATAATTCAAACATTATATTGAATCCAAACCGTTGTTGGTCTAGGTTGGTTAGTCTCAAAGTAGTCCAAAGGAAGTTATTACAAGTATAGTCTTCTATATAAGCACACATTGCTAGTGTGATGTTCGGTCATACAATAAAAACATTCAACATTAGAAATCTATTTATTCTAAGTGTATATGATTTCCTAGTGTATAAGACATGCCTTTTATGTTATGATTATGTGGGTTTCCTAAAGTTTCTTTGTGTTAAAGGGGGAGTGTCAAACATGCATTAATAATTATATTGTCTATTATATGGTGATTGTGTAGCATGCTTATGAGTGTTGTATCTAGTGTATATATAAGCACATCTAGGTTTAGGGCTTCTTAGTTTGAACCTTAGCCCTTTATGTCAAGGCAGGTTGAGTCATGTGAGACTTTCCTTTTCCATTTGACACATAAGACCTTTTAGATTTGAAAGCTTGAGTCTCAAGAGATTTGGAAGTAGAGGGGGTAAAATCACATATGGCTTTAACAAAGATAATGTGAAATGATGATAAGGAAGACATTCCATTTATATATCCAATTTCATAAGTATCTCTATGATATTTTTAAGAATTAAGTAGACTATTTAAAGTCTCCTTTCCTATCTTGAATTCAGAGATGGAAGTCTTAAACTTCAAGACCTCTTTAGAAAGCTTAAGATTTTCATCATTAGCTTTCTTGAGTTGGTTCTCTAAGGAATTTGAAGATTTTAAGTCATTAGTAAGTTTTTCATTTAATTTAACAAGTTTAGAGAAATCATTTTTCAATTTTTCAAATTCCATGGTCAAGTTAGATAACTCATGCTAATAAAGCTTCTTTTTAGAGAGAAAACTTTTACATTTAAGCATAAGTTTTCTCATAATAGAGCTTTTATCATCATCATCATCACAATCATCACAAGAAGAATGAGAAGTAAATTGTACCTCATTTTTGTTTTAAGAGCCACAAAACAAAGGTTGGCTACTTTTTGTTGCTCCTTTTCCTTTTCTGATTTAGAGGAGTCATCCCATGAAGCTTTAAAAGCTTTCTTCTTGTCCTTTGCTCCCTTATTTTGAATTTAAGCTTAGGATACTCACTTCTGATGTGACCCAGTTTCTTGCATTCATAGTAAGTAACATCTTTGTTCTTTTTGCCTTTATACTTCTTATTAATGTCTCTAGTTCATGAGGAATTCTTCTTTCTTAAGAATTTCTTAAAGTTCTTTATAAGCATTGCAATGTAACCATCTTCATCACTAGTGTCTTTAAGACTCTCCTCTTTAGTATTATCTTGTAAGGCTTTCAAAGCAATGCTTTTTTTCTTTTCTTCTTTTTCCTCATTTTTATATTCCTTTTACTTCAATGTTTCAAAAGCTTGCCAATAAGGATGTTAATGGAAAGCTTTGATAAGTCATGACCTTCTTTAATGGAAGTCACTCTAGATTCCCAATCCTTTTTAGGAAGGATTCTAAGAATCTTTATGTTGATTTCCTCTTCAGAATAATATTTGCCAAGCTAAGGTGATAAAGAGGGCATTAAGTCTATTTGTCATTTTCTTGATGGATTATTGACGCTTTATCTTGAGGAGCTCATATTCATATACATGCAATTGATTCTCACTTAAATGTTGCCTTCAAAATGATTCTTAAGAGTCTCCTAAATTTCTTTAGCGGAAAAGCAATGTTGAACTTTCCCTTCTTCTTCCTTAAACATGGAAGCAAGTAAGATTGTCATTGCCTTCTTATTCTTGTAGTTTGCCTCCTTTTGCTTTTGTGTGCATTGAGTTATATCAATAAGGATTTCTATATTATTTAGTAAGGCTTTATAAGTCTCCTAACCATCATGAACCGCTTCTTATAGTTTAATTAGATCACTATTAAGATATAGATCCATTTTGAACTTCCAATGGGGATAGTCACTCTTATCAAAGAAGGGTCTCAAAGAAGAAAAATTCATACCCTCACTATCCATGATCTAACCTTCTTGCAATTAAGTACTAAAAAGTTGAGCTCTTATACCAATTAAAAGAGGCCCTAGAGGGGGTGAATAGGGAAAATTAAAATTAAAAAAAAAATTAAGGCTTAATCAAGAATTAAATGAGAGTATAGATAAGAGGATAAAAGAAGAACTCAATAACACAAGATTTAAGGAATTCAATTCATAATTTGAATCTACATCTACACCTAACTTATCCTTAAGTTAGGATTTTTAACACTCACTCCAATCTTATTAATCTAGATTGAGTTTACAAGAGTTTTATGGCTCAACTCTAACCTTTACAACACAATGAGTTTTTAAAGGCTAAGCTCTAACCAACTTTGAGGCTTACACTTGAACCTAAACAACTAGCATTAACTCCTCACTTCCCTTTTTCAATCTAAAAAAGAAGATGAAGAAAAAAGCTAATCTAGCACACAACCAACACTTAAAAATCATTGAGGATTTTAAGTATAAGAAAATTATTTTAATTGCTCAACCAACTTGTGTAACTTCTTAAATGAAGTACTAGGTCTTTAATTTATAGTTGAAGAGTGAAAAATAGTTATTGAAAGCCATTAAATTCATTCCCAACCTTTTTCTTCCTTATTTAATGCATTTTTAGCTTTTTTAGGAATTCAAATGCTCATGGTTATGAGCATAGGCTTGGGGTTGTGAGCATTGAAAAATATGACCATTACTTATAAAAGTGTCCATTAGCGATGCTTATGGTCAGGTTATGGTTGTGAGCGTAGACCACCAGTGTATCAGCCACTTTGCTCACGGATGATCATGGTCAAACATGAGTCGTGAGCATAGACCATAAGCATAGGTTGGACCGTGAGTGTAGACTGTCCTCACTAAAACTTATCTATTTTGCCTTCGATCAGACTCTTTTTGACTTAGTTCAATTCCCATGCTTTATAGAACATGTGTAAGGGTCTTTGAAGGCTTTAATTATGGTTCAAATGTTCTTAAACATGTTCCAAGGCTTGGTTAAATTATTTTTCTTTTATTGAGTGTAATTTGGTATTGATGCTTATAATCACACTTAAGAGAGGATCATTAATAATTTAAAAATATTTGTTAAAGTTAAAATGAGGATGGAATATTATTTGATCAAGCAAATGTTCAACATGTAGACTTTAATTGAGCTGTAATTCTATTTGTCATTTAAATGTTAGCTCTCTCCTGCTATAATTATCTTGAGGTAATGGCATATTTCCTTTGAATTTGAGTCCAAATGGTCGAAAGCCTACATCACCTATGGACTCCCTTGCCTTTTTAAGGTTAAAATAGTGAATTGTTTTGTTAATTGGTCTGCCAGCATAATTCATCCACAAACAAATGCAAACCTCCATTGAAATAAGACAACAATTGAACTCCTTAAATTCAATGCACATTAAATAGAATTTTACTACTTACATTTTCAATAGTAAGTCTAGTTCTAGAATTATTGCAAAGACTATACCCAACATATCTCTTTTCTTTATATGCATTTGCTATAGGTTGAGACAAGCTTCATTTTTTACCAATTCCTAACAGTCTAACTATGGTTGAAGCACCAGTAGCATCTGAAGTACCTTGCCCATAATTTGAAGCACCGACAACATGGCTTGAAGTGCCTTGGCCTGCACTTTTTCTGCCTCTCCTATTTATAGTAGTCTAGTGATCATAACATGGTAAATGAGTTACAATGCACAATAATGAAATAATCAATCAAACATTGTATATTTAATACCTGATTTTCGAATGCTCCATTATTGACAACATCACATTTAGTTCTATTATTACTATATCCTTGAAAAATATATAAATGTTAAAATAAAATGGAATTAATTAAATGTATAAGTTTCATACTAATTAAAGTTATTATCAATCATACCTGATCGACATATTTTAGCATTATGATCTTGTTGCTGCACAAACTGCATCTCATTTTTTAAACCTCTTCTTGGAAATTTACTCTACTTCTTTAGTTCATCTTTTGCCTTCCTTCTATTCTTCTTTGGTCTTTCAGGTAAAACTTTAATATGTGGTGGCTTTATAGGTGGATAATCTTTCTATTTCTATGGTTTAATGCCTCGAACATATTGAATGTAATATGAATATATCTTCAGTTAAACTTCCTTATGATACCACTTGGAAATGAAATATGTAGGCTTGATGTATCTATAATGCATAGCATATATAGCATATATTCATGGGATTCCCTTTAATTGCCAAGACTGACATGAATAAATTTCCTTCTTCAAATCAATTGTGTGACCTTAAGACCCATTTTGAACTTCAAAACCTACATGTCCATTCCATAAAATGTCATACTTCATTGAATCCTCTTTGTTCTTTTCAAACCTTTATATGGTTATTGGAGCTATGTCACTGATCCATGTTATAGCAAACTGATTCATGGCTTTAATCCTTTGCATTGTCTTAGTTCTAATCTCCTCAAGCATTGTTACAATAGACTTATATCTAGCTAAAAGTATCCATGCATTAAAAATTTTGAACATATTGTTCTTTATAACATCACTTTTTATTTCAAACCCTTGATAACATCTCACCTATCTCTCTTTATTATAATATAATAGGTATTTTCCAATGCCTTTGCCCAATTTTCTTAATTCAATCAAATTGTCTTTTAATTCAATCTCAAAAGTACTTCCAGCACACATCCAAAATCTTTTCCTTCTTTCTTTACCTTGCCACTTCTTTTCCCAATTAGACTTTATATGTCTAGTGCACATTCTATGTTCATAATCAGGTAGCTCTGTTTCAATAGTTGGAACCAAACTCTTAAAAAAATAAAAAATAAATAAAAACTATAGTGAATAAATAAGCAACAATTCATTACATATTAAACATTTAATAATTAACAACATAAAAATAATAAGAACAACTTCATGAAATTCACTTACCTTTTGCATGTCTATAATTAGCACAAATCCATCACCGGATCCCATATGCAAATCATTTTTAACACTCTTAAAAACTAGCTTCAAGTTTCCTTGCATTCCACCTGTACTGCTGCCCATGCAATTGGGTACATTTTCCCATTCCTATCCTTTGTAATGGCTGCCAAAATTTGCCCCTTACAGACTCCCTTTAAAAAGCAACCATCAAGGTCGATAAATTTTCTACACCTTTCAATAAATCCTTATTTAAGTGCATTAAGGCAAACATAAATTTTTCAAATAATATTTTTTCTGCTTTATTGACAGTTTCTATTTTCACAAAGCATGTACTTCTTATGTTTGATTAATTAATTTCATCAACATACCATTAGATCTTCTTATATTCCTCTTTATAGTCACCCATGAATTGTGACATAACTTTCAGTTTTGCTTTTATACTTATAGTAATCCTAACCTTTACTCTTAATTACTTTTTACATAAATCTTACAATTCCTACAGTTTGATAAATGACTGTGAAATAATTCTCTCCTTGAAATACTTAGCAACAAACTTAGAAGTGCATAACTTATTCTTATAATTTTTCGCATATTTGTGCATTGGATTATAAGTATTTATAGTGAAATATGCACTATTACCATCTATACTTCCAAGTATGTGCCAATCACAATTAACTTCCTTACATGTTGCCCAGACTCTGTAAGCTTCATTAGGTCTCTACTTCAATTGAACTCCTTTCATAATAACATACTTAGTAGTTGCTTCCCGAAATTGAACTACATTGTCAAACACCATACAAATATCCCAAATTAGAATTTCACAAGTAGGATCATATTGTACTCTACGACTATGTGATCTTTCATGCAGGTCATCTTCACCATTACTTAATTCACTTCCTTGATTGTCTCTATCAAAATATTTTTCATCATCTCTCATTTTACCCATATATTTGTCATGACCCAAACTTAGGAGTCATGATCATCACTAAGGAATGAGAATTCGCGAGAATCCAGAACCCACAGAAAGCCTTAAAATAAAAACACAATAAAATATAACCACAAATATACTAAGAATTAAAACTTCTAATAATGGAGAAGAATCTCTTATAAATTATATCTTAATAAAAATCTTTTACAATATTTAAAATACATAACCACCAATAATGACAATCAGAGAATACAATAAATATGTAATACTATTGCATCATCTAGCAATATAAGGAAAGAGTAATTTAAAATTTACATAGGTCAGCTAGAGAGAAAACGATCCGACGAAGGGAACTACTATAGGAGGTTTGACGAGAAAGATCCTGAAAAATACTTGAGGGGGGTTAGACCTCACTAAGTCAATTATTATTATATATATGCATGCAATTTAAGGACACAGACATTTAAGCATTAGTATAATAATATTTATATTTTTATTTATTTTTATACATTCATTTCATACAGATGCTCAAAATCACATTTTTCAATAAACAAATAAATGCAATAATATTTAGGTAGAGGACCGAAGTAGAACCCTAAAATATTCCGTAACTTCGATCACAGAACCTCACTAGCCAATAGGCTCATTAACTCCAAAAATATTTCCTTATCCAACTTTGGTAGTGGACTGACCCCAAGTACATAAAAAGGTCAATTGAAAAGCCGTAGTCCCACTACCGATATGACTGTTCCTGAGTACACTGTAGGTCAACCGAGGATTCGCAATCACACCTCTTTTATCTGCAATTCTCAATAACCATTTATCCATATCTCAATTACATCAAAATTTATAGCCTAGCATTTAGCGAGCTATTGCGCAATAGTTCTAGTATAACCCACTAGGTGGCATGTTTTACAACTATCCTCCAAAATATCATTTCATAAATAAAATAATAAATCATATATTAAATATGAACAACATCCAATTTATGCAAACAAATATTCATTTTTATATATTTGCAAACATAACATAATAAAATTCATATTTATTAAAAATTAAGGATGCCAATAATATTTGTACATGCAATGTATACATAGAATAATAACTCACAATTGACCGCTCCTCTAAAATGACTCAATTAGCCCAGTCCTATAGGCCTCGGTCTCGATGCAGCTATAGAAACATAATAATAAAATAATTAGGATAAAATTATAATCTTATATATTCTAGATATCTAAGAACAAACTCGATCTAAGACATGACTCTATTAACACTCAAAACCAAATACAGACCCGGTGTCATGATTTACGAGAAATCTACTGAAAATTTGACAGAGTCTCTTTTGTAAAACGAACATTCCTATACAAAAATAGAGTCGATCTTGCACGCAAACACACTTCAAAATATCCACAAAGTTCAACTTCTCAAGTTGGGTTCCCAATTACAATTATTGCCCAACTGAGAACCAACGCAATCTACTATTAATAAAATAATGCAAATTCCAATTATTCACCAAAAATCATAAAAATATTTAAAGAAATTCATTTTCCAAATAAATAATAAAATTTTAATTATTAAATAATATTTTGCTAATAAAATCCATTAATAGCATAAAATTCTCATTTTTCAATTAAATTAGCATAAATTGTAAATAATTATTAAAATCACTTATTATTATCACAAAAATACTAAAATACTCATTTAGGCTCAAAAATAACAAATAAATTTATTTTTCATTTAATTTCCCAAAATAACTACTAAATAATTAAAAATTGGGAAATAATTTTAAAAATTATTTTTACACTTTTATTAATAAAAAAAATAGTCTAGAATAGCATAATTAACAATAATTTCAATGAAAATCAAATAATTCACCATTTTCTAATATTTTCCAAAAACACATAATTTTTAAAATTCATAATTAAAATTCTATACATAATTTCGTAAAACTTCCTTAATAAAGTTTACTCTACATAATTAATGGAATTTAATAAAAATATAAATTTTTTTGGGCCAGAACAGTTAATGAACAATAGCCCAAACCTGAAAAATTCAAAAAAATCACCAAAAAAATTAAAAATCACCATTAGCTAGATCTCAACCTTAATTACAATTTATCTCAAAGCAACTATATCTAATTAAATCAAATTCAAACTGAATTTCACGAAATCAACCTAAACAAAAATTCACAAAATTGGAGGCGTAATCGGAGTTACCTAGACAAATTGATTAAGGGGAAATAAAGCCTAGAGGAAAAGCTTTCAATCAAGATCGACGGTGAGCTCAGAGGTCATTAGAATCATCACCGGCAAGCTCTAGAGTTAGCTGACAACCAAGAAGAAAAGAGGAAAAAGAGGAGATGGTGGCGACATAAGGGAAGGGAACAGGAGCTGCTGGTGGCAGCACCGGGGAAGGGAAGAGCAGCTGCTAGTGGCGAGTTGGTGGTGGTGACGGTGCTCGACAATGGCTGGTGGCGACGGTGCTGTTGGGGGTTATAGAGAAGAAAGGGAAGAAAGGAAGAAAGGAAAAGAAAAAAAAAAGAGGAAAGAAAAAAGAAGAAATAATATAAAATAATAATAACTTTTAAACTAAAAATAATATTCTAAAATTTTTAAAATATAAATTTCTCCCAAATTAATTATACACTAAACAATTAATCAATAATTTAAATAAAACTATACAAATAATAAAAATCTCATATATAATTAAATAATAATTAACATTAAATAATCCTACACTTAAATTAATAATTAATAAAAATTTGGGTTATAACAATCCTCCTCCCTTACAAAAATTAATTCTCGAATTTTAATAAATAAAAAGGAGTTCAAAAACTATTAAGGAAATAAATAAAGATATGCCACCTGCATCTCAGCCTTAGTCTCTCACGCATACTCTTCTACATTGTTGCTCCTCTATAAAACTTTGACCATTGGAATTTTCTTAGAACGCAACTATCAAAGTTGATAGTCAACGATAGTGTAGACGGCAGGGTTTAGCGTGCACCTACGATTTTAGCAACCACGACACTGTTTGAGCATAGAGCTTTAGAGAACAAACTAGAGAACAAACACTAACCACTATTACAAAGACATGGTATGGAGATGAGGAATCACCACCTAAGGTAATAATTGGGACAAATCAAAAAGGTGGTACTCAATTCCCTAAAAGAAAAGCTAGCACCACAACCAGGAGATTCTGGATACGAAATACCAACTTCTTTTAGTCTCGTATTCATTTAGAATTACTTTATGAATTACTATATTATCTTCTATTTACATGCAATTTCATATAAACTCTTATTCTAGCAATTAAATCCAAGGCAAACCAGTCATGAAAATACAAGTAAATAATGCATTCATTCAAACATATAATCTCTAAGTTAGTATAATCTATATTAAATTTAATTAAATGAGCTAAATTTATATGTTTTAATAAATGAGCCTAAATGGCCTAATTCCTTTTAATTTTAATTAAATGAACTTATATTTTAATTTTAAAAATGGGTTTAAATCTACAAATGAAATATTTAAATTAATGGGCCTAGTTCTACATATTTTAATTCTAAGGTGATCTTAAATCTACAAATTATGAAAAAAGCTTTAATTTAATAGGTTAAGTCTAAATTAATTAAATTAAATTAGGTCGACCTATGTCTAATTTACTAAATGGACCTAAGTTATCTCTACCCTAAATCTAATTAATTATGGGCTTAAAATACATTTTAATTAATTAAACCTAAAAAACCTAAATCTAAATAGGTTGAAGCCTACTGTCGGCCTAGGGCCCAAAATACATAAAAACAAATAAATAAGCCCAAAAAAATAAAACAAATAAAACATACCAAAATAATTAAATAAAAAGATCAAACAACTAATTAAATTAATTCCTTCTAAAAAACCCTAATTTTCATTAACATGCAACCTAAATTAATCTACCTCCACCATTGATTTTAATCAATTACCCAATTGAAACCCTAATTTTACTAACCAATTAATCAACAAAAATATGCAATCACATATATAATTTCACTATTCCCATTATTGGGGCTATTACAATAATCTATAGAAAATAATAATAAAAATAATTAATACACCCCAAAAACATAAATAAAATAAAGTAATACAAAATAAAAAACCATAGAAACTATATCACTATAAGGTCTTATCCATGGCATTCCATGGACCTCTTATTGATTTAATTCTCCAAGTATGATCATCATGTGTTTTCCTCCATAACCACCAACATAAACACAAAAAAATAAACAATGATTAAAGTTTAAATAAATTGAAAATAAAAATTAAATAAGACTAAAATCAAACTAAATAGTCGAATAAAAATAAAAGAAAAGAGTAGAAGGGATGATTGAATGGATGCAGTATTAATTAGCTTCTCAAAGTATTATCAATCACCGTTGCTTTTAATGGATCTTCAAAAATTGATGTCCTTCTTTTCAAAAGTCTATTGCTTTTGCCCTAAAAATAAAGAAAATCTAAAGAAAAATATTATACATAATGCCTCAAAGAAAAATATGGAGAGAACTTTTTAAGCCAAAAGAGAGATGGTCACAAAGAGAGAGCCCCCTCCTCCTCCTTTTTTTCAAGAGCCTAAACTATCCTTATATAGGAAAAGAGCCAAAAACCCTAATCCTACATACTTAAGAGTTCTTGTTTTAAAAGGATTTTATTTCCTAAATATCTTGAAAATAAATTTTAAAAATTTTTTAATCAATCAAAATTTAGGAAAAATATTTTTAAAAATTAAAAAAATTAGAAAAATAGTGCGGGACTCGATCGGAATAGTGCAATTCTTATCAGAATTGTAGATTTTCGATCAGAATTCTATAATTTCGATCAGAATTCTACAATTTCGATCAAAATTGTAGATTTCCTATTCGTAATTTTTTTTAACATTTAATTACAAAAAGACCCCTAAAAGAATTTAAAATTTTTAATTAGGTCCTTAAAAAGTATTACAATTCAATCATTGAAAAACATTAAACCCTTTCTTTGAAAAATGGATCTAGACTTTTGAGGCTTCAAACTTCAAGTATTGAGGACCTATTTATGATATTTTCATCATTGGAGTCCTCTATCGTATCCATACTTTATCATCCCGGAATTGGGTGCTTACAGATAGCCACAAGTTTTTTCTCGTACGTCAGATCTTCATTCACTTCCACACTCTAAGGCTATAAAATGTGCGAAGGATCTCAAATATACTTCCTGAGCATTAACACATGGAACATTGGATGCACCTGGGATAAATTTAGCAGCAAAGCCAACCGATATACAACCACGCCAACTCTCTCCAGTATCTCAAAAGGTCCTATGTATCTTGGTGCCAATTTTCCCTTATTTCCAAATCTTACAATATCCTTCATTGGTGACACCTTCAAGAATACATTATCTCCAACCTGAAATTTCACATCCTTTCGCTTTAGATCAGTATCACTCTTCTATCTACTAGCTACTATCTCCAATCTTTTTCTGATCAAAGTGACTTTCTCATATGCATCCTGGATAATTTTTTGTCCAGTTAATTCTCTTTCCCCAACTTCATTCCAATATAAAGGAGATCTAAATTTATGTCAATACAAAGCTTCATATGGTGCCATCTCAATACTATTATGGTAGCTGTTATTATAAACAAAATCTACTAATGGCAGATGATCATCCCAACTGTCTCTAAGATCCATCACACACATCCTCAACATATCTTCAAATGTTTGGATCATTCTCTTAGATTGACCATATGTTTGAGGATGAAAAGTAGTACTGAAATCAAGCTTAGTACCCATCGCTTCTTATAACTTTTGCCAAAATTAAGTGGTAAACACCAAACCTCTATCAGAAATAATAGAAACAAGCACACACAATATTCTTGATGTACAACCTAGCCAACTTGGCCACTGAAAAAGTAGCTTTTACTGGCAGAAAATGAGATGACTTAGTCAACCTGTCCACTATCACCCAAATGGAATTGTATCCATCCTTAAAATAAGCATAAAATCCATAGTGACTCTCTCCCATTTCCACTCAAGGATCGGAAGAGATTGAAGCTTCCCAGAAGGCTTCTGATGCTTTGCTTTTACTTACTGATAGGTTAAGCACTGAGAAAAAAATTTAGCTACATCATTCTTCATTCCATCCCACCAGTAAAGATCCTTGATATTATGGTACGTTTTAGTAGAACTAGGATGTACACTATAGGCTATAAAATGAGCTTATTCTAATATCTCCTCTTTTAAATTATCCACATCAGGAACACATAATCTCCCACTAATTCATAGCACACCTTCATCATTGAGGCTAAAATCAGTGAACTTCCTTTCATGAACTTTCTCCACAAGCTCAACCAAATCAGGATCCTGGCTCTCAGCTGCTTTGATCCTGTCTCTCAATACTGATCTACCTTTGAACTGGGCTAAAAATCCTCCTGACCTGGTTATTTTCATCATAAATCCTTGCTCCACCAACTTGTGCATCTCTTGGATAAACGGTCTCCTTTCTACACTGATGTGAGCAAGACCACTTGAGGATTTCCTGCTCAAGGCATCAGCTATCATATTAGCATTTCTTGGATGGTATAAGATATCATAGTCATAATCTTTCAGAAGTTCTAGCCATATCCTTTGTCTGAGATTCAATCTCTCTGCTAAAATATATACTTCAAACTCTTATGGTCAGTGTAGATCTTACATGTTACCCTATATAGATAATGCCTTTAAATCTTGAGAGCAAAAAAATAATGGCCATCTCTAGGTCATGAGTAGGATAGTTCTACTCGTGCTTCTTCAAGTGCCTAGAAGCATAAGCCACTACCTTTCCATTCTATATCAATATACAACTTAGGCCAACTCTGTAAGCATCATAGTACATAGCAAATTTATCTACTCTATTAGACGAAGTCAACACCAGAGTTGTAGTCAAATTCTCTTTCAACATTTGGAAGTTGTTCTCATATGCATCTGACCATATAAACTTCATATTCTTCTGAGTCAGGTAGGTCATAGGTGCTTTAATCCTTAAAAATCCTGAATAAATCTTCTATAATACCTAGCCAAACCTAAGAAACTCCGAATCTCAATAACTATGGTCGATCTAGGCCACTTAAGCACTACTTCAATCTTCTATGGATCAACTTGAATGCTATCCTTAGACACTACATGCCCAATGAATGCTACACTTTCCAGTTAAAAATCACACTTTGAGAACTTAGCATAAAGCTGATGTTCCTTTAGTATATGTAGCACTGTCCTCAAGTGATATACATATTCTTCTATACTCTTCAAATACTCCTGCATATCATCAATGAAAACCACTACAAACTAATTCATAAACAGTCTAAATACCCTATTCATTAGATCCAAAAAGGTTATCGGTGCATTCAAAGGACATCACCAAAATCTCATAGTGGCCATATCTAGTACGGAATGTTATTTTAGAAACATCAACTTCACTAATCTGTAAATGATGATAACTCAACCATAAGTAGATATTAGAAAAGAACTATGCACCCTGAAGTTGATCGAACAAGTCATTTATCCTTGGAAGAGGATACTTATGTTTAATAGTCACCTTATTCTTTAATTAATATACAATCTTAAAGTACCATCCATCTTCTTCTCAAATAGGACTAGTGCACCCCAAGGAGAAATATTAGGTCTTATGAAACCCTTGTCCAATAAATCTTGTAACTACTCTTTTAACTCTTTCAACTCTATAAGAGCCATCCTATAAGGAAGCATAGAGATAGGAGCTGTGCTTGAAACCACATCAATGCAAAATTTAATCTCCCTATGAAGTAGTAAACCCAATAATTCATCAGGGAAGACATCTAGAAACTCACATGCTACAGGAATATCTGAGATGGATGTTGATTCTACTGAAGTATCCTTGACCAATACTAAGTATCCTCGACACCCTTTTCTCAACACCTTCCTTGTTATAATAATAGAAATAAGATTTTGAGATGCAAAACTCTTATTACCCATAAATTTGAATTCCTTTACATTTGAAATTCTAAAAATCACCTCCTTACTATGATAATCCATAACAGCATGATGCTAAAAAAATCAATTCATACCCAAAATTATATTGAAGTCCATTACATCAAGCAACACCAAGTCTACAGGTAGCTATCTACCTTCAACCAACATAGGACACCTAAGAAGAATCATGTCAGTGTCCAATAAATCACTTAGAGACATGGCAACTGCATCATCACAGCTTTCCAACTCAATTTTAAAGTAAAAACAGGAGACACAAAAGAATGGGTAGCACTCAAATTAGTCAAAACTCTAACATCAATAAAATATAACGAGAGTGTACCTGCTACCATTGCATTAGATGCTTGAGCATCCTACTGCATGAGAGTGGAGACTTTGGTCTATCCTCTACCTCCCTGCTAGCTAGTGGATGCCTAACCAAAGTCTCTTGCACTACCTCTGCCTCACCCCTACTGGGCCACAAACTGTGAAGTACTAAGATACTGAGCTGGCGATAGCTAATAAGGAGTTAGAGCTACACTGGTAATAAAATAGTATAAAAACTACTGCTAATATCCAGAATAAGGACATTCTCTAGCAAAATGTCTCATCTATCTGCAACTAAAATATGCTTCTAGAGCCATATAGCATTGTTCCTTATGGACTCTCTACACATCTGACAAGCATTGGCTGCTGACCTCGTGCTGCCATAACTGAAACTCTGGCTGCTGCTACTGTTGGTAGCACCTGAACCAAATCTAACCAATTTATGAACTCCACTATGGCCATGTCTCCTACTCTTATAGATCCTATGTTGTGGTCTCTAGTCCTACTGAACAGATCCTCTATGCTGATTGTTAGAGCCAATATGAAATGTAGTCTAATGGGTGCTTTGAGATCCTCCAGCTAGACACTTCCCATCTGATAATAATTAGGCATAACTTGCTTCCTAATCAATCTGAGCTTTATTTCCTTGGCAACTATATCGTAGACTCAAGAGTTAGGACTATAGTAGGCATCCTAGTGAACGCAGAACCCAATCTAGTAACATATATAGTAATTATAAAGTACTAATCTCTTATCAAGTCCTCTACATACTGACCCAGTTTGAGGAACTCTCTAGTGTACTCCTTTACTGACCTATCACCTTTGGTAATATTGGTCAGTCAAAGTCTGTAGCTCATCTATATAGGCTCTAGGTAGAAATGTCTCATGAATTGCTCTCTAAACTAAACCCAAGTCAAAGTAGTCATGTGGGGCTAGATGACTTGAATGAACTAATCTAATGTTGGCCCCTTAACAGATAGCTCGACTATCAAAATTCGCTGATACTTAGTTTATACAATTTAAGTCCCCGACTCAATCATATGAAGAAAATCAAGCAAGTCTAAATTCTTGTCAAATGAAATCTTGCCAACTCTGGTGTAGAACAAGGCTGCCTCTCAGTCTGATGTACCCTGTACTCCCTGCTGATAAAGAGGCTGTATAGGTGGTACGACCTAGGGTATAGTTGCTACACCCTGCTGAACCCTTGGTACAAAAGCATCTCCCTTAAAATCCTAGCCTACAGGTTCCTCATCTTGTAACTCTCTTTGTTTGTTGTGACCTGCTACTCCTTTAGGTCTACCTCTACCTCTACCCCTACAACTAACCTGCGACTCAAGAGGTAGAATCTTGTCTTGGTAAGACTCTTCATCCTCAGCCTCAACGACTGGTGGAGCAACTCACGCTCCCCTCTTCATTCTGAAAAGAATAAACACAAATATAATTCAGACAAAAATAGACATCCTAACGATTATGCAGAATTCTAAAGCAAGGAAGACTTTAAAAGACATAATCGAAGATATAATCAAACCTAACTGCTACAATAGTTTCAAAGAAAACTCAACTCTACTAACCTAGGTCCAACCATGCTAAACCTAGGCACTGATACCAACTTTGTCATAACCCAAACCCGAGAGTCATAGCCAGTGCTAGGGAACAGGAATTCGCAAGAATTCAGAACCCGTAGCAAGTCTTAAAATAAAAATACAATAAAATATAACCACAAATATGCTCAAAATTAAAACTTTTAATAATAGAGAAGAATCTCTTATAAATAATTTCTTAATAAAAATATTTTACAATATTCAAAATACATAACCACCAATAATGACAATGAAAGAATACAACAAATATGTAATACTACTGCAATATCTATCAATATAAGAAAAGAGTAATTTGAAATTTACATAGGATAGCCGAAGAGGAAAGGATCTAGCAAAGGGAACTACTATGAGAGGTCTGACGAGAAAGATCCTAAAATATTTCATACAAATTAAGGGGGCTCAAACCTCACTTAATGAATTATTATTATAGATATGCATGCAATCTAAGGCCATAGACATTCAAGCATCAGTATAATAATATTTATTTATTTATTTATTTTTATACTTACATTTCATACAAATGCTTGAAATCATATTTTTTGATGAATAAATAAATGCAGTAATATTTAGGTGGAGGACCGTAACAGAACTCTAAAATATTCCGCAACCTCAATTACAGAACCTCATTAGCCAATAGGCTCATTAACTCCAAAAATATTTCCTTATCCAACTTTGGCAGTGGATTGGCCCCGAGTACACAAAAAGTTCAACTGAGGATCCGTAGTCCTCCTATCAGTATGACTGACCTCAAGTACACTGTAGGTCAACCAAGGATCCGTAATCACACCCTTTTTACCCATAATTCTCAATAACCATTTATCCATATATCAATTCAATCAAAATTCATAGCCTAACATTTAACGTACTGTTGCGCAACAGCCCCAGTGTAACCCATTAGGTGGCATGTTCTACAACTATCCTCCAAAATATCATTTCATAAATAAAATAATAAAATCATATATTAAATATGAACAACATCCAATTTATGCAAATAAATATTTATATTTATATATATGCAAACATAGCATAATAAAATTCATAGTTATTAAAAATTATGGATGCCAATTATATTTCTACATACAATACATACATAGAATAATAACTCGCAGGTGTGCGCTCCCCTAAAATGACTCAACTGACCCGGTATTGAAGGCATCGGTCTCAACGCAACTACAAAAAAATAATAATAAAATAATTAGGATAAAATCCTAATCTTATATATTATAGATCTCTAAGAACATACTTGATCTAAGACACGACTCTATTAACACTCAAAACCAAACACAGACTCAATATCACATTTTACGATAAATCTATTGAAAATTTGACAGAATCTCCTTTGTAAAACGGACATCCCTCTACAAAAATAGAGTTGATCCTGCATGCAAACACATTTCAAAATATCCATAAAATTTAACTTTTTGAGTTGAGCCCCCGAACTACAATTATTGCCCAATCGAGAACTAATGCAATCCACTATTAATAAAATAATGTAAATTCCAATTATTCACCAAAAATTATAAAAATATTAAAGAAATTCATTTTCCAAATAAATAATAAAATTTTAATTATTAAATAATATTTTGCTAATAAAATTCATTAATAGCATAAAATTCCATTTTATAATTAAATTAGTATATATTACAAATAATTATTAAAATCACTTATTATTATCATAAAAATACTAAAATACTCATTTAGGCTAAAAAATAATACATAAATAAATTAACTTTTCATTTAATTTCTCAAAATAACTACTAAATAATTAAAAATTGGGAAATAATTATAAAAATTATTTTTACACTTTTATTAATAAAAAAATGGTCTAGAATAGCATAATGAACAATAATTTCAATTAAAACCAAATAATTCACCTTTTTCTAACATTTTCCAAAAATACATAATTATACATAATCTTTAAAAATTAATAATTAAAATTCTATACATAATTTCACAAAACTTCCTTAACAAAGTTTACTCTACATAATTAATGGAATTTGACAAAAATATAAAATTTTTTGGGCTGGAACTGTTCATGAACAGTAGCCCAAACCCAAAAAATTTGAAAAAAACACAAAAATAATTAAAAATCACCATTAGCTATATCTCAACCTCATTTATAATTTATCTTAAAACAACTATTGTAAGCACCCAATTTTAGGATGCAATTGTGCACAATTGCTACGTAAGCCCTTATGATGAAATTCATTTAAAAATTGAAGTTAGTTGTCGATTTCCTGGACTTTAAGGACTAAATTACAACGTTTTTTAGGGTTTGATTGCAAATAAGTCAATTTTTAGGGATCTTTTGGTAATTAAAAGTTAAAAAAAAGAGTTGGCATTTAATGCTGACCGACATTGCATAATGCCAATGAAATTGCACAATGCCGATCGGCATTACACAATTCCGACTCGTAAAAGTTGATTTTTTCGCATATTTTTATTGATTTTTCAGCGTTTTGATTGGTTGAAAATTCAAATTTTATCTTTATAATCATCTGATAAGGTTGTTTAAACGCAAAAGGTTTTTTTTGAAATTAAAGAAAAACAAACGCTATCTGATCAGATAGGTTTGTTCCTCCTTTAGAGGAAGTTCAGTATGCGCAGATTCTACCTTTAAAAGCAAATTCTGCATGCATACGTAGGAGGAGGATTTTTTGGCAGAGAATTTTTTTTTCTGGAGAGTTTTTACACACAGAGAAAAAAATGCAGAAACCCTAAAATTTAGACATGAAGAATACCTTGCACACACCCAAGTCTTCTAAAAGAAACCCCAATTTTGGATACTGTCAGTGTCTTTAAAAGCAATCAAATCCCAGTCCAGAATTAACAAACAATTCAATTTCAACGGTGAAAATCCTAATCTGAGGGACCAAAAAGGGGCGTTTGCATAACATCTAAATCATCAATGTTTTTTTCTATGTCATTTTTATTCTTTCTATTTTTTTCTTTTGTGATTTTTTTATTCTGTTATTCTCTTTTTGATTATTTAATTTCACTACTAATCTCATTACTTATTTTTTTGTTATGTGCATGTGGATTGAGGAGGATACTGCCTATATTTAAAGTGAGCAGAAGGTCCATGGAATGCCATGGAAGAATCTATGTTATTTCCCAATAGGATTTAGGATTTTTTATTTTGGTGTTTTGTGTAGTTATTTTAATTTCTGGGTGTATAATTATTTAATCTTAATTTTGTACGTAGTTTGTAATAGCCTCAGTAGTGGGAATAGTAAAAATTTAAATTTTCTATACTTTAAAATCGATTAGTAATTAGGTTCAATTGGGTAAAAATTAATTAAAATCAATGGTGGCAGTAGCTTAAATTAGGGTTTGCATGTAATTAATTTAGGATTTTTTTATAAAATCACTGTAATGTTTATTTGATCTATTTTTTTTTTGTGTTTTATTTATTTTGGACTTATTTTTATGTTTTTTATCCTTTTAGGCCCCAAGCCCACGTTTCGGTCTAACCAGCTTAATAAATAGGATTAAAAAATGATTTGGGTTTTTTTATAATTAAAATCAATTTAGGCCCATTAGGTGAATTAGATTTTAGGCCCACTTAGCTAATTAAAACTTGTCTAGACTTAGCTCAACCCACTTAATTGTATTTCTTCTAAAATAAATAGACTTAGGTCCACACTTAACTTAAAATAAAACCAAGTTAGACTTAGGCCCATTAATTTAATTTTTCTTTAAAATTAAATAGACTTAAGCCCATATCTTAGAAAGACTAAAAAATAGATTTAAGCTCATTAATTAATAAAATGTAGGCCCACTTTTATTGTATTTCACTTTGTAAATAAATTGTAGATTTAGCTAACTTTTTAATAAAATTAACATAGTTTAGACTTAGGGACAACATGATATTGAGTTCATTTTTTACTTGTAATTTTATTGACTTGTTACCTTTGTAGGTAGATGGATGTTAATTAGGGTTTAATAAAATTACATGTAATTAGAGGATGAAATAATCATTTATAAAATTATTCTAAATGAACATGAGACTAAGAGAAGTTAGTATTCCGTATCCAGAATCTCCTGGTTGTGGTGCTAATTTTCTTTTAGAGAATCGAGTACTACCAATCAAATTGTCCTAGTTATTACCCTGGGTGGCAACTCCTCATCTCCATGCCATGTCTTTGTGACAATGGTTAGTGTGTTCTCTAAGGCCCTGAGCCTAAATAGTATCGCGATTGCTAAAATCTTGGACGCACACTTAACCCTGCTGTCTACAGTGGCGACTCCACTGGGGATAAGAGATACTAATTCTACTTGTGTTCTTTAGAATTTTTTTATTAATATTATTTCATTCTTGCATTCATTCTGCATATCCCTACTAAACTGATGACATTGGTTTATGATTCCACTAGCTTCATGGAGTTATAGATTGGCTAACCATCACTCTTAGCCTTAACTCGGTTTAAGAGAGATTACTGGGCTTATCTGACCAGAGTCTGGAACCCAAGTCCTTAAGGGGGGTAATCTTCTCTCGAGTTGGTAAAGGATGCTGGGCCCCTCTGACCTTGGCTTGTAACTCAAAGTCCATAATGGAGAGCATCTTGCTAAAGGAACCTTAACTTTTCACCGGACCCTAACCACATATAATGGCCTAGTTACTTCCCCTAGGATCTTCACCCAAAGTGCTTATTTGTTTGAATTACCATGAAGTATTTCTATTTATAAAAGCCTAGGCCTATACCTTTGAAGCTCATTTAGGCTAATAAGGATTAGGCTAGACCTTTATATTTAGAAATGTTGCTTCTGTGCTTTTTCTTTTTAAGAGAGGTTTGGCATGCACGTAGGCTCTTAATATCCCCTGTTGATATGAAGGCCAAGACCAAAAATCCTAGGAAAAGAAACTCGCCATTGAACACGTGTGTGGGAGGAATAAGGTTGGAAGGTTTATGCTTGCATGTTGCTTGTTGATTACTTCTTGATACTTGCTACTTACTAAGTGCTTGCTTGCTACTTATTGCATAGCACGTGCATCATGCATACATATAGTCCATGCATCACACTAACACCTTATTTTGAAGCCATCATAGATTTGTCTGGGTCTTCTCGTGTCTCGGGATGAAGAGGTGGTAGATTAACCAGAGTTGATTTAAATCCGGAGTCCATAGCTCAAAGCATTCTTCACAGAATGGAGAGACTAGAGGGGAGTCCAATCAATCCACTATTTCTAGAAGCTGAACTAGCTCAAACTGAACAGACTAAAATGGAACAACAACTAGAGATGTGGACCTTAAAGGACATTAAGGGAGCTTTGATGGATGACATAAAAGCTATGATGTAAGATGAACTAAGAAAGGCCTTGGCCGGACTTATGCAACATGTTATTGAACAACCACCTGCTGCTGTTATTGAATAACCACCTGCCACTATTGAACAACCACCTGTTGTAGGAGCTCCACCTATTACTATAGCTCCTCCACCTACTGCTAACAATGTTGGGGGGCAACTTGCTCCTAGAAATGTTCCTGCTACTGATGTGAGAATGAAGGACATTGAAAACTACATGGTAGAAAAGGCGAAGAGAGAATCACTTAAATTGGTTCAAGACTTTGAGTCTAAGCAAATGTAAGCATTAACGTAGAAAATGTCCAAGATGGAAGAGCTGATTAGAGGACAAGGAATGGGGTATTCTTTAGACTTTGATGACATGCTGCAAATGGAGGGAGATAAGCTGCCTGAAAAATTCAAAATGCCTCAACTACAGAAGTTTGATAGGAGAGGAGATCCAAGGATGCATTTAAGTCAATACACCACAACCATGAGCACTACTAAAGCACCATTTTCAATAGTTGCTAGGCTATTTGTAGTGTCCCTGGAAGGAATGGTTGTAAACTGGTACCATAGGTTAGAAAAGTCTATTAGAGCTTACTGAAAGGAACTATATACTGCATTCTTGAAGCAATATGATTATAACACTCAATTGGAAGTGTCAATTAGGGATTTGGAGTTCATTAAACAGAAATCAAATAAGTCTTTTTCTGATTTTTTAACTCGTTTCATGAATAAAGCAGGGATGATGAAAAATAAGCTTGCTAAGAAGGACCAAGTTAGAATGATAGTTCATAATGTGTCACCTAATTTGGTCGAGAGGCTACATATGATGAATCCCAAAACCTTTTATGGATTTGTATGATGATGGGTTACAAGCTGAGAAAATTGAGAGTGAGAAAAAGAAAATTGTTAGAGGCACAAGAACTCAAAACTATCCAACTGGGGGTATACAACAAGGAAGTACTAGTCAAGCTGTAGAAGTGCGTGCAGTTCAGTAACCCCGAAGGTTCTCCAACTTCAACCAACCACTCTTCAAAGTCCTAGAGAGGCTAATCCAAAAAGGCCTACTTTGACCTTTAACCTTTTCCAAACCCCCGAATCCAAATCTCCCTAGCTATGATTCAAATAGTTACTGTAAGTTTCATCAAGTAGCTGGCCATTCCACAAATACCTGCATTCGCCTAAAATATGAGATCCAAAACCTAATAAACTCTGAAAAAATCATCGACCCTAAGAAATCCAAATCCAACCTAAACACCAGAAATAACCATTTCCCGAATTATCGAAACGTTCCACCATCAGCCACCATGGTGATCAACTCAGGGGTTAGCGAAGAAGAAGTACTAAGCTCTTTTGAGGACCTCAACCTTATACCCAATGAAGAACCTTTTGGACAACCACAGAGAGGAGTATAAGATTTACTGGGCCAGCCCTCAGACAAGTTTGATTACATAGTATTATACTCGAAACCAACCTCTACTGATATCCTTATTGAATCAATTGAGCCCTCAGGTTGGGGAGATGAGTTTGATGATAAGCCAGTAAAAGAAGAGCTTGAAATTCTCGAGCAGTTCGATTATGGAGTGTTCTATTCTAAACCCGCTTCTGCTGACATCCCCATTGAATCGATTGTGCTGACAAGATGGGGTGATGAGTTTAAAGAAGATGAATTCTTAACCCCAGAAATTTCCTAAGAAGAGGTGGAAGAGTTATTAAGCCAACATATGGACAAGCTAAGGGAGTTGAAAGGAAAAGAAACATGCACAATGGAAGTGTAGAAGGATGGGAAAAGAGACTGAATCATTGGAGTTATTGACATCTGGTATGACTCTGATGAAGAAAGCCCAGGCGGTTTTGATGTATGGAGTGATACTCCGAATGTGAATCATGTTACTAGAAGTGGGAGGAATTACCGGGTAGCAGAAAAGCAAAATGAAAGAGTAACAGAAAGAGAAGAAACAGAAGATGTAGAAGTAAAGGAAGGACAGAAAGAAGACCTGATCCTCGAAGAACTCAAGAAGGCTAAGGCAAACATCAGCATTTGGGAATTACTGATGCATTCAGGCAGCCATAGAAGGGCTCTTGTCAAAGCTTTATCGAACATGAGCATTGAAACAAATGCTACTCCATAAGTGATGGTGGCAAAGGTTATAGAAAAGAAACATGGGCCGTTAGCATTCTTAGATGATGACTTACCTTTAAAGGGAAGAAATCATAACAAGGCATTATTTATCCCATCTGAAGTAAAAGGGAAGAGAACCAACTTTGTGATGGTAGATGATGGTTCAGCTATAAATGTATGCCCACTAAAAATCCTACCTAATTTGGATCTAAAAGTAGATGACTTGACAGCTTCAAACCTCATAATCAGAGCTTACGATAACAGTACCAGGAATGTGGAGGGAACATTTCAGGCTTTGGTCAAAATAGGGCTTGTAGAGTCAACTATTGAATTTACTGTACTAGACATCCCTGTTACCTATGCCCTGCTGTTGGGAAGGCTGTGGTTTCATGCCCTGGGAGGAGTACCTTCAACAGTGCACCAGAAAAATAAAATTCCCTCATGAAGGAGATGTCGTGACAATAGAAGCTGGAACCAATGCATCTATGCTAGCCATACTTGATAAACAGAAGCAAGTGTGTGTTCCACCTGGTTTCCAAGTTGCTGGAATATTTGATGAGATGGACCCCAAGGTTGCAAAAATGATGGAAAACTTGAATTATCGATCTGGACAAGGGCTCGGGAAGAATGAATAAGGAAGTCCTAAGCCCTTGAACATTAAAACCTAGGACCATACAAAGGGTTTAGGATATACTGAGGCAAGATCAGTAGTAGAAGAGCAAAGAACAAGGAGAAAGAAAAAAGAAATAAGCCCTTGGGAAGGATTGGACCACTAAGTGAGAATTTCATCAAGCCAGGGGAAGGCAAGTATTATCTGGGCACCAAAGAATCTGTTAATGTGGCTAGAAAAGATGTACCTAGGTTTGAGATCTTTAAGGAGCAAATTGTGGAAAGCCTAGTAACTAGCAACAAAAAGAAGTCATGAAGCAAGTAACTGAAAGGATGGGTGATGATGTTATTGAGGAGATGTGTTTGCCACCTGAGGAGGAACCACCCCAAGACTTAACTACTATCATTAGTGATAGTTTCATTGATTTTTTTTATAAAGAAACTGATGTAATAATGTTCGATCTTTATGCGGACGAAGATGTTATTTTTCCTATGGTCAATGATATGAATGTTGGTTTTGCTTACTTGTGTGATATGCATCCTGGTAGTTCTGTGCATTATAATTTTGATCGATCATGCATGTTTGACATTAATTTAATTTAATTTAATTCATTTAATATGGGCACAAATGATAATCCAAAGAACATTTCTATATCACATGATATAACTCCTGAAGAGAGAAAAAATTTTGAGAGAAAATTAACAAAAAGAAAGGTAGTATTCGCTTGGACTTATAAAGACATGCAAGTTTGGATAGGGAAATAGCAAAGCATCACATTCCAACTCATCCAGAAACCAAGCCGATTAAATAGAAATTGCGCAGATTAAGACCAGAATGGACAGAAAAGATAAGGGAGGAAATTGCCAAGCAAATATAGGCTAACTTCCTAGAAGTAGTAGACTACCCTCAATGGCTAGCAAACATAGTACCTATTCCTAAGAAAGATGGAAAAGTACAAATGTGTGTAGATTTTAGGGATCTAAACAAAGACAGTCCAAAAGATGACTTCCCGTTACCTCACATTGATGTAATAGTGGATAGCGCTGTAGCAAGTGCAATGTATTCTTTTATGGACGGATTTTTTGGGTACAACCAGATCATGATGGTAGTCATGGATAAGATTAAGATAGCTTTCATCATAGAATGAGGGACCTATTGTTACAAGGTGATGCCTTTTGGACTGAAGAATGCAAGTGTAACTTATCAAAGAGCCGCTACTGCACTTTTCCATGATATGATGCATAAGGAGGTTGAAGTGTATGTGGATGACATGATGGTCAAATCAGAGATAAAAGGAGGACATTTTGAAGCCTTAAACAAGTTCTTAGCCTGAATTGAGAGGTACAACCTGAGACTCAACCCGAAGAAGTGCATTTTTGGGGTTACTTTAGGGAAACTATTAGGACATATAGTGAACAGGTGAGGAATTGAAGTGGATCCAAATAAAGTGAAAGCCATCCAGGAAATGCTGGCACCAAAGACAGAGAAAGAAGTAAGGGGATTCCTTGGCAGATTATAGTATATTAGTAGGTTTATCGCAAAACTCACTTACATTTGTGACCCTATCTTTAAGCTCTTAAGAAAAGATCAGCCGGTTAATTGGAATGATGATTGTCAAAAAGCTTTTGATAAGATCAGGGAGTATCTTGTTAATCCACCCGTTCTAAAACCACCTAGACATGGTAAGCCATTAGTTTTGTACTTGGCTTTAGAAAAGGATGTAATGGGGGCAATGTTAGCACAAGAAGGGTCATATGGAATAGAGCACATAGTGTACTACTTGAGCAAGAAGTTTCTACCGTATGAGGAAAAATATGATTTAGTAGAAAAGGCATGTCTGATCTTGATTTAGGCTATAAGAAAATTAAGGCATTATTTTCAATCTTACAAGGTTCAAGCTGTTTCAAGAATAGACCCTCTAAGGTATCTGTTCCAAGCATCGGCTTTAACTAGAAAAATGACTCGATGGTTGGTACTCTTAACTGAATTTGATAGAGTGTACACTACTAAAAAGGTAATCAAGGGAAGAGTAGTAGCAAAATTCTTAGCTCAGAATGCGATCAAAGATGAAGAGTAATGGAATTTGAAGTTTCCAGATGAGAACTTAGAAGTTGTAGAGCACCGGGAGTGGAAACTTTACTTTGATGGAGCTGTAAACAACAAAGGAGCTGGATTAGGAGTGATTCTTGTTACACCAGTAGGAGAAACCATACCAATGGCAAAGAAATTGGATTTCAAGGTCACAAACAATATGGCCGAGTATGAAGCATGTATCTGTGGGATTGAGGCGGCTGTGGCAGCTGGAGTGAAAGATTTATTAGTTTATGGAGATTCAATGTGAGTCATTAATCAGGCTAATGAAGAATGAGAGGTAAAAGAGGAAAGGCTGAAGCCTTATATCTGCTATGTGAAAGCCTTAATGAAGAATTTCACTAAATGTCTCTTTATCCATCTATCCAGAGACAATAATCAGATGGCAGATGCACTTGCAACATTTTCTTCAATATAAGATAGTGAAACTAGGTTGGCTATGAAACATTTAGTGATCATGAAGTCTAGAGCACCGTGTTATGGGGGTGAGCAGATTATGAATGTTCAAATGGGGCTCGAAGAAAAGCCTTAGTTTTATGATGTCCAGAGGTTCATTGAAAAGAGAATTTATCCAGATGAAGCAACCTCAAAAGAAAGAAATGCTCTTCGTGTTCTTGCATGTAACTATGCAAGTCATGATGGGGTATTATACAAAAGAATACCGAACGGGATGCAGCTCAGGTGTCTCAAAAAGGATGAAGCTGAAGAGGTGATACAAGAGATTCATACAGGGGCTTGCGGCTCATATGAACGGGATGACTCTAGCTAAAAAGATACTCAGACAAGGGTATTACTGGATGACTATGGAAAAGGATTATATCAGGACAATAAGACAATGCCATCAGTGTCAGATCCATGGGAATCTTAGTCACATGCCTCAAACAGTGCTAAATAGTTTATCATCCCTTTGGCCCTTTATAGCATGGGGAATTAATATCATAGGAGAAATAAGATCAACAACATCAAATGGGCATAAATACATAGTGGTGGCAATTGATTACTTTTTGAGATGGGTAGAGGCAGAATCTTTCAACACTCTGAAAGCAAAACAGATGGCATGGTTAATCGAGAAGAGCCTTATTTGCAGATATGGGGTTCCACATCATGTTGTGATAGATAATGGGGTTCAATTTCAAGCAGAAATAGCAGAGTTGCTATAAAAGTATGGGATTTAGCACCATAAATCTTCACCTTATCGCCCTGAAGCTAATGGAGCAGTGGAAGCGGTTAATAAAAATGTCAAGAAAATCCTTTCTAAGATGGTTAAAACCTACAAGGATTGGTCTGAATATCTTCCTTTTGCCTTATGGGTATATAGGACTGCAGCTCAAACCGCCACAGGCCAAACACCATTCTCGTTGGTATATGGTTGTGAAGCAGTTTTGCCCATAAAAACTGAGATTAAGTCCTTAAGAGTAGTCATGGAAGCTAAAATAACTGAGAATGAATGGGCGCAGAAAAGATATAATCATCTAGTATCTCTAAATGAGAAAAGGATGGATGCTTTATTCCACACTTAGATATATCAGAGAAGGATAACAAGATATATCAGAGAAGGATAACAAGGGCGTTCAACAAGAAGGTTAAGCCTGCGAAGATCAAAGCTGGAGATATGGTGTTGAAACAGTTTAGAGCCATGGTGTTCGATTCGAGAGGTAAATTTAGACCGATTTGGGAAGGACCATACTTAATCAAATTGATCTTACCTAAAGGAGCTGCTAAGATATCAGACTTTGAAAGGAATGAGTTTATGGAACCTGTCAATCTGGATCGCCTCAGAAGTACTACCTGTAAAAAAAATATATGAATAAAAGTAGAATAAATAAAATAAAGTCCGCTGGTTAGAAAACCTGAAAAGGCTAGTCAGGCAAAAGTTAGGACATTCCCGCTATTCAGAAAACCCGCAAAGGGCTGACAGGCAAAAATTAAGGAAATAAATAAAAAATAATGGTCCTGCTGATTAGAAAACCCATAAAGGGCTAGTTAGGCAAAAATTAGGGAAATAAAATGTGAGCGAAAAATATTCAGTTAGAAAATCCATGAGGACTAGCTGATAATAGGAGTTATGTCATGTGATGTATTAAATGTACTCATTTTGGCCTTAATTAATGAATGAAATTGAAATTGAAGTTTTGTTAAACTTTGCATATCCTTCTTTATTATAAAGCATAAGTACTTGAAAGGATAACAAAACATAAGAAAGCCTAAAACTAGCTCTATGAGACCATTCTATCTAGTGATGTCTTTGTTTCTTCCTTGCGACCCATCATACAAAGCTTAAGTTCTCTTGTACCTAGCAAATCCTAGTAGTTCTGTCTTTTGGATAATAACCCAAGTTTTATAATCATCATCAGTAGTAACATCTGTATCCAGGTGTATGTTCCGTTCAAGGGCTCTACAAGGCCACAAGCTCCTAATCTTATCCAGAGAATCTTGTCTCAAAGGAAAGCCTTCAAAGTCAGTCAGAATAGTAACGATGAACTGAGGGCGACCATATTGATGACAAAGGCATAAAGGGGTAAAAAAGGTAGAGAAGTGCAGCCCGGGAATAAGAACACAGTGCTCATACAACTTAATAGTCATGAACTTCAATCTCCACCAAGGGCATACCCATATAATCTTAGCATCTAAAATCTTCTTCAACTAGTCAACCCATTAGTCCATAGAAAATTTGTCCTTCATTCTCAAAGGATGAGATTGTAGCTGACGAGATTGATAAGTCAAAGGATTGAGGGGTACATTAAGCAAGCTCAGCTTTTCCTATAACCAAATCTAAAAAAAATGATATAAGAATAATAAAATAAAAGCCCGCTAAGTTGAAAACCCGAAAGGGCGGCTTAGGAAAAAGTTAGGGCAAGCCTGCTAAGCTGAAAACCTGGAAGGGCGGCTTAGGCAAAAATTAGGGCAAAAATAAAATAAAAATAAAATTTTTGGTTGCACACCTGAAGAAGAAGTAAACTGCCTGAGAAATGGTTATGAGTCTTGAAACTATCAAGCCCAATGATGGTCTCAGCAAGGATAACTGGCATAGGATTAGCTCTAAGCTCTACCTGTTCCAAAATACTGACAATGCATGTATCGGCACCACCATGGAGAGAAACTAGCAAAAATTGAGCATATAAACAGAAAGCAACTGTTATAGTCCAAGAAGCAATGTTCTTATCCTGAGTCCCACAGATGATGATTAGAGAAGAAAGATTAATGGTCTCACAGTTATGAATATACATATAAATATCAGCTGGGGGCAAATAAAATAATGTAACCAATCTGCCAGGAAATTGCATCTCCAAATCAGGAAGGGCTATCATAGCAGTCAAGTCTAATGTGCATCCCAGAATAGCAGCAAACTCTTCATTCATTGGACAAAGCTCTTGCCTATTAAACCTGAATACATGGTCCTTGACATCCTAGAAGGTAGAAGCAGCATGTAAGAGAGTGTTATCGATAGTTAGGTGCTGAAGAGATTTCAGGGATTTAATGTGGAAAGGTTGAAGCTTAGTCCAGTCATCACCATTGAGACTTTTAAGAAATTTCTTCATTGTTTGAAGAGATGCTTGAGTCATGATGAGGGTATAGAGAATGAAGGAGAATGCCCCTTGAATAATCTTATATAGGGAAAGAAGATGAGTTCATATGGGAAAAGGATTCTACTAGCAAAGAAAGATGTGGATAAGGTAATAGAATTTGAGAAGGATTGGGATAAATAGATAATTAGGAAGATAATCCATTCTTTTAATTGTTTATCTATCCAATATTGTCCATCTTGGAAAAGGATTAAGATAAATGGATAATTAATTAAAAAAGATAATGTTCATTAACCATTTTTTTAATTAGTTATTTAAAAAAAAGGGGGCCAGCTAAGTTGAAAATCCGAAAGGGCGGCTTAGGCAAAAAAAATCCATTAAAGTGCCAAACACTATTTCAGTTCTATCTAACAGTGTTCGAGATAGTACAAGAATAAAAATAGCAGTACAATAGAGAGCAGTCAGATACAGACACCCAGAAAGTCAAGAATACAGAAACTCTAAATCATTCATCTCGTGCTCTGGTATCAGGCCATGGGCTCCATCCTCTAGTAAGGTCATCATGATGATGAGTGTTTGGAGATCTAGCAGATGAAGTCCCAGCACTATACGAATCAAAGCCCAAGTCTACAAGCTACTGATAAAGCATCTCATTCTCCTGCTCTAGACCGCTAGAATATCTCTACATACATAGAAAACACCATATCATATGCATTACATGCATACATTTGCATTGTCTCAGTGAGGGCACTTACCCGCCAACTGTCTGTAACCTGCATCATAAATAATCTCTAAGACGAGGCAAGTCCATATAGATACTCTGCCTATGTCTGGGGAATCTGTTTTATAAAATTTTATTAATATCAATGTCAAGTGCACAGATCCATACAAGAAATAATGCAAATAGACTCATATGAGAAGCATCTGGTGGATAAAAGCTAGGAAGCTGAGCATCATTAAGTTGCATTTATTGCTTAACTGGAGCCTAAATAGCGGGAGCCCAGTAGAACATAGACTTGTCTAGAAGAGAGACATCACCAAGCGTAGCATCGATAAAGGCCCCATCGCAATTAGACCCAACGTGCTGAGCATGATGATCAAGACTAGGTCCAGGCTCAAGGCTCTCAATATCTGGAGCAATCTTAATCTCCTCATCGGTATCAACAGGAGAGCGAACCTCCTCAAATTATAAAAAGAAGGAGTGAGTCATAGGTTCTAGAAATAAAAGCTGAAATAATGAGAAATTACTTCATCATCGTCAATAGGAACATGCTCCAAGAGGCTCTCATAAATAAACTACTAATAATGTCGAGAACGCTTAAGAAAATCTAAGGCAGCATATCCCTGTAGTGCATCCCTCAGCTCTGAACCTGTAAGATGCGAGCTGCGAAGCATAGAGGAAGGGACATCAGATGGAATGCGATGTCGAGAAGGATCGAAAGACCAGCAATATACTCGCTCCCCTAGATACCACATCAGACAACCATAACTAGAAAGCAGGATCCTCATAGACTCCAAGCAAGCTGCAACCGCCATGAAATCATATCGCTAGATGCCCTCAACACCCTCCAACCAATCAGAGTTTATCTGTAATTTATGTAAATTAAGTCTAATTTCTATTAAACTGTAGCATACTAATGATTTTATTTTTCCTTACCAGGTGCCACTCGATAGTGCTCAACTGATCACAGTATGTTTGCAAAGTGTTCTTGTTGCTAGCAAGGCGAGAAGAACCCCATCTCATCATCAAAGGAAAGGTCTTATCAGAACTGATAGCGTTAAAGCCTCAAATCAGCCCGATCTCAATGCTCCAGATCTGAAAAAAAAAGAACATATCAGAAAAGGCAAAGAAGGGAAAAACTATAGAGATCAAATGAAAGAAAACATACATGCAAGACGTGCTAAAAGCCACACATCGTGACAACACCTCTATAAACAGTGTCTAATCTGTAATAAATATAAGCAAGTGCAGCAAATCCCCAATCTAATGTGGCAACTTGGTCCAAGTCACGAAAAGGACCCAACAGAGTGATACTGACCTCATGATCGGTCTCACAAAAGAGGGTCGTGCCTAATAATATCAAGAAAAAACACCTCGCCTTATGAATAATCTGACGAGGAGTCGAAGTAGGAAGGCATTTGAATCCCTTAACTAATAATGAAAGAAGAACGTTCTTCCGATTCTTCTATGCTGGGGCGAACCTGATCAAGTCTTGCACATACTGACTTTGTGCATACTGTAGAAGACTACAATAGCTGATGTCAAATGGAACTGAGGATCCTCCAAAAGCAATCCTGGTGATAGCAAAGAAGCTCATAGGTAAAATGGTCAACTCACCCACACGAGTATGAAAAGTGTGGGTAGTATTCATCCATCGCTTGATCAAAGTAAATAAAGAATAACAATCAAATCGGCCTCGAATAGTCAAAAGTGCAGTAATTAAATGCTTAAATCCAAAAGCCCAAATCAGACTTGTCACCTGCTTCGGCAGACCATAAAATAATTCCCGAGTTAGATTGAAACAGCCCATGAACTTCATCGAACGCTATTTCAATTTTAAAAAGGAAAATATTAATTAATTAATTGAAAGATTAATTAATTAATCAAAGAATTTAAATTGAAGGATTTGATTAGTTAATTAATTAATTAATTGCCTTTTTAGTTAAAAAATTTTTAATCGGCAATATAGATTGCTGACCGGCAATCTAGAATGCCGATCGACATTAACCTGATTGATCAAAAATCTGGAATTCCGACCGAAATTTCAGACATCCAATCCTCCATTCTGATAACCTGGGAGTCAAATTTTGTATTTTCAGAGTTAATTTCAATTTATCATGCATTTTCATATTAATTTTTGACTAATATACATGTCAATGTCAATCTCTACTCTGCAACTAACTCTAATTACTGATTATACTGGTAATATTTTTGCAAAAATAAATAGAAGCTAGAAAAGTTACCTCATTACCCATATCTCTGCACCTGTGGGTATGTAAATGAGTCAATGGAAAGATAGTTAAGTCTTCTCAAAGTTCCAGATTATTCTGAGGAAAACGAAGAGGCAGAATCCTTTGACATTATGAAGTCTCGGCTCCCTCATGTTGTCTGCATGAAGAGGAGGCCATAGGATCAGATGGATTATAAATCGGACAACAGATGGTGAAGAAATCAAGATCAATTGAAAAAAAAAGGAAAAAGAAGAAAAAAATGGGAAGAGAAGTGAAGTGATCGACAAAAGGGAAAGAATATATAAAAGGGAGAATATTCATTTTAATCCTTCCAATTTATTTACTTTTTATCTATCTTTTCTTTCTTGTAATTTAGTCCATAATTGCATTCTGATTAGGAACATGTTCCTAATTAAATCATGACATTCATCAAATTAATAATTCATTGAATTATTAAAACTGCATAATCAATCTATGATTCTGAATCTTCTGTTAAATACAAAATATAGAACAAGATTACAAAACTCATTTTTTTGCATTTTATATGCATGATTTCAATCAAAGGTTTTATATGTTGCACAGTAGCTATTATATGAATTTCAAATCATTATGTTATGTGCTGCACAATAGTTATAACCTTCATTATGCTATGTACTGCATAGTAGTTATGACATAAACTTTCAAATTCCTCATTGCTAGACGTTCCATAGGAACTATAGTAAATTTTTAATTTAATTACACTAGACGTCCCACAGGGAATATAGTGTGCATCGTTAGATGTCCCACAGGAAATATAACGAAATTCAATTCAATTACACTAGATGTCCCACAGGGAATATCGTGTGCATCATTAGACGTCCCACAGGGAATATAATGAAATTCAATTCAATTACATTAGACGTGCCATAGGGAATATAGTGTGCATCGTTAGACGTCCCACATGGAATATAACAAAATTCAATTCAATTACACTAGACATTCCACAGGGAATATAGTGTGCATCGTTAGACGTCCCACAGGGAATATATCAAAATTCAATTCATCTACACTAGACATCCCATAAGGAATATAGTGTGCATCATTAGACATCCCACAGGGAATGTAACAAAATTCATCATTGCTAGACGTTCCACAAGAACTATAACAAGTTTTTAACTTATTATCGCTAAACGTCCCACAGGGAATATAGCGAAACTCATTTCCATAAAGTCCACTAAATGTTCTATGGAAAATATAGTGCGACTTATCAAACACTACACCTTGCTCAACAATTTGAGGATCAATCCATCACTTAGGATACAATCAAGTGTCCTAATTTCTTTCTTTTAAAAATGTGTGCTTTTATTGCTTTGCCACAATTTGTCAAGCAAACAGCGACAAAGGAGGGCAACTGTAAGCACCCAATTTCAAAATGCAATTGTGCATAATTACGACGTAAGCCCCTATGATGAAATTCATTCAAAAATTGAAGTTAATTATTGATTTTCTGGACTTTAAGGATTAAATTGCAATATTTTTTAGGGTTTGATTGCAAATAAGTCAATTTTTCAAGGGTCTTTTGATAATTAAAATTTTTAAAAAAAGAGTTGGCATTTAATGCCGATCGGCATTGCACAATGTCGACCGGCATTGCATAATGCCGATCAAAATTGAACAATGTCGATCGGTATTACATAATTCTGACTCGTAAAAGTTGATTTTTTCGCGTATTTTTATTAATGTTTCAGATTTTTGATTGGTTAAAAATTCAAATTTTATCTTTACAATTATTTGATAAGGTTGTTTAAACACAAAAGGTTTTTTTTGAAATCAAAGAAAAATAAACGCTATCTGATCAGATAGCTCTGTTTCTCCTTTGGAGGAAGTTCAGTATGCGCAGACTCTGTATTTAAAAGTAAAGTCTCTACATGCATGCGTAGGAGGAGGATTTTTTGGTAGAGGATTTTTTTTTCTGGAGAGTTTTTACACAGAGAAAAAAAATGCAGAAACCCTAAAATTTAGACGTGAAGAATACCTTGCACACATCCAGGTCTTCCAAAAGAAACCCCAATTTTGGATACTGCCAGTTTCTTTAAAAGCAATCAAGTCCTAGTCCATAATCAACAAACAATTCAATTTTAACGGTGAAAATCCTAATCTGAGGGGCCAAAAAGGAGCATTTGCATAGCATTTAAATCATCGGTGTTTTTTTCTATGTCATTTTTATTCTTTTTTTTTATGATTTTTTTATTTTGTTATTCTCTTTTTGATTGTTTAATTTCACTACTAATCTGATAACTTGTTTTTTTTATTATGTGCATGTGGATTGAGGAGGATATTGCTTATATTTAAATTAAGTAGAAGGTCTATGGAATGCCATGGAAGAATCTATGTTATTTTCCAGTAGGATTTAGGATTTTTTATTTTTTATTTTTCATTTTCAATGTTCTGTGTAGTTATTTTAATTTCTAGATGTATAATTATTTAATCTTAATTTTGTACGTAGTTTGTAATAGCCCCAGTAGTGGGAATAGTGAAAAATTTAATTTTCTATACTTTAAAATTGATTAGTAATTAGGTTCAATTCGGTAAAAATCAATTAAAATCAATGGTGGTAGTAGCTAAAATTAGGGTTTGCTAATTAATTTAGGATTTTTTTAGAAAATCACTGTAATGTTTATTTGATCCATTTTTTTTGTGTTTTATTTGTTTTGGGCTTGTTTTTATGTTTTTATCTTTTTGAACCCTAAGCCCACGTTTAGGTCTAACCCGCTTAATAAATAGGCTTAAAAAATGATTTAGGTTTTTTTATAATTAAAATCAATTTAGGCCCATTAGGTTAATTAGATTTTAGGCCCACTTAGCTAATTAAAACTTGTCTAGACTTAGCTCAGCTCACTTAATTGTATTTCTTTTAAAATAAATAGACCTAGATCCACATTTAACTTAAATAAAACCAAGTTAGACTTAGGCCAACTAATTTAATTTTTCTTTAAAATTGAATAGACTTAAGCCCATATCTTAGAAAGACTAAAAAATAGATTTAAGCTCATTAATTAATAAAATATAGGCCCACTTTTATTCTATTTCACTTGTAAATAAAATGTAGATTTAGCTAACTTTTTAATAAATTAACATAGTTTAGACTTAAGGACAATGTGATATTGAGTGCATTTTTTACTTGTAATTTTATTGACTTGTTGCCTTTTTGGGTAGATGATGTTAATTAGGGTTTAATAAAATTGCATGTAATTAGAGGATGAAATAATCGTTTATAAAATTATTCTAAATGAACACGAGACTAAGAGAAGTTCGTATTCCGTATCCAGAATCTCCTGGTGGTGGTGCTAATTTTCTTTTAGAGAATTGAGTACCACCAATCAAATTGTCTCAATTATTACCCTGGGTGGCGACTCCTCATCTCCATGTCATGTCTTTGTGACAGTGGTTAGTGTGTTCTCTAAGGCCCGAAGCCTAAACAGCGTCGCAATTGCTAAAATCTTGGACGTGCGCTAAAACCCGCCATCTACAACTATGTCTAATTAAATCAAATTCAAACTCAATTTCATAAAATACACAAAATCAACTTAAACATAAATTCATAAAATTGGAGGCGTAATCAGAGTTACTCAGACAAATTGATTGAGAGAAAATGAAGCCCAAAAGAAGAGCTTCCAATTAAGATCGGTAGCGAGCTCAAAGGTCACTATAATCGTCATTGATAAGCTCTAGAGTCAACTGGCAACCGAGAAGAAAAGAGGAAAAGGAGGACATGGTGGCAACGCTGGGGAAGGGAAAAGCAGCTACTGGTGGTGAGCAAGTGATGGTGACGACATTGGACAGTGTCTGGCGGTGGTTAGTGGTATCAATGATTGTAGAGAAGAAAGGAAGAAAGAAAAAGAAAGAAAGAAAAGGCGCAAAGAGAAAAAGAAGAAAATTTATACATACATATATATATATATATATATATATATATATATATATATATATATATATATATATATATTAAATAATATAAAATAATAATAAATTTTAAATTAAAAGAGAAAAAGAAGAAAATTTATACATATATATATATATATATATATATATATATATATATATATATATATTAAATAATAATAAATTTTAAATTAAAAATAATATTCTAAAATTTTTAAAATATAAACTTCTCCCAAATTAATTATACATTAAACAATTAATCAAAAATTTAAATAAAACTATACAAATAATAAAAATCTCATATATAATTAAATAATAATTAATATTAAATAATGTCATACTTAAATTAATAATTAATAAAAATTTGGTTATAACATTATCTATTCCTAAAAGAACCATTATCATCAAACCTAATATCAACTCCAACTGCACCTAGTTCAATGTGGTTATCATCTTTTGCAACCTCCTTAGAAGGTCTCCTCTGTTTGTATTTTTTTAATTCTTGTCTGGCAGCTATTATTTCTTCATTAACATTATAACCTTCATCTTTAGCATTCATAATATCATCTTTAACCATTACTTCTTCTGCAGCTTCCCCATTTATATTACTATCTTCTTCACAACTCCTATCTTCACCTTCCCCATCTTCACCCTCCTCATTTGCCGAATCTACCTTCTTCCCTCTTGGGTCTACTGCATTTTCAACCTCTTGTCTAAACTCCTCTTGTTCAGCTTCATGACTTTTTTTTCTTTTCATACCCTTATCTTTTTCACCACCTGTTGCCCTAGTGCTTTTCTTTCCTTGTTTTGGCTCACTATTTACTAGTGGGACCACTTTCTCACAACCTCCACTTTTGATACCCTCTATATATACATGGACCACACCATTCTCATCTTTTAACACTTGTAGTAGCTCCATTAATCCCCTATCATCATGCATCTCTTTCAATCCTATGACTCTGACATACCTCCAACTTTGAAATACAACTTCACCTCTTTATATCCCATTTTTTCTATATCATCTAATATGTCTAGTACCCAATTCTGTCTGCATCAAGTCCATGCTTTGGCATAATTTCACCACCAGAATACACAACATCATTTCCCATATTGACCAACCATCCACCATCCATTCTGTCCCTAAAAAAAAAATTTCACAATTAACCATTTGTTTATTTGCTCTACCACTTTGTTAATAGTGGTGAACTCTGATTTGAGAAAAAAAAAATTCTTCATATACAATAAAAAAAAAGCTCTAACTTTATAGATGCAACAAAATAAGCAAAAAAAAAAAAAAAAGTTACTGCATATGCAACAAAGAAGCCCTAACTTTTCCACTTAATATTAACATTACCAAAATCACTTTCAATGCCATTTGTAATGGAACTGAAGGATAAAAGTTACCTTGCTTGTGTCTAATTCAAGAATATTGCAATTCTCCTTCTTCGATAGAAACACTTATTCAATTGCTTTTCATGTAAATTCTCTTTTCAACTCTGATTCCATTGAAGCAAAGTTCTTCTTTTATTTTAAGTTCTTATTCTTTGCTAGGGTTTTTTTTATCAAACAAGCAACGCCACTTTACTCTGTCTCATCAATTTTGTGAACTTTTATTTTGTGTATTTTGGCTGATGCCAATGGGAAAAGAAGAAATAAACTTTAATTTTGCTTTAGTTTACTTTTACCTTAAACACCCTAAGCACTTTAATGATGTGGCAATTATGAGTCATCCTCTTAATCCTAGACGTGTTGACGTGCCATCTTAGTCAGCGTATTTATAAAACACGCGCTATAGTGATAGACATTGTTTGGAAGAGAGGTGTTTATATATGAGGTTATAAGCACACTTAAGTGTTAAACTGATAAAAATAAAAGTTCAGGTGTCAAAGTGATAAATTCGTGCAAGTTCAGATGTCTGGTAAGGTATTATGCCTATAATAAATAGTATTGAGGTTTATTATAATGTTTAATAATGTTACATATTAAGTTTTAGGAGTCAGGACCAAAATATAAGATTAGTTATAAATTTAATTTTTATTAAGTGTTTTAGTTGAAAAATAATATTAAATAATTATTATATTTTAAATTTTTTTAAAATAAAATTTAAAATGATTTGAAAAAAATATTTTAATATTAACGTAGAAAAGTATGTGGTGTATAAATATATTTAGAATTTGAATAATATTAAAATATATATAATAGTGTTTTACTTATAAAATAATACTAAATAAATATTTTATTTTAATAAAAAATTAAAATTTTTAATAATTTAACACGTTAAATTTTAGAGTAAATATTTAAATATAAAGATAAATATTTATCGAATTTATATATAGATTCTATTTATATTGGATAGATATTTTATTGGACAAAAATGAAACTCACAATTTGTATTTTGTAGTGAGCAGAGTACTTACTGAGTGGGCTCATTTCAAATGTCCGGTTCAGTCCACTCCACACTATTATATATACAATATGATCCAAAACGAAGGCGTCCTTTTTGACCGCTTTCCTTTTTGTAAATTCCTGTTCTTTCTGGTCTTTCTTCTTCTTCCACCTGTGCCTGTACTGCAACAACAATCTAACATATACACACAGCTTACTGAATTGATATCCTTGCAATTCCCTTTTTTTTTTTGACCGTTCTACAGGTACTTTTATTAAATCCATATTTCACTTTTTATTTTCTTTCTCGGCTTTGTGTCTGATTTTTGTTTTTTTTAATATGCAATATTTTGGTTTCCTTTTATAAATTGTAGTATATTTTCTGTTCTTGGATATGGGTTTTAGTTTAGACTTGATTATATGGCTTTCAGATATATCCGCTGATTGTGTGAATCCATTTGTGACTTGCTCACTTCCTGAATCTGTTTGAGATTTGCTCACTTTTCACTTTGTGTAATCTTTCTTGAAAATTCAAATTCTTGACGAGGATTTTAAGATTTGCTTGTAACACTTCCACAGAGCATTTGGAGTTTAAAATTTTCCTAACAGTTCTATAGCCTCAGAAGATAGTGTCTAATATATATTTTTTTCCAATGGTTTTAGGCCTGCATGCCCTGTGCAACATCATTAGTGATAAGAAGCTGGCATTGATCGTTTAAGGAATGTGGTGAACAGTTGAAGGAAGAGTGTTCACGGCCTCATAGTTGACAAACCTTGAAAGCCCACCTCAAAAGCAGGGCTGTCTGTTACAACTTTATAATTGATCATAATTTCTTTGTATCCGAACAAGCTCCATTAGCATCCATGTCTGCCTTAGTATTTGCATCCCCAATTCACACATCCACTACAACAACATCTAGACTCAAACCCAAGCCAAAACACAAAGTGAAAACTAATCTATCACTCACCGCAACCCCAATTATACAGGCTAGTTTCTCTGACCCGTTTGTTCTCCAACTCGCAGAGACCCTTGAAGATTCCCTTTCTCCCTGTCCTTCTCTACAGAAACTGAGGGACTCTTCCTCCCAGTCTCTTCTTTCCACCCCTTGGCCCTCCCGTAGGGATGAGCCCTTTCGGTTCACTGACACTTCATTTATCAAGCAGTCTCAAATTCATCCAATCTCTAAGCCACCACAATTTGACCATGTAACAAACCTTTCAAAGGATACCCAGTTGCCAAATATTGTTATTGTTGATGGGTTTATTTTGAATTCTATTTTAAATTCATCGAATTTACCTCATGGTGTTTTTGTTGGTAGCCTGTTAAGTGACTCGGAAGATAAAATCACCAAAGTGGTAACCAAATATTTTGATGATTTCCAGTGGGGTGATTTGTTTTGGTCCATCAATGGATTAGGGGCACCAGATGTTGCTGTCGTTTATGTTCCTGCAGGGGTTAGAGTAGAGAATCCAATCCATGTGAAGTATGTTTCAGTTGAGGGAGGAGAGGAAGGATCAAGCAAACTTCCAATTTCAAATCCAAGGGTGGTAGTGGTAGTGGAGGAGGGAGGAGAGGTTGGGATAATTGAGGAGTTTGTGAGTGCAGGGGTTGATGATAAATGTTATTGGGCAAATTCAGTTTTGGATGTGATGATTGAAGAAGGTGCAAAGGTTACACATTCTTATATTCAAAGTCAATCCTTAAAATCTGCCCATATCAAGTGGACATCAGTTAAACAGGTGAGTTCTTTTTGTGTACTTTGTATCTGTGATTTTGTTCGCAATTTACTAAATTTAGTTTTTGTAAATTGTATTGTTTTTAATATTCAGTTAGAAGTTTACGTTCAGTTTGGGAGAGATGGTAGAGTTGAGTTCATTACATGTGTTAACTGTTGGGGTTTGGTTTGTAATACAAAATTCATGTATCTCACTGGCCTTAAAGTAAAAAAAATTCACATTGAACATCATTAAAGTGAAAAAATTGGTGTCAGTGCCCTTAAATACTTGGTAGTGGAAACCATAGGATGCAATATGTCTCTATTTGCTTTTACTATTTCTTGAAGGATATGAGATAGACCCTTGTTCTCTTCTTTACCTTTTGGATTTCCTTCTAAACTAATGAACTTTTCTTACTTCCCTTCCCCAGACAATTGCAAAATCAAAATTGTTAGGCCAAAATTATTTCTTATTCAGATTAGAAGTCAACACATACTAGACATTAATATGGTTGGTGCTGTGAAAACAATGCATTGAATCTTGTAGACATTGAATGCTATAAAATAACCAAAATTCAATGGAGATGATTCCCCTTGCTTTTCTTAGCTACTATTTGTTCAACAATCCTCATAAGCTGCAATGTGTTATGTTTTGCACATCAAATTTGTAGGCTACATTTGTGACAAATGGTGTTTTTATTAAGATTATTGTGCTCCATATCTCAGGTATTAATTACTTGTTCAGAAATACTTGTTTTCATATTGAATATGATTCATAAAAAGATATGTTTAAGATTTAGAGTCAATCCATTTTTTCCATTATGTGATTGTGCTTATAATTGCATGTGAGTTTAACCAATGTGCAAATTTTGCTTTATACTTATTTACGACAGATATTATCGTGAGACAAAAAAAGAACTAAAAATATTATTTCTTCCACGTTGTGGGGGAAAATTAAATGGACTTGATAGTGATCAATAACAAAAGAAGTATGATAAAAGTTTGATTTTAAGTTGATCAAATGCAGAAATCAGCTAGCACATATGAGCTCATTGAGGTAAGTGGTGGTGGAAAATTGAGCCGGCACAACCTTCATGTTCAGCAACTGGGCCCAGATACTACTACAGAGTTGTCAACATTTCATTTATGTGTCAGTGGCCAAACGCAAGATCTACACAGTAGGCTAATCTTAGATCATCCAAGGGCCGTTTCTCGACAACTTCACAAGTGCATTGTTGCTCATTCACAAGGACAGGCTGTTTTTGATGGGAATGTAAAGGTTAACAGGTAAGGTGGTTGTCTTCATTTACTTGTGGCTCTTGGTGCTTTCATTATTGGTGTCTTGTTTTACTTGTGTGCTGAGAATTTGAAAATTCTCAACTATATATGCTAATTTCCATCCTAAATGCATGTAATCTGTTGTCATTTCTATATTGGGTCATACGGTTAGATTTGAGACATCATCTCTTCCCAAGGTGATCAGACCTAATTGTAATTAGCAGTCATTTCAAACTCATTTAGTGGCTTTTCTTCCACTAAATTTCATATGCATCTAATGTTAGAAATATAAGCAAACGTGAAATTGGCATTTATACATTTGATATTGTTCTTTTGGGAATTAATCCTGTATGCATGTGGACATTCAGAAAGGAAATGAACACAAACTTGTATATGTTATGTCCTGTGTTGGCAAGGAATATGATTTGGGGCAATCCCTCAAGTTAACAATGTCCTATTATTTAATACATCTTGCTTGTCAATAGAGCAGCACAGTTCAAAATATTTATGGCACATCCTATGCACAGTTCTAAAGATGTTTATTGTCCATCTTACGTTATAAACGTTTCTCAGGCCTGTTCTTTTATACTGCAGATATGCCCAACAGACTGATGCTGGACAATTAACAAGAAGCCTCCTTCTGGAACCACGCGCAACTGTAAATGTCAAACCCAATCTGCAAATTATAGCTGATGATGTAAAGTGCTCCCATGGAGCTGCAATAAGTGATCTAGAAGAAAGTCAGATCTTCTACTTTCAGGCACGTGGTATTGATTTAGAGACAGCAAGAAGGGCTCTTGTACTTTCCTTTGGAGCTGAAGTGATCGAACGATGCCCATATTCTTTTGTTAGAAAGCAAGTTGAGACTCAAGTCAAAGAATTGTTGAGTTCAATCAATCAAGAATCCTCATAGCCAGTGGCAATGGATGATCTGGAGGTTCGTGTTTGATTGAAAATTTTGAACAATTAAATTGTTCAACTAGAAAAAGGAAAAGTTGTCCAGTAGCTGAATTGAAGTTCATGTTCGTTTCAATTAAGCTTCTTACCGTTCCATTTGTTTTCTTCCATGGATGCTAGGTAGTGAGAAATTGGTGGTGGAAGTATCCCATTGATTATGAACTATGGTTTCTCTTCAAAATTTTGGATCGGCAAAAAACACGTATTGTAAATCTACAATGAGAACAGGGAATAAAATCATTTTCTTCTATTTTCTTCACAGGTCTTGTACTTAAAATTAACGAAACTCGTCAAATAATAGTTCCTAGCATTATATTCTGATATACTCTGGTTTTGGAATCTCTGCCAGTAGCTTTACTGTCAGTTTTAGTTTTTGGCAGTTCCAGCAGCTTGTGATGCTATGGTTGAGTCAAAATGCTATCAAGTTTGAACTTCACATAACTCTAAAATTAGTATTTTACAGCTCTATTCGTGTTTGATCGAATTTTTCTTTTTTTTTTTGGTTTTTAGCTTGTTTGATTAAATAACTTTTGTAATGGAATTCGACTTGGTTAATTATATGAAATCAACTTGAATTCAAATTCAAAAATAAGATACTAATATAATTATATTAAAATAAATAATAGTAAATATGTACAAGTTTAATTAAGTTTTGTGAGTCTATCAAGTTAAATATTAAAAATATAAATTTAATTTATTAACCACCTCAAATAGTTTGAACTTTATCAAGTTGATTTTAAAATTTTTTTGAGTCAATTTCTTATAATTTAAGAGTGAGTTTATTGTATTAAATATTAAGAAGTTTAAACTTAACTCCTTGGCTCCAAGTTCAAACAGGTTGAACTCTATTGAGTTGATTTTAATTTTTTTTCTAGTCAACCTCAAATTACTTGTGAGTGAATTTTAGTAAGTTAGAGATTTAAGAGATCTCAGTTTTCCCACATTGAAAATTGGTGAAGTTTATAAAATCTTTATATGTCTTCTTTTCTTGCTTAGCAGCTGTGTTCGTAGAAAGGAGAGATGGTTGGCATCTCCCCTGACATGGACGAGAACGGCTTCGGCTTATTTGAACACATACGGTTAAGGCAACCCACCTTCGGTGGATCTATAACCAAATTTTTTTCATTTCTGTTTCTGTGGTCTATATTCCCTTTTAGCAATTTCTTTTTGTGCAATTTATGGAAAAATTGTAGTGACTAATAAGCATGCACAAAACTTTTGCTTCATTGTGCTCTATCCATATGCTCATCATGCCTTGTCATATCCTGACATAAAAGATTGAAAAAGAGATAAATTACTCATCTTTTCTCTTTTCTTCCTCTTTTAGTTTCTCATAAAAAAGGGTCATTTCTCATTTGTGGTAGTCAGCACCCATTTCCAAAAAATATTGCAAAAGCCATAACTTTAGTCCATTTTATTTAAAAAACAAATTTTATAAATAGAAAGCAATGCCTTTTCAAATAACGTTAAAATATTTCATATGATTTTACGTTTGTGAAGAATTTAAGATAAAAATAGAGATAATGATATTGTCTTCTACTTGGAAAATGCTTATTGGATTGGACCTGCTAAAGCGAGTCCAGGCTTTTGCAACTTATAATCAATGGCAGGCAGATGGGGATATGCACACTTTTTTTCTTCTGTTGTTTTCTGATTTTCCATGTTTAATTAACAGGGTTTTTGCCACACACAATGGATACCAAATCAAAACAAATTTTTCTTGAATTTATGTCTCCAATTTATAGTTGAACTCATGAGTGCTGCTTATATGTACAAATTTCTAGTCAACATTGATCTCAAAAGGATTAAGCTTACCAAAATAAAAACAGCTATAATAAAGTATCTTATCTCAGGAGTCAAGAAGACCAACCCTTTGTAGAAAAGCACGTGAGACCAATTACAAGAGCCTAATGAGAGGCGATCAAGTCAAGGATATGTATGCTCTTCACCCTTAGTTTCACTCACAAAGTGGATTTGGATTTCATAATTGGTTGGTTCACATTGGCCACATATATATCGCCAAAAATAGGTTAACTGACTAGGAGTGCACTGTCCTATAATTGGCATGGCATCTTGCCCTTTATAGGAATTATCAAGAGCAACTATCCAGACAGCTATTGCAGGTTGATTGTTTAGTCACTTGCATTACAAACACTCATTTTTGTGTATGAAAATTTCTTAAAATGGATGATTAATAGTGCAGACTAAACTGTTGATTACATATTTTTGAAACACTTCCCTCAAGAGCATTCCCAAGCAAGGTAAAAAGGAGTTCTGCTTCTATCAGCTTTACATCTCAAGAATCATTTATGATCAATTTACCTACATTAACTGTTGTTCCATTAAGCAACTGCAAAAGGAGGTCCATCCTCCTTAAAAGTAAAACATGATGTCTAATATTCAGTCCATTGATAAAGCAGTCCTATCTTCCATTATTCCCCCAAGCAGATAAATGAAACAAATTGCAAAATGTTTATCATGCTATACAATTTGGCTAATTTTCTCTGCTCTTCATATGGAGCAGCTCTTATTCAATCGATGCAACTTCCAAGCTTTCCAATATGAAAAAAAAAATTCTTTTCTACCTACGAGGAAATCACTTTTTCTTTTATTTGTCAGAATCACTAGTATCTAAAACTTATTAAACTCTAACTATTTCAGTACAATCTGAGTAGAACCATAAGAACTGCAAATACCTTTTAGTAACTATTCAATATAATTGTGTACATCATGATTTAAATTTGAAACATTGCTTAAACTAAAATAGTTTTCTACCAATGGTGGAAATCAAATTTGGTAATTTATCCAAAGTGTATACAGAATATATAAATTTCCCGTGAATACTTTTAGTTAATTGTCCAATGGTCATAAAAAAATTAAATAAAATTTCAAATTTATTTGCATAAATAAATGGTCCTATCATGTGTTTTATTGCATGCACCTTTCATAAACCTAACCCAATTTTAAATTCTTAATGGAAGTGATAGTGATTCATCAAAATTTATGTCAGAGAAAAAAATTCAAGAAAATGTACATTTTTTTACAATAATCAAAAAATTAAAAATCAAACCAAATCAATTTTTTACTTTGATATGATTGTTATTCAATTCCATATCAGTTTAAAATTTTAAAAATTATAATTATTCCGGTTGAATTTAGTTTGATAATGCCTCATCAAAAATTTATGTCAAAAAAAGGAAGTCAGAGGATGAAAAAATGCAGCAAAATGTGCTTATACTTTTGTTTTTTGACATGGCTAGTCCAATCAAATCCTACTCAAAGAAGCACAAGAGCAAATGAAATGGTCCTCGAACAAGTGCCAATCTACTATGACTATTTCCATTCCACCTCTCAAGTGCAACCTCACAACAACAAATAATTCCCGCAAATGGTGAAGCAGTCACCAATACCGTCTCAAACACTCAAACCACATGAACACCATGTCATGTCTTTCAATTTCTGTTAATTACTAAGATTAGATGGCAAGTGTCATCAAACTATAGCATCTAGCATCAATAAACTGTATAATAGGAGACACCTCTCTTCTTTTAAATAAATGATAAATCAAATCTTATACCTTAAAATATTTTTAAAAAAAAATTACTATTTAACTACTTTTTCATTTTCAGAATTTTTGATATTGAAAATTATACTATTAAACAATACTAAACAATTTAACTTTTGACAACTAAGGATAATTTTTTATAGCATGAAGTGAGTCACATTATTCTTTTTAGACATATCAAAACACAGCCTTATTGATAAAGTTTTGTTTCTTAATTTTTAAATAAAGTTTTATTTATTTCTAATTAATTTTTTATGATCTCCAAAATGCTAAACTCCCTCGTAATACAGTTTTTTTTTTTCTTTTTATTACAGTGAAGTTATGCGTGTGTTTTTTAAGAAAAATCTATATATTAAAAGGCAGCATCAAAGAGAGGATAAATCCTCTAGAACAACAGAATAAACGGAAGAAGGAGCTTCTTCCATCAGAATAATATCCGACTGCAACTAAATTTATCTTCCTAGGAATAAAAGAAAAGGACACAAATTCAAAAGACAAAGACAATTGTTTAATGTCTTCAAGTAACAAATGGAAAGTTGAAAAAACATGTGTGAAAGGATGTAAACCAGAAACAAAGCATCCTCTCTGTCTCCAGTCTCCACCTCAACTCAACGGAAGCAGGCGTCCTGTGCTAATTGAAAACCATAAAGAAGAGCTTGAGCTTCAAGCATCTCCACTTGATATAAAAAAAAAAAATTAATTAGAAATAAAAATAAAAATAAACTAATTAATTTTTTATCATCTCCAAAATGCTAAACTCCCTTGTAATACAGTTTTTTTTTCTTTTTATTACAGTGAAGTTATGTGTTAGTTTCATTTATTCTTAATAAGGTTTTATCTTAGAATATGAAATTTAGTTTATAAAATAGGTGGAGAAATTTTTTTTTTTAAATTAGTTGAAACGGTTAATTTTCGATCATAATAGGAGAGTTCAAATCTTATTTTTTATATCTTTTATCACTAGAGTTACTATATATATATATATATATATATATATATATATATATAATAAGGTAAAAAAATATATATGAACAAAAAAATGAATGAAAAAAAAAAAAGGAAAAACATGGTAACTGTACTACTTTTATACATATTTTCTTAAAATGCGAGGGTAGCAATAAGTGGAGAAAAGATCACTATTAAAAGAGCCACTGTATGGTAGACGATAACGGAATTCCATTGACCATTTGTACATATATTTATGAGAGAAAACAACATTTGATAGATCGATTTGGACCCATCAAATTAATTACAATGTTAATCATGAGAGCAAAAGCTCATCTCATTGATATATTATATTAATTAATGGGTGATTTGATTTATAAAAAAAATAAAGATAGAAATTAAAATTAAAATGATTAATTTTGATTTTAATTTTTAATATTTAGTTGACTAAAGTCTACATTATTGATATTCCATATTTGTATCCTCCCTTGAAAGAGACTCCAATCCCTAAAAGAAAAAATTATTTAGAATCAACACTGACAGAGGAAACTCAATTCTCTAAGGACAATAACCTTATCAACAAGGAGATACAATCCAATTAGATTTATATTTAATTTCTCCCTATATATATCCTTCATTCCTTTTCATATAACATAACATTCATCTTGTGATTATTATTTTTTCTCAAGATTTTTACTAATTTAGACATCAGATTATTTGCGAGAAAACCTCACATTTCACCTCTTATCTTTTATGATGCATATACAAAATTCGAAAGATTTCTCAAATTGAGTTATTAATTATTATGAAAATATTATTCCTCCCATAGAAATCACTCATTCAATTTACCTTTATAAATAAATAATGAAGGATTCTCATATTTTCTTAAGAATCAAGTCACAATAAATATAAATTAGTCAAATATTCAATATTGTTATATATTATTAAAATTTATGAAATAAAAAATATTTTTAAAACAATAAAATATACAAATTAATAAAATTAAGTATTAAAATATTTTAATAAAAATAATTATTAAAAATTACTTTTAATATTTTAGTAAATATTATTAGTAATTTATAATATATAAAAAATAATTATAAAAATATTTTCATATATAAGCAATATTGATTTTGATTCTAATTTTGTAGAAAATCAAACAATTTGTTAAAATTTTCATTTGATTTTTAATTTCCTATTTTGATTTCGATTTTAAAGTATAAATCAAAAGATATGTTAATTTTTTATACAATAAATGAGTTTACACCCCAAATTAATTAAATTGCTCAATAATATTAGCAAAATATAATTATTTTTCAATTTTTTTTAAAAGTATCCAAAATTTAAAGTATCCATTAAATTGAGATATACTCCTATCCTTATATCTATCACATGTATGTACAATTTTAATTTATATGTTCTGCAAAAAATAACTTTAACATACCTCTATGGTCAAAATTTTTATTTAAGAGGAGAGTTCAATCTCCTAATTTTATTTAAGAGGAAAGTTCAATTTTCTAATTTTTTTAAATTCTCCTATTTCAAGTTAAGAGGCTCATCAATCAGAGCTAATTTTAAAATAAATAAATAAATAAAATTTAGCATGGGATATTTAATAAAAAAGTTCAAAGTATTATTGAAAAATAAACCCTGTGACTATGTACTACTGTCTAGACAAAACAGGAAAACCAATAAAAGAGATATTTCAGGTTAGTGTATTTAGATCATAATCATAATTGACTCTTCCTTGGTTGCTTTCTGATCAATGAAATGGTTGTTAAAAAAAAATTGACTGATCAGGGAAGTGTTCATTTATTTATTTACTTTTTATATTGTATAAGGAAAATTGGAAACATAACAAGAGATTTGGATATTAAATCAAGATTTCACCAATGATAAAAATATATATATATATATTAACTTACAATTATATACAACACAAATCATTAACTAATTAAATCAAAAAAATTAAAGTGGTTTATACCTTCTATTTTTTTTTATTTCTTACTTTATATCGTGAGAGCTTTTTTAATAAAATTTATTTCATTTTTTAAGAAAATTTGAAAAATCAGACGATATATAATTAATTAGTACTGTAGGCCAAAATTATTGGTGAGATGCACGTGAACCTGCATTCTTTGATATAAATGGAATTGCTAATCATACTGTTAATTAATGGTGATTAAGGTAAATAATTAAAGAATAAGTAAAAGGCTGTGACTTGGCATCTACAACTAGAAATGGCAGAAAGGAAAAAGAGAAAACGACATCACCTAGATGACAGAAAGTAGAAAAAGACATATGCAACGCAAGCATGCATATTACTGGTCAAGATTTTGGAACATGAGAGTACACATTAATTTTTAGAAAATGGAATCTCCAACTAAAGTGGCTATCCTATACATAAAGTTTATCCAATTCCAGACCAAATGCATAATTTTATCCCTAAGTTTTACTCACTTATTTATCTTTTATATCCTTCAGTTTTTACTTTTTCTGATAGAGGTCTAATAGACTGTGAATGACACAATAAAGATAATTATTCCATTAACATTTGTTATAAAAGTGATCATTTCTATTCATATCAGTGGATGATGATGATGGATGTTCGAACTCAAATCTTCACAATTCTCATAAGTATCACTGAAAATTGACTTTTTAATTTTTATTTTTAGTTTATCTAATCCTTAATTTAATAATTGAAGTATAAGATATGTCTAAATTAAAAATTTAAAAATGCAGTAAAACATTTAGAGATGAAATAAATTTAAAATAAAAATAAAATGTTTTTGTAAATAAAATAGATTTGAATTAAATTTTTTTTAAATGTGTAATAAAAATTCAATAAAAATTGAATAATTTAATAAAAAAGAGCTAAAAGATACTTTTTCTTTCTTTCCTTTTTTAGGGATAAATACATGTTTCAATTTTTTCACTTTTACTATTTTGGTATTCAAATAATTTTTTTTCCATTAGGTCTCTCAACCTATAAAAAAATTTCTAAAGTTGTGTCTCTAGCAAATTTACAAGCTAAGTACTCATACATTGTAAACAGTAAATGCCTTTTTTAATATTAGATTATTTTTTATTTTTAATTTAAAATTTTATTTTTTCATTTATATATATTGATTTTGAAAGAAAAATTATATTGAATAATATTAAAATAAAAAAATTACACTATTATTATTGAAAATAAAAATTTATTTTAAAATTTTCTAGGAATGGTAAAAAACTTACAATTTAAAAAAATATAAATAAGTAAAATTTTATTTATTATAATTAAAAATAAGAAATAAAAAAATTTTTTGATAAATAAAAATTTTATTTTATTAAAATTATGAATAAAAAATTAACTTCAACCATTTTAATTAATAAAATAAAAAGAATAAGAAAAAAATAATTTTTCAATTTAATATGATAAATAAAAATACTTTTTTTATTTCTAATAATTTTAAAAAATAATTAGAATACAAAAGAAAATAAATTTTGATATAAAAGAAAAGTATTTAAATTAATATACTATTTAAAATAAGACATATAAATACTTTAACCTATGAAATCTATTAAAAACATTATTTTAGAATATTTTTACATATTCAAATACCTAATTATAAAAAGAATTATTCAAACCAAAACAGTAAAAGTGAAAAATTTAGATAATATTTACTTTTATTTTTATTTTTACTCCCAAACAGTAATTTTAAAAGGAAAGGCATAGTGTATTTTGGTTCACATGCTTGATGCTTCACATACATGGCTTCTAAATGGTATGCTTTTTGCCTTGAGCATGATAGATTCTTCAAAAGCTTTTAAGTTTTGCTTTAGATAAATGGATTTTCTTTTTTGAAGGAGAAGGAAATGAATTGGTAAAAGTTTTTGTTTTATGATTTTTATCGTTAATTTGCTGTTTCGAGTACAAAAGCTTTACTACTTTAATTCATTATTATTATTATTATTATTTCTTTCTTCTTTCTTTAATTATTGTTGTCCATGAATTAGTTAAATTTCACATAAATTAAGTTCGTTTAATTTTTAGATAAGAATTACAGTTTATGTTTGAATAATTAATGACCAAATTATTTAAGTCTAATTATGGTTTAACACCAAGTTTAATTTGAATTTGAGGACAAAGAATTATATTACACATTTGGTATGCATATATATTAAAACTTTATTTCTATACATTTTTTAATTAAAAACTGAAAGTAATAGAGCATTAAGGTTATGTACAAGTTTGAAATTTGAGTTATAATATTTTTAATATAATTAAAAAATATATTTAACAATTTTTAAAAATATATTAAGTGTTATTTTTTTAAAATATTTTTATTAAAGTAGCATTTTGAGTTTTCAACATAATATATATAGTCGTATTAAATTAATTATTGATTATAAATTTTATTTTTAAAAAATATTAAATATATTTTAAATATTTCTATTTAAATAACATTTCAGTTTGAATCATAATATATAATCATATTAATTAATTATGAAAAACTTTTATATTCCTTATAGTATTATCCGAATCCAACCTTCATATTACAAATAAATTTATTTCCCTTTCAGAAAAAATTATGATAATTGATGGAATAATGGATTTAAATGTAACATAAAAAATATATAAACTTAAAATAAATTCTATTTTTCTAAGCTTTTTTGATATTGGCCTCACCAAGCAAAGGGATGTGCGATATCCTTCGGTGTTTGCTTGTGTGAGGCGTGAGTTAGTCTGGTGGCAGCCAATCCGCGGCACGCTCTACACACGGATCTCGTGTGCCCCCTCTAATTAAATGCCTTGCTTTCTCCTTTTTTTAAATTCTTAATTTCAAACTATTTATTTTTAATTTTGTTAAAAAAAAAAACAAGAAAATATATTGACTGTGACAAATAATATGCTATTGTTTTTAATATATTAAGCAAAATAATATCTATTAATATTGCAGGTAGTTGAAGCCGCTAGACTATTTAATTTTTGACGAAATAGCCTTTGTTTTTTTTAAATTCAACAGAAAATAATATATTTTATTAAATGTTGTTTCATATATCATATAGTATTAAGACTACTATAACAAGATTAATTAAATTAGTGCAAATATTATTATAATGCTTTAAATACATTGAAAAATATTTTATAAATTTTATTTTTAAATATTTAAATAATTATTTTAAAAGTTGAATGAATAAGTTGGTGAAAACTAATAAATTTGAAGTGACAAAAAAAGATGAAAGCTACTAGTATTATTTTCCTCACGCACATAGCACAGGCAATTATGGTTCATCATGCCCACTCATGGTGGATGTGTAGATTTTTCAATCTGGTACTAGGTTTGGATCTTAATAATATCCCCAAATTCAAAGATATTTTAAAATTTATTTATTCATCATTTAAGATGATAATTAGAATTTATTTTTTTAAAATCTTTTTAAATAAAAAGTAAAATTCTAAATTTTACGCTTACATTTATATATATATATTTTAAATCTAAACCACTCGTATATAAATTCGATAAAAGTTTAGTTGAAACAATTCATGCTATATGACTAATGAAAATTCACATATCTATCTCTTTACCTTATGATATATTTTTATTTTTATTTTCAGAAATAATGTTATGCAATGCAATGATATTCACGTGAGTTAAAAGAGAAGCTGCAAACATATACTATAATCTACATCCATTAGTTCATGTGCTGCTAAAGGATTGTGAGCCTTTTTTCCTTAAAGGTTGGTTTTTTCCCCTACATTTCACACCCCCTTTAGCTCATAAATTACTGCATTCAAATTCGTTTCATGAAACATAGAAGTGAAATGCCACCAATTATCATTTTAAACCACTTTTTCAAATCGAATTTGCAGATTGAGGGAGTTAGAAAATTTTATTTGGAGACCGATTATTAATTTAGTATACAAGATATGAGGAAAGAAAAAGAGAAATAGATATTTAGTCTCTGATTACCATTAGCTAACTAAAAAATTAACTATTAGATCAAAACCTCACACACATGCATAACTTATTTACTGAAATCTTAAACAAAAATTAACACAATTAGAAAGTTTGAAGATTCATTTGCTGCTAATTAGTTAATTTTAGGGAGTCTATGGACTAAAATGTAATATGTCAGTTAATGAAGGACTAATGAGCATATGAGATGCACTGAAATGTTTTCTGAAGGTCCCTCCTCTATCAACGCCTGAATTTATCTGTAATACTACAGAAAGTTCATTTACATTTTATCTTTCTCACTTGGCTAGGATTTTTGGTATCAACATTATAAATCAACAATTTAGGGTCAAATCACAAATAAAAAATATTTTAAATTGTTTAAAATAATCCAAAAAAATAGGATTTTTAAATTTTACCATTCACAAGTCAAAACAAATTAAGTAGTATTAGCAGCTAAGAAAAATAAATTATTCTGAAATAAAATAAAATATAAATATAAATTCAAAATATGTATAAAAAAGGGAACTCTCATTCTTTTTCTCCTGTCTGAAGTCCTCGCCTGTCCACCGTCGACCACACCACTTCCCTGCTTACGTCACATATTTTCCTAGTCAGAAGCCACGTGGCATTAAATCCAATTATATAAAGCTCTCCTTCCTTATCGGATACCCCACTGCCCCAAACAGAACAAAACAAATAAAGAAACTCCTCCCTCTTCATCTCCGTTGGACACCCATTTCGATTAATAAATTACATTACAACGGCGTTGAACTTTTTGAAAATAATTATAACTTTAACAGAAACACAGAGGGACCTTTGACCGGACCGAACTGGAAGTGGTGGTGGTGGTGGTGGTCGTCGTCGTCGCCGGAAAGTTTTTTTGTTGTGGATATTTTGTAGAAAGGAGACAGAAAGAGAGAAATGGCGACGCCGTTACCGGAATTGCAGAGAGCAACTGCAGCAGTTTCTTCTTCTTGTTTAGAGAGCAACAGCAGCAGCAACAATAACAACGAGCAAACAAAGTCTCCGATACTTTTGTTTCTTTACTTTCATAAAGCCATTTGTAATGAGCTTGATTCGCTTCGTCAATCAGCTTTGGCTTTTGCTACTGGTCAATCTGTGGTCGATGTTGATGCTCTTTTCGAACGCTATCGTTTTATCAGATTGATGTATAATCACCATTCCCACGCCGAAGATGAGGTAGGTAACGGTTTTTAAGGTTTCATCATTTCTTATATGATCAATTTTAGCCCTGGCTCTTTTGGTGATGATGCATTCAGCTGTTTTGCTTGTATTTTTTTTTTATAGAATTTGGCGATTACTATTGCTTTTATGCTCTTTTTTTTTTTTTTCAATTGAATAGACAATCTTGCAAAATCATCTCGTTTTCAAATCATGATTTCATTTCTTCTTGAATGCCTTTTTTTTTTCCCAATGAAAGAATTGAATTTGGCAACTGCCAGCCTTGCAAACACAGAAATTGACTAAGTATTATTCACTTGAATTCAATTCTTGCAATTTATTACTTTCCAAGCACATACTGTTTAAGTCCAAGTTCGAATGCTGGACCTACTTGAGCAGTTTCTGTTGCTGGTTTTTCTTTTTCTTGTCTTCCAACACTTGTTATACTTATAAAACTTACGGCCTTGTGAGACAAGGTTAATGACTATATTTGGCAATTTTCTCTTTAAAATGATTATGCCTAGCTGTGTATTTGAGACAAGTTGAGTCGCCATATGTAGTCAAGTTGAGCCAAGCAGAACTCAACTATCTTGCACATTTAATTGAGATGAACATGAATACGAAGAAATAAAGCTTGATCAAGTAGAGTTCTCAGCTTTGAGTTATTGATTCAACTCCTGATTATCACAATAACTTTAAATAAAAAATTTAAGAATATCTATATAAGTTTGAATTAGTTTAAAGAAGTCAATAAGCTCCAGTTTAAACTCTATTAAGCTTTTGAGCTACTCTTTACAATATATAATCATACTTGAATTGATCTTCACAATAGCAGGAACTACTGAAGCTCGAGTTCAACTCAATCAAAGAATTTGAATTTAAGTATTTTACATTTAATTATAAAATGTAAAATATAATTAGATTTACACCCATGCAGATAGTCAGGTGCACCTTAGATATAGAATGAGAGTGTATATTTAAGTCCAAGGAATCGTATTCCAAATCCTTTTAGAAATAACTGAATGATAGATGTTATTTTCAGGAAACTTTTTGATAATTTCAAATATAAAAAATATCATAAGAAATTTGGATACTTTGTTTACTGACCAAAAATTTAAAATTGCTTTGAATCCTTCTAAGAATATGATTCTACTCTAATGCATTAATCCTGTGATTTGAAGAGCAAGAAGTTCAACCGCACTGCCTGCTAAGATTTACTTGTCACATTAGAACTCAGAATCTGATAATTGATGACCATTTTATGACTTCCAGCTTCTAGTTGCTTTGAGAAGGACTAATTTATAGAGAATTTTTTCTGTACTCTTAGATATATGATTTTTATAAGCATTTGCTGCAATTTTTGGATTTTTGTCATTTCTATTTTGAATCCCGGAAGGAGTTGAACGCAAGATATCATAGCAGTCATGGCAGTATGAATTTTTGGAAAATGCAGGTAATTTTTCCAGCTCTAGACATACGTGTCAAGAATGTGGCGCAAACGTACTCACTTGAGCACAAGGGTGAAAGTAGTCTTTTTGATCAACTATTTGAGCTGCTTAATTCTTATATGCAAAATGATGAAAGTTTCCCAAGGGAATTAGCATCTTGTACAGGAGCCCTTCAGACATCACTTAGTCAGCACTTGGCAAAGGAAGAGGAACAGGTGACCTTTCATTTCTCCCTTTATTGTTTTTAATCTTACACTATGATGTAATATGTGTTCTCTCATATAAGTAATGTCTGATGCTTTGTGGAATAATTTGTTCTTTGTCCACCTGTGAAGGGGATTTTGGAATTTGTAGGTGGATTTTACATGTTATCCTATAGAATGTAGACTAATTGTTTACAAGTTTAAATAGCATTGGCATGCAGTTGTCTACACAGCACATAACAGCATGTACTTTCATGGCTACATAAAAATGGAAAAAAAATAAGGAACCAACTCAAATAAATTACCAGCATATTAAGGTTTAAAAAAAGTGTCCAACAAAATCTTATACTGCCGGATTTATCTTCCAACCAAATCTTATACTGCAGGAAATTTCATCCAGTTGTCTTGCTGGTTACTTTTGGGACATTTGCTATGATGGGGAATTTGGGATATGACACTATATCCATGCTGCTTGAAAGTTTTGAATGCTGCACTTGAACAAATAGAAAAACATGCGAGAATTTGAGCCTTTATTATGTTGTTGAATGTGTATCTTTGATTCATTTCTTATTGCCTATATTTTGCTCATCTTATTCTCTCATATACCATCACTCTGAGTGCTTTGTACACCATGTACTTAATCTGGTAGTTGAAGTTATTGTTCTTACCCAATTAAATAAGAAAAGAAAAGATGGTTAACCATTGGCGGTTAGCATGGTTGCTTGATGATGATGAAAAGTGCAAATGAGGAACATTTATGACTTATTGTTCTTGTGGGCAACTATGCAAATGCAAGATTTTGGTAACTCTCTATTTGGGACTCTATAATCAACTTATGCCAGGTTGGCCATATGGATTCTTTTTCTCCACTCTAAGCAGTTGTGATCTCCTTCTTCAAAAAGTTGTAGAGCCTCTAGATCATCTTTAATCACTCTTCTTCATCTTAGTTTAGGTCTATTTCATTTTTCACTTTATAGGTATTAACATGGCCAACCTTTCTAACCAGTGTGTCAGTATATCTACATCCCATATGATGAAGCCATTTCAGTCTACGTTCTCTCGACTTATCTCAATAAGAACCACTCCTATCTTCTCTCTAACACTCTTTACATGGAACACTTTGACTTTCCACTCCACTTTATAAAAGTGATGTAACTTCTACATTTGTTTTTATATAATTTATCAATTTGGAGGATTGCATTTATTTTATGGTAAAGCAGCATCCAGGTAGTAGCCAGGGATCTTCTTATAGATTGGGTCCAAAAATTGGCAAATGTCTATTGAGGCTACTGATTTGAAGCTGAGAAAATAGAAACATTTTAATCTGTTTTCTCCTTCATCATGTCAGGTCTTTCCCTTGCTTATTGAGAAGTTCTCTCTTGAAGAGCAGGCATCTCTAATGTGGCAGTTTGTATGCAGCATTCCTGTGAACATGATGGCAGAGTTCCTGCCATGGTTAGAATCTTCTCTTTCACCTGCTGAGTGCCAAGATATGTGCAAGTGCTTGACCAAAATAATCCCTGAAGAAAAGCTTCTTCAGGAGGCAAGTTTTCATGTGTTTGTTAGCTATTTGTTATTGTTTTTTTGCTGTATTTTGCTGAATGCAGATGATTCAAAGTGTTTCTTTTTTTTAATTTTTTTTATGAAGATTATATTCACATGGATGGAAGGGAAGAATAATGTGAAGACAGTTGGAAGTTCTCTTGATAATCCTCAGGATGAATGTTGTGTAAATTCTGTGGCCAGCACTATAACTAATGAATTGGATAATATGACGTGTACATGTAAACAATACAAAATCGGGAAAAGGAAATATTTGGAATCAAGTGATGAGACTTCAGATACTGTGGGAACACACCCAATAGATGAGATATTGCTTTGGCATAAAGCTATAAAAAGAGAGTTAAATGAGATAGCTGAGGAAGCTAGAAATATACAATCTTCTGGAGATTTTACAAATCTATCAGCGTTTGATGATCGGTTACAATTCATTGCTGAAGTTTGCATCTTCCACAGGTACTTCTTTTCTGATGTTTCAGGTGGCAGATGATGAGATATTTAGTTTTTTTTTTTAGAACAACTTAATTTAGCTTTTTCTCATTTTATAAAGTAGGCATTTGCATCCTTTTTTGTACTTTGGAGATACTCTGGCGTATGTACAGAAAAGAAAGGATAATTTGTCCTCAAATAGTATTATTACCAATATGCTGAAAAAGTTAGCTTGCTTGTCCTGTTAAAAATGTGTAGCAGCAAAGAGGTGTTGTTGCATGATGATGACAGTATATTGGTAAACCCCAAAATTTTCCACCTTTATTTATGTATTTCTTGTGTTTAATTTTTCTCCAGCAGCATTCTTGCTTATTGTGGACAATGATCACATAATTGGGCTATTTTTATAACACCTAATTTGAGCAAAGCTGCTAAGGAAACATTTTTGCTGTTTTCTTCCATGCAATTTTTGAACATAAGGCTGTGCTCCCAAGTGTTCAACATTGTCAAAGTTTTTAATGCATGAAATGGGCTCTAAATTTTCTACTTTGCTGAAGCATTTTTCCTTGCAGCATTGCTGAGGATGAGGTTATATTTCCTGCAGTAGATGGAGAGTTCTCTTTCATCCAAGAGCATGCTGAAGAAGAAAATCAATTTAATGAATTTAGATGCTTGATTGAAGGTATTCAAAGGTCAGGTGCAAATTTTAGTTCAGCTGCTGAGTTTTATACAAAGTTGTGCTCACATGCTGATCAAATAATAGAAACTACACAGAAGCACTTCTACAATGAGGAAGTTCAGGTGAGCTTTCCTAATGTAATAATTCTCTTTGGGGATGTTTGGTAGACTCTGAACACTAAACTTTAGTTTCCTTTTATACTGAATTATTACTACCCAAGTCAAAATGAGAGTTTTGTGTTTTGTGGGCGTTAGCAAATGTGATAATACATGGTGGTGCTCAGGGAGGTTTAGAAACTACTTCGTACTATCCACTTGTTCTTCAAATGTAAAGCTGTTTCAAAGTCTTCTCAATTTTTGTGAAGTTTAATAGATGAAACTTGATTAAAAAATTGTAGCACCAAACATCCCTTTGATTCTTGGAGAATAGAGACCATCTGCTAAGTTTCTTGCATGTCTAGGTTCTTCCACTTGCCCGAAAACACTTTAGCTTCAAAAGGCAACAGGAACTCTTATATCAAAGCTTGTGTGTGATGCCATTGAAGTTGATTGAACGGGTCTTGCCATGGTTGGTGGGGAGATTATCCGAAGATGAGGCCAAGGATTTTCTGAAGAACATGCAATCAGCAGGTCTATATCCACTGCCTTAATAGGTCCTAATGAGCCATTCTATTTAATGAAGTCGCACTAGTGTATAATTTTTCTCAAGTTTTGTGATTATTTTGATTCAGCTCCGTCAACGGATACTGCCCTGGTAACACTTTTCACTGGCTGGGCTTGCAAGGGACGCAGCCAGGGTGCATGCTTGTCAAGTACAATCGGTTGTTGTCCTGCTAAAATGTTCACTGATATCGAAGAAGATATTACATCATGCTCTGCATGTGCTTCTGTATTTTGTTCTACAGATAACCCTGTTTCAGCTCATGAAGACGACAGTAAAAGGCCAGTCAAAAGAAACATTTCAGTGTCATGCAAAAATATCAATGACCTCAACTCCACGGAGACTCTAAGTTACAATAATAAACCATCTTGCACTGATCGATCTTGTTGCGTCCCAGGTTTAGGAGTTAATAGCAATAATCTGGGATTTAGTTCTCTTTCTTCTGCCAAGTCTTTGCGGTCCTTGTCATTCGGCTCTTCTGTTCCAGCCCTTAATTCCAGTCTTTTTGTCTGGGAATCAGATAATAGTTCTTCTGATGTTGGGTATGAAGAAAGGCCAATTGATACAATATTTAAGTTTCATAAAGCCATACGCAAAGACTTGGAATATCTGGATTTTGAATCTGGGAAGCTCAGCGATTGTGATGAGGCACTTCTTCAGCAGTTTATTGGAAGATTCCGTTTGCTATGGGGATTGTACCGAGCTCATAGCAATGCGGAGGATGATATTGTTTTTCCTGCATTAGAATCCAAAGAGGCACTTCATAATGTGAGTCATTCATACATGCTGGACCATAAGCAAGAGGAAAAATTATTTGAAGACATTTCATGTGTCCTCTCTGAGCTTTCATACCTTCATGAAAAATTACATAGGAACCACTTGATGGTGGATTCAGCAGGAAGCAACATGGAGCTTTCAATTGTGCATGATGGTGATTGTATGGTAAAGTATGGTGAGCTAGCTACTAAGTTGCAAGGGATGTGCAAATCTATAAGAGTTACTCTTGATCACCATATTTTCAGAGAAGAACTTGAGTTGTGGCCATTGTTTGGAAAGTACATATCTATTCAGGAGCAGGACAAAATAGTTGGACGCATAATTGGTACTACTGGTGCTGAGGTGTTGCAATCTATGTTACCTTGGGTAACTTCTGCTCTCACTCAGGATGAACAGAACAAAATGATGGACACATGGAAACAGGCAACAAAAAACACAATGTTCAATGACTGGCTAAATGAATGCTGGAAAGGACCTGGAGAATCAGCTTTGAAGACTCAAACATCAGAATGTAGCATTTCTAGAGAAGGTTTGTTCAGTGCTTCTAGAGTTTGCATTGTGAGAGCTATTGTGAAGTTTCATGCTGCATTAAATAATTTTATTAAAATTTTATATTCAATGCCAGTTTTCTCCTCATTTCAACTTTATTCATTGCAGGCAAAGAGTTTGAAGACAGCTTGGACCCAAATGATCAGATGTTTAAGCCTGGGTGGAAGGATATCTTCCGTATGAATGAAAATGAGCTTGAGTCAGAGATTAGAAAGGTTTATAGGGATTCATCTCTTGATCCTAGGAGAAAAGCATATCTTGTTCAAAATCTTCTAACTAGGTTGGTTCTGCTAATTCTAATTTGCTTTATTTACCTCTGTTATCTTAAAATTAGTTAATTATGTATTTGTTAGTTGTCATTGTTATCAATTATATTTTACAGTTTATCTATGAGGATTTACTATTATTATATTGTATCTTTAACTAATCTAGAAGTAAATGGTATTTTTTAGTCGCTGGATAGCCGCTCAGCAAAAGTTACCTCAAGCAACATTGGATGAAACTTCTAATGGTGATGATGTTATGGGATGTTCACCATCATATCGAGATCATGAAAATCAAGTATTTGGGTGTGAACATTACAAACGAAACTGCAAACTTCATGCTGCTTGCTGTGGCAAGTTGTTTACGTGTAGATTTTGCCATGACAAAGTGAGCGATCACTCAATGGAAAGGTAACTTTTGGATTTATTGGCTAAGCTTCATATACTGAAGATTCTGATTGCATGATGTTTTTTTTATTTACACTGCAGAAAAGCAACATCAGAAATGATGTGCATGCGCTGTCTAAAGATTCAGGCAGTTGGGCCAATCTGCACTACACCTTCATGCAATGGACTTTCCATGGCAAAGTACTATTGCAATATATGCAAATTTTTTGATGATGAAAGGTACTCAGTTTCTCAAAGTTTTGTACTTAAAAGGTTATTAAACTTGGAACTTCAATGGACAGATGCTATCCTGGAATTACTTTATTCTTATGGTGTCAGTAGGAAGATGAATAAATGCCTAAAATAGAACTAGTTAAAATTTCAAGGAGAAAATCCCCATTTTGAACTTGAATTTGGCTTTTCATCTTTTAATGCATTCAGAGTGTATTCTCTTTCAGATTTATATGTTTGGAACTTTATCATATGCTTTTAAATTTACGTGCTTTATAGTATACCCATATTTTTGAAGATTTATAAATTCTTCAAATATTCTGGTAACATCCGATGTTTTATGCATGCTCTTGCCTGTTATAAAGTTTCCAATCATTGAATGCTCTATCCTGGTGCATGATGATTGATGTTTGTACACTTGGGGTCCTGGTCAGCTTTACATAATAAAAACTTTTACCTCTTGTTGATGGCCAAATTGATTAAAAAAATAAAACTCAGGTATTTTTTTCCTTTTTGATTAAATGCAATGTTGGCCACTGGTGAGAATTGGAGTCACTTTTCAACAAGTGGATGGTCAAAGATCTAGATACAAGATTGAAAAAATATAAAGTATTACCTTGCTTTACTAGTTAAATATGTGGAAAGAAAATGTATAAGATGTGCAACAAAATTTACAATCCTTATACTCTGTTTTAGAAACTTTAAGATTATGTAAAAAGATGACATTATCTGCTTGTCTTTTCTTCCTCCAAAGGCTTTGGAATTTTATTGGCAGTTGGCATTGAGACTAACAAGTCCACCTTTCTTTAGTATTTTTGAAAATCCAAAACCATGCTGATTTATCATTCATTAACAGTTGACTTTGATACTAGCAAGTCTTTTTGTTCCTTAGCATTTATAGAATATCCAAAACTGAGCTGATTTGTTTTCTTAAAACAGCCAGTTTTTCTACCCAGTATAGCCTGATAAAGATTTTTTTTTTTTTAATTATGAATGCTCGTTAACATTTTGCTTTCTGTCATTCAGGACTATATATCATTGCCCTTTTTGCAATTTATGTCGGGTTGGAAAGGGTCTTGGCATTGATTACTTTCATTGCATGACATGCAACTGTTGTTTGGGGATTAAGCTAGTCAATCACAAGTGCTTGGAGAAAGGTCTAGAGACAAACTGCCCCATCTGTTGTGATTTTTTGTTCACATCAAGTGCAACTGTCAGAGCTTTGCCTTGTGGCCATTACATGCATTCAGCTTGCTTTCAGGTTTCTGTTTCTCCAACTCTCTTGCTGCCATTCCCGACTTCCACTTTCTTTCATTAGGTTCCCTTAAATGTGTTACTGAGTGGTTGAATTTTTTTCTTTTGTTTTTATGCACCCTGTTCTCTTATACAGGCATACACTTGCAGTCACTACACCTGCCCTATTTGCAGCAAATCATTAGGAGATATGGCGGTAAGAATCTTGTAGGCATTCTTGTGTGTATGTTATATGATTAGAAGTTGAATGCTTTTGGATATGGTTAGCCAGATTGAAATAGGAGATAAATGTTGATCTAAATGCTGTAACTTAGAATTCGTTTTTCTCTGCCTTTAACTTGTGGTTTTTCACATTTATTGAGCTCTTCTACTATGTCAGTTTTCAGTATCAATCAAATTCTTTTGACGGAATATAAAGACCTGGAAGGCTATGCCTTCAGATTTTCATTCTAATTTAGACAGTCAGTCAGTGACGGCATCATAATATCTATAAACTTCCATGTGCTTTTGTTTGTTAAAGAAAAAGGTCACAATCCAACTTTTGGCATGCTGATAATAAAAAAAAAAAAAGTAAATAAATACTGCAGTTGATTTTCTATATAGTTAGCTGACGAGCTCTCATAAACCAGCTTGTGACTGAAACCTTCAATTATAAATATATTGATTGATTCAATAGACACTATATGAGTATGCAAAATGATTAAATCGAATCACTTATTTCCCTGGAAAATTATGTTGGTGTCGTTTGATAAATTTTAGGTTAGGTTGATGCTCGATTTGATACTTGCAGCCTTTAGTGAAAAATGGTGTGCTTGGCTAGTTTCTTCTTATTATCGTTATTGGTGGTATTAGTTTACTTAGCAGCACAGTACATGCTGTTTAAATGATTCTCTCTCTTTGTTATTGCAAACCAACTTAGGTTTACTTTGGCATGCTTGACGCGTTGTTGGCTGCTGAGGAGCTTCCAGAGGAATACAGGGAACGCTATCAGGTAAATTTGCCACTACATATATTTTCTTTGGTACTAAGCAGTTAACACTCTAGTGGCTGTCCAAATATTATTGGAGTAGAAAACGGGTTATTTACACTCATTGTCTCTAATTTATTACCCATTTTCCACCATTGTCCCAAAAAATCAATTTGGGCACACAAAAACCCAACTTTTAATTTCAGTAACGGTGATCTCCCATTTGTTTATGTCCGACGAAATCGATACCGAAATGCTGATGCAGGCAAATGAGGGATGATGACGTGGTAAAATTATTTCAATAATGAATAGAGGCCATGTGATCTCCTGCATTTCAGCAGCTGCAACTTCAATTTCATTAATGAAATGTGGCCTCTGGTTCATTATTGAAAATAATTTTGCCACATCATCATCCTCTTATTTGCCCACATTAGCATTCCAGTGTTAATTTAACGAAAATCAACGGATGAGAGATCACTATTATTGAAATTAAAAGTTAGGGTTTTTGTGTGCTCAATTGATTATTTAGGATAATGGTAGGAAAGGGGTAATAAGTTAAGGGCTGTGAGTGTAAACAACCTGAGAAAACAGTTTCTTTGCTTTTGAGATGCACTCACTGCCAAACATAATGAATTACACATTTTCACTAATCCCTAAAAAACATATCATCCTCTTATTTGCCCACATTAGCATTTCAGTGTTAATTTTAACGAAAATCAACGGATGAGAGATCACTGTTATTGAAATTAAAAGTCAAGGGTTTTTGTGTGCTCAATTGATTATTTAGGATAATGGTGGGAAAGGGGTAATAAGTTAAGGATTGTGAGTGTAAACAATCTGAGAAAACAGTTTCTTTGCTTCTGAGATGCACTCGCTGCCAAACATAATGAGTTACACATTTTCACTAATCCCTAAAAAATAATGGAAGGGGAAAAATTTATTGAAAACATGGAGCACAGATGATCTATGTTGGCTGTGTTTGAAAGAAATTTTCCATTGAATGCTTGGTTCATGGACTCATTTCACGGTTAATGTGATAAGTAGCTAGTCATAAACTAGCAGAGCCGAGTATCTAGCTGTAGCCTTGTCCAAACTTGGTAAATTTGTTCTCAGCTGACCCTGCTCGAGAGAGCCATGTTGAGCTAGGAAGCTTAGCCCAAGCTCAAAGCAGAGCTTGGATTCAATTCTAACTTAGGTACAAAAAACTTTTGCTGCTTTAGAACTATAATTTTAGGATGTTTTAGTACTAACAAACTTAATATAAGTCCAGCCGGGCTGGCAATCCTATGATCTGGTTGGCCCAACCTCTGAGTGCCTACATTTGTATTCCATGGAAATCAAAGGGCAATATCTTGCATAGAACATGGTCATTGGTCTCTGACCCAAGTCATACCAAGCATGTTCCGTTTTACCACTTTAAAATTTTTCGAGCTATGTGATTTATTATTCTACTCAAAATGTCACTTTCATTTTTCTTTTATATCTGATAAATTTAGTTGGTTTCACCTTCGTTAAACTAACATACTATTGCATGATCTGATGTTTATTTTATTTAAAATAGAGGGAATAAATCAACCCTAAATATCCAGTTCCACTCTATACCATTATCGTCTCTGCTTGTCCATTTGTCTCCTTCCTGGTTTTTATCACCATGTCTACCACCTCCAACCGCTGCATTCCTATGCTATGATTGTTGCAAAATGCAAACATTGATTCTAGTCTGCATACTATACTTTAACTGCCTTGTTTCAACATCTTCGTGATCCCTATTACATTGATCACACTGAAACTCTATCATTATGTTTATTTTTAATCAATTAGTTATAAAGTTAAACTTTGTTAACTAAAGTTGATTATTGGTCAGTTTTTATTAACCTTTGGTTGAATTAAAGAATATAAGCAAACTATATTGATCGTGTTCATGAACATAATTTGTCAAGCTCAGATTGGTGTTACAACCCTAGTGATCAAAATATAATTCTCAGAAACAGTGCATTTCCTTTTCACTATTTTAGATAAGTGAGAACAATGCATTGTGTTTGCCATTGTCATTTTCACTAAAATATTGGCCATGAATTCACCTTCTGTGATACATTGACTCCATAAGTTACAGTTATAGTTAAGCCATCAGGCTGTGTCAACTAATATTTCGTTTAACAATGCAGGATATACTGTGCAATGATTGCGATCAAAAGGGCACTGCGCGCTTCCACTGGTTGTATCACAAGTGTGGATTTTGTGGATCTTACAACACGCGGGTGATCAAGAGTGAGATGGCGAAACCCATCTCTTCTAATTCACATCAATGAGAGTTTTGCTCTTTTTTGTTTTTTGGAAACAAAAAAAAGTAAGGCATTAGGCTGTAAATAATTGTCAATTCAATCAATTGCCCCCCATATGTGTCATCTTGCAAGATTACTTTTTCTCGTAAGAGTTCCACGGTTAGCATAGGATTAAACGGCCTGATTGATGTCAAGATTTTGAAATAGATATCTGATTCCAGTTGAGCACAGATTCAACATTCAAATATTTTCCTCAAGGACGAAAAAAAAAAAATTGCAGTATTAGTGCCAGCTACTAAAACATCAGTTCCATTGATATGGGGCCTCATTTGTGAGATCCCATGGTCATATTGCTCATCTTTAAGTAAAATACTGCCACGATAATACATATATAAAAATTGGGTTTTGCTACAGCGCCACTGGAATTTGTTACGATAAATAATCATTTTCATTTAAATTTTGTTTATATACTTTGTTTCTTTTTTTTTTTTTTAATTAATAATAGTAGTTAAGTAGGTATGTGTATGATTTTAGTAAAATTTTCTATTATGCTTCTTGTATCCCTCCGAAATGAAGGCTTAAAAACAATTATTAATGGATGATCCCTTGAATATTGTAGGAACTGCCTTGAATATGAGAATTAGCGAACGATTTCAAAACACTAAATTGATTTGGTTCTTAAAATTTTGTTTAGGCTGTAGTAGGGAGTTAGTAATAGAATTATTTTGTTAAATTAGATGGTTTTCTATAAAAATATATATTAAATAAAAAGTTATTAGTAAATTAGCAAATTAATTATTATTCTAAAAAGAAAAATTCTTTGCATTTTGGGACAAAAAAAAAAAGAAAGTTAATTTCAGGATGGATGAAGTAATTATTACTAATATATTCAAATACTACGATCTTAAAATCTACAATTTTTTATTTTGCATTATGAGCAATACTAAGTGGCTTGAGCATGGTCAGATGCAATATGGGAATTTGGAAATATCGAGAATTGGATTGAAAATCAGAAATTTAAAAATATTAAGAATTAATATCATAACTGAAACTAAAAATCCCATCTTGTATTGTTCCAAAATTTTAGTCTGGTTCAATATGGTGATTAGATATTTTAATTCAATATAGTTCAATCCAATACAGAATGGAGATTTAAAGAATTATACAATATATATTATTTTCTTAAATTTTTAAACATCCATGAAACTTGGATTTTCATTAAATATACCTACAACAATTAAACATATACTTTAATATAATTTCATAACTCATATCCAACAAATAAAGTTCAACATAACTAATTAATCCAATTTAAATTTTATTTTACACAACTAAAATCGAACATAACTTACATAAATCCAATTGTAAAAACAATATAGCCTATAATAAGTCAATAATAGCCAACAATGAATGCCAAAATAACATGTAAATTGCTGCACAATATATCTTGATGCAAGAGGAGCAAATGTAATCAATTCTTTGGTCAAATGTATTTAATATTAGTTAAATAATATTTATCAAAGAATATTAGTTAATTCTTTTTCTTTGGACAAATATTAGTTAACTCTTTATTTTATTATTTTTTAATGAAAGAATTTATTTTTATAATTACAATATTAGCATTATTTATTTAAAAGTAGTTAAATAATATTTATAATATTTATATGTTAAATTTATTTGTATAAGTTATATTTATAAATATATAAATAAATAAATTTTCAATTCAATACAGTTCGGTACAGTTTAGTTTAATTCGGTTCAGTTCTCGATCAAGATATTTATAAATATCTAGAACTGTACCAAAAATTTTTTATCGATACAATTCAGTTCGAATAAAGTCAAAAAGTCAATAGTCCAATCTAGTTCCAAAGATTTTCAGTTTGGTTATTCAGTTTAATTCAAATATTTTAATCTCCATGCTTCGTTCTAGTACTAAGTTCATAAACAATGATTTCAACTCTAACTCTAGAAGTTCATTGTACTATGGCAACTTCAACTTAATGATCGCCAATTGATTATGAGTAATGACTAATCCTTAAATTTAGTTCCATGTTTGAAATTGGTACATGAAATAAGCATGGTAAATATAAATGGCTAGAAATACAATATGATTAAGGATGCATACACATTACATTAGTTATCATGTATTCCCTTGAACTCTACTTATTTATATCTATTTGCCAACTATAGCAACCTGTTTTTGGATTATTTAACACTATCACTCAATTATATATATCATGTGACAATGTTATATTATGTATCTATTATGGCCATTCTCTTTCATCCAGATGATAGATCTTAATAGGATATTATCAAGATGTACATGCTCTCTTGGAATTGCAGAGATTTATGTAATATGTTAACGAAAAGTATTGAAGAAGCTTATAAATAGAATTTAACCATCTCTGGTGTTCTTAATAGGAACAAAGCAACAATAATCAAATCTAGAGAAGCTGAGAATCCAGTTGGGTTTTACGAATGGAGAATATTAAGATCTAGAAGATAAATCATGTGCTCTGGTGCTATAGTGGAAGAAAGATGGGGATTTGTAGATAGTGGGGTTTAACGTGCGTCCAAGATTTTAGCAACTGTAATACTGTTTGATCTCAGGGCTTTAAAGAAAACACTACAATATCATAAAAATATAGCATGAAGATGGGGATTTGTCACCCAGGATAATAACTGAGACAAATCGAAGGTGATGATAACTTGATTCTCTAAAAGAAAGTTAACACAACAACCAAAAGATTTTGGATACAGAATACCAACTTCTTTTAGTCTTGTGTTCATTTAAAATTAGTATATTAATTACTAAATTATTCCCTATTTACATACAATTTCATTTAAACCTTATTTAGCATTCATCTAACTCCAAGACAACTAGTCATGAAAAAGTACATAAAAATGCATTCATATAACACAACGTTCCTAAATTAGTCTAATCTATAATGATTTTAATTTAAGTGAGCTAAATCTATATTTTATTTATAAATGAAATAAAGCTAAACGTGGACCTATATTTTAAGTTAATTAATGAGTCTAAATCTATTTGTTTTAATTCTAAAAAATGGGCCTAAATCTATTGACTTTATGAACAATTGATTTGGATGGATTAGTGGGTCTAATTCTAATTTAAATTAAATGAAATGCTATTAAGTTTATTTATTTTATGAAAAAGAAAAAATTGCTTTAATGGACTAGGCTATGTCTAAATTAAATTTTAATAGTTAAAAAGTGGGTTTAAATCTAAATTAACCTAATGTTGTTTCAAATTATTTAAAATTTAAAATCAATTTTTAAAAAGGTTATTATTAGTGAGTTGAGCCTAAATGTGGGCTTGAGACCTAAAATGAATAAAAATAAAGAAAAAAACTCAAAAACATAAAATTAAGAAAACAATAAAAAAAATAGATCAAAGAAGCAATTAAAATTATATTTTTCTAAAGAGTCCTAATTTGATTTCATGCAATTTAATATTAATCTATAGCTATCATTAATTTTATTAGGGTTTTACTGAATATACCTAATTTACTAATTAATTTTAATGATAGAAAATAAAAATATTTGCTATTTTCCACTATTGGGACTGTTACGACCTACTACAAAAATAAATAAAATAATAAATACAGGCCCATAATAAAAATACAAACCAATAAAAAACAACACATAAATAATTAAAATAAATTAAAATAAATTAAAACCCTAATCTATATTCAAATGATATAGGGGCATATCCATAACATTTCATAGACTTTCATGAGTTCTCCATTGATTTTGTTCTTCATAGTATTCATGTCACCACATCCATCAAGAAAATAAAAATAAAAAATAAAAAATTTAGTAAATGAATGATTAAAAATAATAATGATAAACAAAAATTAAATATAAAAATAAAATCAAAATCAAAATAAAAGAAGAAGGAGAAAAAGATTTGTGAATAAGATGCAGTGTTGATTTTCCTTAAAAGAATGATCACCGTTGATGAAAACCTGTGGCTTTTATTATATTTGTTTATGATTTTAGTTTATTTGATCTGATTTTTTTATAAAAAATTAAAGAAAAGTACATAAAAAAAAAATCTAAATGGGTGTATTATTACTACAGCTAAAAATCAGAGAAAGTATATGAAAAAAGAATAAAATCTTAGGAGCTTTTCCTCCTCCTATCAATCTTCTTTTTGTAAAGAAAATAAATAAATAATAACAATGATAAAAATAAACATAAATCTAATCCTAACCCGTTGATAATTGTGATTCATTAAAAATTATCGACTAAAATAAAATAAAATAAATAAAAAAATTACAAATTGGCTAGCGCGAACCAATTTGCTGTTGAGCGAATTAAATTGCCAGCATGATGGCCATTTAGGCCATGGCCAAATTAAATTGTTTTGGTGGCCAACTTTTACCTATTCATTTGTTTTTTTTTTATTTTAAATCAATTAGGCCTTAGGATAAATTTTTTTTTCTTTTGTTTTTTTGAAATTCTTTTTTTTATTTTTTAAAATTTTAAAAAAGAAATAATTAAAATAAATAAATAAAATTTTAAAATAATTTACAATTTAGTTTAAAATCAATAAATCAGATTCAAAAAATATAATTTTACAGTCAATTTTTATTATTGAGTCCTCTTTTGCATCCAAACTTAAATTATTTAGAAATTGGATATTTACAGTTGTCCTCCTTTGTCGTTGTTTGCTTGACAAATTACAATAAAGCTAATAAGCACACAATTTCTAAATAAAATGTCAGAACACTTGTGTATCGTAACTATGCATGACACTATGCAGTGTTGAATGTGATTTAAGGAATACTAAAATTCTTATGAAATTTTTAGTTGTGATGTTATCGCTGTATTTAATGAATGGTGATTGATGTTGTGTTTAGTGTATTTTGAAAACAGACTATAGTTCTAGTAGAACATATAGCGGTGATGTTATCATTATGTTTAGTGAATATCGATTGACACTGTATTTAATGTATTTTGAAAATAGGCTATAGTTCCAATGGAACATATAGCAGTGATGTTATCACTGTGTTTAGTGAATAATTATTAACACTAAATTTAGTGCATTATGAAAACAGGCTATAGTTCTGATGGAACATATAGCGATGATGCTATCACTGTGCTCAGTGAATAGCGATTAACACTGTGTTCAGTGTATTTTGAAAACAAACTATAGTTCCAGTGGAACATATAGTAGTGATGCTATCACTGTGTTTAGTGAATAGCAATTGACACTTTGTTCAATGTATTTTGCTATATTCCCTGTAGGACATTTAGTAGGTGACACTATATTCCTTATAGGACGTTTAGTGATAATGATTTTCACTATATTTCCTGTGGGACGTCTAGTGATCATGATTTCCACTATATTCCCTATGGGACATTTAGCAGGTGACACTATATTCCTTATGGGATGTTTAATGATCGTGATTTTCACTATATTTCCCATTGCATATCTATTGATCGTGATTTTCAATATATTCCCTGTGGGACATTTAGCGAAAATATGCTATAACTACTATATAGTGTCTAGCTAATTCTACTAGAGTTTTTATGGAATGTTTAGTAACTATGACTGAAAGTTTCGCTATATTTCCTGTGGAACATTTAGCAAAAACTATAGTAGAATTAGCAAGTGAAGAGCTTACTTCCACACTTAATTTTAGGAACAATTTGTTAAATAAAAATTATGAAAATTGAGTATAAAAAGATCAAATTCTGAGTATGAAAATAGTCTTTGAGTTATTTTTATGATTTTCTTCCTTTTCTAAGTATTCCCTTACCTTTTTAATATTACTCAACGTGGATACCGTTGGAAAGGTTCTTTGGATTCTCATACTCTTACAGAGCATTGGAGTAAATAGAGTAGCTTTTGACGTGATCCTTTTTTAGTATTCCCCCGCTTTTCTTGTATTAGTCAGTGTGGATACCGTTAGAGGTTCACGTTGATACTCTTACTCATTTTTGAGCATTGGAGTACATTATGCTTTCTCTTATTTTGATTCTCCTCTTAGTATTTCCCTACCTTTCTTGTATTACTTAGTGTGGATACCGTCAAAGGATTTTGTACTCATACTCATTTATGAGCATTGAAGTAGATTATATGCACATTTATTATTTAAAAAACTAAAATAATACTCTAAAATTCAAGTAATTTATGCTTCAGGTCCATAGATTTTGTTTTTTTTTTGCATATTCTTCCCCTAGTTTGGGTGCAAAGTAAGCATTAAATTGATTAGAATTTTAGAAACTCTCAGCACAGAGTTATCAACTAATCATCTGAATTTTATGAGGCTAATAAAAGAAAGCCATTAAAATCATAGTTCATGTGATAAATTTTTTCATATGATCTCATGAAGTTAGTGAATTTACTCTTAATTTATGGATTTTTTTTATTGAGATTGTAAAGATATAGAGTTGTGTTACTTCCCTTTATTATTTTTTAGGGTGTTTGCCACGCAAGGTGATATTCTGATGAATGATTAGCATTTGCATTCTTGTTCATTCTTATTATTGTACTAGTTCTCTTTCTTTTTTTATTTTCTTTTATTTTTCCTTTGGATTGTGATGATGATGTCTCTGATTATAAAAATCATAATACTCCACCATTAAGGTTATGACTTAGGGATGAGTTTATCTTTTTATCCTTTCCATTGATGCTATGGCAAAGGGCCTAGCTCCTCTTCCCAACATTTCTTGTAAAAAAGGTTTAAGATTTGAATATCTTATTTCATAATCAGAGGAGTTTCATGGTGCATTCATCTCAAGTTTTGAGTACATTCTTCCCTTTTAAAGGCCAAGCGAATGTATCACTAGCATGTTAGACCTTCTTATCGCTGCATTCCATACCATATAGTGTTATAGCTATTACATAGTTCTACTTTGACTAGTTAGGAGTTTATTGTGGCTATCTAGGGATTTGGGGCCCTATCTTTGCTTGAGCATTCTCATAGCTATTAGAGGTATAGTCAGGAGCATCTGTTGGAGCTTATTCTTATTGACCTATATGAGGTATGCTTGTATTTTGATACTCTTCATATTATTAATTGTCTTTTTCTTTTATAGTTCATAGGAGCAAGTTTTCTTTTTATTGAGACTTCAGGTGATGTATCAGAAGAGGCTATGAAGATGGATGTTGAGTCTAAAGTGATTGAGCCTCCTACCCATCCTCCTAAGGTTACATAAAATGAGGTTTTTTAATAGTATTGCCCTTCCTATTTTACTCCTTTAGATGCTTTACATATGAATACTCTAACTATTTTCCTACACTTTTACAATACTAATTTTGAATATTAGTAACATATCATTTGTATAATCTTTTTTAGGTCTAAAGACTTTTATTATACTAAGCAAGCATTTCATTATTGATGTATGAAAATGTATGCATGTTATCTATAATATGTATGATCCTAATAAGTATTCTATTTGGAATAGAGCTATATTGTTGATCTTGGAGTGTAAGAATAAGATGCTTCATGAATAACTTGTAGGTTTGATCTTTGAATGCTTTGTTGTTGGTACTTCTGATGTTAGAGCTTTTAATACAGTTTGCCAGATAGATGACCAAGCTAGCAAGTGGGGTCCATGACTTAACACTGGAGCTTATGATTGATCGATGCATTGTTGAACTTTTCTTTTTGCTACTGCTTTTACTGTATAATAATTGATGTATCTGTATGCTTGTAGTTTACTTCTTTCTGACCCTTAAAGCTACATTCCCCCCCTAATATTCATTTTGGAATCATTCATGCTATTCTAGTAGTCTTTTTTATATGCAAGAGACTCAATTTGTTTACTGTTGTTATTAATCTAACCCTATTAATTACAATCTCATACATTGAAGATGCAAAGGAGTATGTGAATTGATCAAAAGGAGTTCTTAATACTGAAATCAAATAGACTTGCTCCTATTGGAAGAACTTTTGAGCAGAATATGAGGTTTGATGCTAGTGTAATAATTGATGATAATTATAAGGTATAGGTTGTAACGTGAGTCATTGAGCCACCTGAATTTCCTAGGTACAAGGAGACACTAGACTTATAAACAAAATTATAAAGGGGCAATACATGAGAAAACATAACCAAAATAGTGATCTTATAGCTATGATTGTTTAGCTTTCATTATGTTTTATCTTTCTATTCAAATACTTATGCAATAAGACAAATATGCGATATTTAAACAAAAATTTCAAATTCAATTTTACTTGTTCATGAGGCTAAAAATGAGAACATTCATTACATTACATGACATAACTCATGTTATTAGCTAGGCTTTTTAGATTTTCTCACTCATTATTTTTCTCTCTTTTTTACCTAATTGTCCTTTTATGATTACTTCTTTTCTTCTCCTCTCTCCTTATTTTTCTTTTTTTATCATTCTTTTTTATTTTTCCTTCAAATTTCCTATCTTCAGAAGTCACATCATGTGATATATGAATGTTCTTTAAATTTACATTTATGCCCATGCTGAATGAATCTAATTGAATCAAATCTATATTAAACATGCAGATATCACAAGGCGCAGTACCATTAGGATGCAAATTACATAAGTAAGAATGAATAGAATTCATATCATTGATCATTAAAATAAAAGAAGTTCTAAATAAACTAAATTTTATTCAAAAAAGACTATAAGAAAATTTATTTCCTATTCTAAATGCTGGGGATGTTTAGTCTTAAGGTGGCTATCCTTCAGGTGGCTAACACAGTGGCTATTCTTACATCTTTTTGTTGACTCTTTATGACTTCATCTTTCTATACCTCAACTGTGTATGTTTTTTTTTGTTTAGTAGCTTATCATCATCAAAATTATCACCCCATCCTGTAGGCATCATTGACTCGAAGGGTATATTAAAAGAAGGTGGTTTAGTATAAAACACCTTATAGTCAAACTTGTCTAAAGGTTGTCCTAATGAATCTTCTACTCTTTCCATATCTTTGTAGGCATTAGGAGATTTCTCATTGGTTTTGAGATTTATGTTCTTAAAGGAGTTTAACACTTCTTCCTCACTAACTCCCGAGTTAATCATCATAGTAGTTGGGGGTGGTACATTTCGATAATTTTGGAAAGGATTATTTTTAGTGCTTGGACTTTCAGGGTTTGTGATCTTTGTAGAGTCTATAATGTTTTGGATTTCATGTTTGAGGTAGGTGCAAATGTATGTGGAATGACCAGTAACTTGGTAAAACTTATAATAATTGTTCGGGTCATATCCTAGGACATTTGGGTTTAGCGGTTTGAAAAAGGTTAAAGGTCAAAGCAAGCCTTTTTATATTAGGTGGTATAGGACTTTTGATAAGGGTTGGTTAAAATTGGAGAATCTCCTTAGTTGTTGAACAACATGTACTTCCACAGCCTAGCTAGTGCTTCATTCTTGTTGCCCCCAGTTGGGTAGTTTTGGGTTCTAGTGCATCCAAAGCTCTTCTTCTTCTCACTTTCAATCTCTTTAGCTTATAATCCATCATCATTTGCAACCTTTCAACCAAATTAGGAGACACATTACAGATAATCATCCTAACTTAATCCTTTTTAGCTAACTTATTTTTCATTAATCCTGCCTTGTTCATGAATCTAATGAGAAAATCAAATAATAATTCATTAGTTTCTTGCTTAGTTAGTTCTAAATCCTTTATGGATACATTCAATCTAGTGTTATAATCATACTATTTTAAGAAAGTAGTACAAAATTCTCTCTAATAAGTTTAGAAAGAGTTTTCTAACCTATGGTACCAATTTATAGCCATTCCCTCCAAGAATAATACAAATAACTTAGTGACTATTGCTAATGGGGCCTTAGTGGTGCTCATAGTTATTGTATACTAACTAAGGTGGATTCTTAGATCTCCAGTTCTATTAAACTTCTGCAATTATGGCATTTTAAATTTCTCAAGCAATTTATCCCCTTCTATTTGCAACACATCATCAAAATTAAATAGTTATCCCATGACTTTTCCTCTTATTAGTTCCTCTATCTTAGACATTTTTTGAGTCAATGCTTGCATCTGCTTGGACTTATGACTTTTGACCAGTTCAAGTGATGCTTTCTTTGCTTTCTCCATTATGTAGTTCTCAACATCTTTAAATTTCATCTCCACAGCAGGCACATTCCTAGTAACATTCAGTGGTGGTTCCTTAACATTGTCATTATTAGTAGGTGGATCTTCCATAACAGGTAGAATAACAACAACATGTGGTATAGCAGCAGTAGGAGTAGCTGCAGGAGGTTGCATTAATCCAGCTAAGGCCTATCGTAGTTCATCTTACATCATTGCTCTTATGTCATCCATCAAAGCTCCCTTAATGTCCTATAAGGTCTAGTTTCCTCCTTATTGATGATCCATCTCTTTTTTTTAGTTGGTGTAGCTTCTAGGTAAAGCTGGTTGATAGGGCTCTTTTCCAAACTATAAAGGATCTCTTTTAGTTATCAATTTTGGACTTAAATTAGTTCTCACTAATCTGCCACTACTCCATTTCCAAACACAGGAAGACCTAAATGAATCTATGATGGTTGAAAAATAAAGTATTAGTATGATGCATAAAATGCAAGTGTCCATGTATGCATAATGCATATGCTATGCAGCAAGTAGCAAGTAACAAGTCAATTATACAAATAACAAGTCAACTGTACATACATCATTCCAACCTTATTCCTCCCACAAACAAGTTCAATGGTGAGTCTCTTTTCTTAGAATTTTTGTCTTGACCTTAATATTGATAAAAAATATCAAGAACCGACATGCATGCCAAATCTCTTAAAGTAGTAAAGTATGGAAACAACATTTCTAGGTATAAAAGATTAGCCCAATCTTTATTAACCCAAATGGGCCTCAAAAGGTATAGGCTTGGGCCCTTATAGATAGAAATATCTCATGGCAACAAACATAAGTAATTTCAGTAATCCTAAAGGAAGTTACTAGGCCATTACATGGGGTGAGTTTGAAGGAAAAGTTCAGGTTCCCTTGGCAAGATGCCCTCCTTTAAGACTTGAGTTACAGGTCAAGGTCAGAGGGGCCCGACATCCTTTGCAAACTCGAGAGAAAACTACCCCCCTTTGGGACTTAGGTTATAGACTTTGGTCAGATGAGCCCAATAATCTTTATTGAACCGAGTTAAGGCTAAGAGTGATGATGCCAATCTATAATCCCATAAAGCCTGTGGAATCATGGAACTAAAAGCCAACGCCATCTGTTAATAGCAACATGAAAAATGAATGCAAGAATAAAATAATAATTAATAAAATGATTCTAAAGAATACAAGTATAATTAGTATCTTTTATCCCCAATGGAGTTGCCATTATAGACAGTGGGATTTAGCGTGCATCCAAGATTTTAGCGATCGTGATACTATTTGAGCTCAGGACTCTAAAGAACACACTATTATATCACAAAGACATAGTATGGAGATGAGGAGTCGCCACTTAGGATAATAATTGGGACAAATCAAAGGTGGTGATATCTCAATTCTCTAAAAGAAAGTTAGCTCTACAACTAGGAGATTTTGTATATGGAATACCAACTTTTTTCAGTCTTGTGTTCATTTAGAATTAACTTATTAATTACTAAATTATTCCCTATTTACATACAATTTCATTTAAACCCTATTTAGCATCCATTTAACTCCAAGGCAACTAGTCATGAAAGAGTAAATAAAAAATGCATCCATATAACGGAATGTCCCTAAATTAGTCTAATCTATATTGATTTTAATTTAAGTGAGATAAGTCTACATTTTATTTACAAATGAAATAAAGCTAAAGGTGGACCTACATTTTAAGTTAATTAATGAGCCTAAGTCTATTGATTTGATGGACAATTGATTTGGATGGATTAGTGGGCTTAATTCTAATTTAATTTATATGAAATTAAATGATATTAAGTCTATTTATTTTAAGAAAAAGAAAAATAATGCTTTAATGGACTGGGCTATGTCTAAATTAATTTTAATAGCTAAAAAATAGGTTTAAGTCTAAATTAATATAATGGGCCTAAATTTATTTTAAATTATTTAAAATTTAAAATCAATTTTTTAAAAGGCCTATTATTAGTGAGTTGAGCCTAAACGTGGGCTTGGAGCCTAAAAAAAAAACCCAAAAACATAAAAAACCAAGAAACCAATCAAATAAAAGATCAAATAAGCAATTAAAATTATATTTTTCTAAAGACCTCTAATTTGATTTCATGCAACCTAATATTAATCTAGAGCCACCATTGATTTTATTAGGGTTTCATCGAATATACCTAATTTACTAATTAGTTTTGATGATAGAAATAAAAATATTAACTATTTTCCACAAAAAGGGGCTATTACAACCTACTACAAAAATAAACAAAATAATAAATACAGGCCCATAATAAAAATACAAACCAATAAAAAATAACACAGAAATAATAAAAATAAATTAAAATAAATTAAAACCCTAATTCATATTCAAATGATATAGGGGCATAACCATTGCATTTCATGGACCTTCATGGGTTTTCTATTGATTTTTTTCTTCATAATGTTCATCTAACCCCATCCATCAAGAGAACAAAAAGAAAAAATAAAAAAAATTAGTCAAAGATAGATTAAAAATAATTATAATAAACTAAAATTAAATATAAAAATAAAATAAAAATAAAAATAAAAGAAGAAGTAGAAGAGAATTTGTGAATGAGATGCAGTATTGATTTCCCTTAGAAGGATGATAATCATTGATAAAAGTCTGTGGCTTTTGTTGTGTTTGTCTATAGTTTTAATTTATTTGATCTGATTTTTTTCATTGGCAAAGAAATAAAGAAAAGTACATAAAAAAAAAAATCCAAATGAGTGTATCGTGGCTTACAGCTAAGAATCAGAGAAAGTAGATGAAAAAAGAATCAAACCCTAGGAGCTTTCCCTCCTCTTATCAATCTTCTTTTTTTATGGAAAAAAATAAATAATACTAATGATAAAAATAAATATAACTATAATCCTAACCAATTGATAATTGTGATTTACTAAGAATTATCAACTAAAAAAATAAAATAAAATAAAATAAATAAAAAAATTACAAATTGGCCAGCACAGATGTCATGATCCAAAACAGGGGCCATGACCGGCGCTAGGGAACGGGAATTCTTTCGAATCCGGAACCCGTAGCAAGCCTTAAAAATAAAATAAAACATGTAATACTAATAATAACAACATAATTAAATAAAATATTAAGCAGCGGAATAAAATCATAAATATCAAAATAATATTTTCACCAGATGAAATTAGATCAATATCCTCATCTCATATATAAATAAATCTTTAATACAAGTTTCAGTTCAAATATTTAAAGTACATATCTCATATAAATATAATACAACAATCTCACAATTGACCATAACTACTGCAGTGTTTAGATTATAAAATAAAACTCAGATAAGCAATTTACATAAAGAAGCCGGAGCGGAAGAAATCCGACGTACAGGTCTGCTACTGAGGTCTGATGAAGATGACTCTCCTGAAAAAAATAGTCAACGGAGGGGAGTCAGACCTCACTGAGTGAATTACTATAATATATATACATGCATACTAAATGACAATGCATACAGTCAATAGTATATATATAAATATATATACAGGTAAATACACACAGATGCAATAAAATCATTTTTATATATTTTGTCTGAAAACCACTGGTTATAAAGGATCAAATAGAATCCTAGAAAATCGCAACCTCAAAACAGTGTTAGACAACACTCTAGCCACACAGGCTCACTTATTTTAAAATATTCACTTATTCCATTTAGACAGTAGACTGGCCCCGAGACACTAAGTCAACTGAGCTCTAGCAGTCTGACTATCAGTGTGATTGGTCTTGAGACACTTGGTCAACCGAGCTCCAGCAATCACACTCCCAAATCATATCTCATACATTAAATAATCATATCCAATCAATATCCACAAATGGTTAGTAATATAGCCTAAATGCTATCAGCATACCGGTACATACTCGGTCCTAGTGCTGCCTACTAGGTAGCACGTTCTATTGATATCCTTCATTATTAAATATAAAACAAACATTCACAAATAAATGATGCATGTATTTAAATAAAATAGCAACATAAATCATATATATACTAGAAATATACCAAAAGTAAACCAGGTATATTTCGAGTATACATACATCAAATAAATTCAATTTAATTACAAAATAAACTAGAAATATACTTAAAAACATTTTAAACATAATTCATTAATAAAACATGCATATAGTTTAAATTATACCAAAAATAAACCAAAAATAAACCTAAAGTAAACTAAAATAAACTCAAGTACTAATTAAACTATTATGCATATTTAATCAAAATAAAACATATATTTCTAAAATCATGCACCCTAGAGCATATATATATAAAATAGCAACTCACAAATTATTGCGCTCATCGAGATGGGTCCGATGGGCCTGGTCCACTAGGCCTCGGTCTCGGCGCAACTAAACAAACAGATAACGACAGGAATCAGAATAAATCTAACAAAAATTCTAAAGACTCGATCTAGAATACTAGAGACATGATTAAATCAGAATTCGACCAAACATCATGTTTTACGAGAATTCTATCAAAAATTCTGCAGAACCTCCCCTGTAAAATGGACATCTCTCTACTCAAAGAGTAAAGCCGGCCTTGCAAAGAAATACACTTCGAAAATAAATGCAGAATACAACCACAATCCCTCGGTCGGACTCCAAACTACAAATCACCAACCGAGGTCCACAATTCACAGAGTATTTACAAAAATACCGAAAATACCCTTATATAATAAAAATACATTTTATAAGTAGAAATTACGTAATTAACCCTAAAATACAGTAAAAATCGATAAAAACTCATTTAATTAGAAAAATCATGTATTATACATATAATTGAAAATAGTTTACGAAAATAGTTTTAATTAGATAAAAATACTAAATAATTTGTAGAAATCATTTTTATACCCTAAATAACTATTAAAACCAATTTAATTACATTTTTAGCCAATTTAGGATAAAATTACCAAAATACCCATATATATATAAGTATACTAAAATAAATCCAAAAATTCACCAAAAATAATATAATTGCAAAAAATTAATTTTCTTAACATATATTTCAATAATACCAATAAATATACTTAATTAACCAATTAATTTCAATTAAACACATAATTAACCCTATTTTCTCAAAATTACATAAAATAAATAAATACATAAAAATTCACAAAAATTCCAAATACATTTATATAATTCATTTAAACACCTATATTTACCATAAAACACAATTTCATAATTTAATTAATTAATTTTCGAAAATTAAAAAATAATAATAAAATAATCAAAAATACCCAAAAATCAAAATAAATTCTAAAAATTCTAAAAGAATTCCCAAATGAATATTAAGCTACTAGGATCAAATTTTTTGAAGGATTTTTTCATGAATCAATCAAATTGAAGCTCAAAAAATTCAAGAACCCTAATAGGCCGAAATTTCAAAATCGAAACCTAGGCAAATCTAGACCATTTTAAGTGAAAAAAAGCTTGGAATCACACTCACCGGAGCTCAAGGAGAAGATAGAGACCGGCGGTGTCAAAAATGGTGGCCGGAATCACATCGATCGACGTTAGCTTCAAATTTTGGCTTCTCGGGTTGTTGCAGCGTTCACCGGCGTCGAAGAGGGTGGAATGAGAGGTTGAGCAGCTGGAGGAAGGCGGTGGAGGTCCGGAAAGCACTATGAATGGCAGTGAATGGAGTCGCACAGTGAGGGGAGAGGAGAAGGGCATTGGGGAAGAAGAAGGTGGAGGGAGGGGTAGTTTGGTAATTTTGGCAAACTTTTGATTTTTAACTATATATTAAGTATATATGTATATATATATAATCACACTATATATTATAATAATATAAAATCCCACACACATTAATTTAATATATTAATAATTTATACACTTAAAAATAATTAAATAATATTAAAATTAAATAATAAATAATAAAAATTAGGGTAATTAATTAAACCCTAGTTTAATTTAAATATATACACATTGTTTTAGCACTTTAAAAATATATATGAGTTCATGCAAATTCGTGAAATTATTTAAAATAATTAATACTAAATTATTTACGTGTTAATTTTCCCGAAAATAAAATTCTCGAGAAAATTTTACGTAAAGCACTTAAAATAATATAAAATAATTAAAATAAGCTTTAAATAAATATCAACTTGTAAAAATATCATAATTATATACAAAATTATTAACACCGCATATCTCGATGCAGTTTAAAATATTTTAAAAACTCGGGATATTACAACAGACCAATTCACTGTTGAGCAAATTAAATGGCCAACATGATGGCCATTTAGGCCATGGGCAAATTAAATTGTTTTGGTGGCCAACTTTGACCCACTCATTTGTTTTTTTTATTTTAAAAGCAATTAGGGCTTAGGTTTTTCTTTTTTTTTTTTGACATTCTTCTTTTATTTTTTTTTTAATTTTTCTCTTTTTATTTGATTTTTTAAAGTTTTAAAAAATAAATAATTGAAATAAATAAATAAATAAATGAAAATTTAAAATAATTTACAATTTAGTTCAAAAACAATAAATCATATTTAATAAATCTAATTTCATAGCCAACTTTCATTATGGGGTCATCTGTCGCATCCAAACTCAAATCATTCGGAAGTTAGGTACTTATAGGATCTTTAAATATTCAACAAAATCTCCAAATTATCTTGATGTATGATAACAGTGCCCTTGGGGGATGAATAAGACTATTGAACAATAAACAAAAATTAAAAGAATTATTTGCTAGAATTAAAAGAATGTTGAGAAGTTAGAATGATGAACACAAGAATTTAAGAAGTTCAGATTTTCAACGAAACTACATCTCCACCTAACTTATCCCGAAGTTAGGATTTTGAATCACCACAATCTATTCCCTAGATTGATTTTTACAACTTGAGTTTTAGGCTCAACTGAAATTTTACAACTTAAGTTTTCAAGACCCACTCAAAAACTAATTCACAAGTGTTTTCAAGGCTCATACTAAAACTGAATTCCTAAATATTTTAATGGCTAAACACTTAAACTAATTCCTTTAGAATAGAATCTCACTTCTCATTTTCTCAACCCAAAAAAATAGAAGAATAAGAATTTCTATTCTAACACTGACCAATTCTCACAAGAGTTATACAATAATAAAATTAGTTTTGAAAGAGTTTAGAGAACTTAATTGAATGCTTAAAAGTATACGATGAATAAACAAGTTTTCAAACCTTAAAATAATCTTCAGAGGTTATATTTATACTTGAGCAATTCAATTATAACTGTTGGAAACAATAATTTCATTCCCAATAAAATTAAAGTCCATTTGAATGTAATTTGGAATTTTAAGCCATAATTTGTCAGGTCTCAATTAGGATTTCATCAGTCCTGGTTAGGACAAGTATTGAATAGTCGTTACGAGCCGTTATATTTGAATTTTTGCATTGGTCTTGGTTAGGATCACTTTGTCTTGATCAGGACTACCTTGTCCCAAACACTGTCTTGGTGGGGACATTGGATTGGGATTAGTTTTGCCAAAAGTTAAATTTTTACTTTGAATTAGGTCCTAGTCGGGACTGTTTGGTCCTAAGCAATGTCCTAGTCGGGACATAGATAAGGATTGTTATTGTCTTAAAATGTAGGCTTATGTAGAATTCAGCTCTTCAATCTTGGTCTTGGTCCCAATTGGGACTGATCTTGGTACAGGTTCCAAAATTGCTAAAAATGTGTAATTTGGTCCCTCTCTTAAGTCCGAATGAGATAGTTCTTGTGTTGTTTTTCCTGAATAATTTTTCTTTGATAGTTCATCATTATTTTGGCTTCCAAATGATTCCTAACTTGTACACACTTAAAGCAGACACATTAGTTGCTCAAAATTAAGTTTGTTAAGATAAAATCAAGATTACTAACTTGTTAAGGTCAATAATCTCCCTTTTTTGATTTTGACAAACTTATTTTGAGTTTGATAAAAATAATATAAAGTGAAGTGTGTGATATATAATAATTGTGATAATAATAATGATATAAAATAAAATCAAATATATTTCTTTATTTCTCCCCATATGAACATGGACATGATAAAAATAAATAAATTTATTATTTATTGTCCATGACAAAAATATAAAATATATCATGAGAGAATATATGACCTAACATAACAAATGTATTAAAAACATAAAAACATGATAATAAAATTGTTAGGAAATATGCAAGAAATAATTTCAAACATATATGTATATAGTGCTACTAAAATGCATTACAAAAATAGTAGATAAAGTACTTATATTGAAGCTAAATAAACTTAACAATCACATGATCATATAGAGCTTAGCTAGCTAATTATACACGATCATGTGACACTTAGCATATTATAAACACAAACTCTAAGCAAGATTTTCCCCCTTTGTCATAGATAAAAATAAAAGAGAGAGATATAAAGGGAAATGAACTTAAAGGAATAAAAAATTCTTAGACGAATCAAAAGATCACGAACCAAAACAATAAAAAATAAAGATACACTAAATCTTTATGAAATTTATGGCATACATAAAAGAAAAATCACTAACAGAAACATATCTTTTGAGATAATTTTAAAAGAAAGTTATTAATTGAAGATTTAAAATTATTAACTAAATATGCATGCAAACTCAAAGTATTTCTCCCCCTTCATCAAAAATAAAAAAAATGAATACTGGAGAAATGTACATTTTAAAGAAAAGAAAATTCAATTAATAAGGAAAATTCAGATAGCACGAAGGTAAACTATTGAAAATAAACATGAAATAAATGAAACATAAACACACAGAAAATGAGCCTAAAAACAAACTAGCAGCTACAAGCTCATATATGGAAAATAAACTAAACAGATACCAAAAGTAAAACAAACAAAAAATACAAATAATATCTATTCTAGAGGATGAGATAAAGGAGGAGGAGAATATATGCAAATATAGCCTTATTGCTCATAAATATGATGGACATCATGTTGAAGATGAGTAATGTTGTCATCAATTTGATTGAAACATACATTGAAATTGGATTCAACTTTATCAAAGCGAGAATTGTAGTTGGATTCCATCAAGAACATTGTCACGACCTAAACTAGGAGTCATGACCAGCATTAGGGAACGAGAATTCTTTCGAATCTAGGACCCGTAGTAAGCCTTAGAAAATAAAATCATGCAATAAATAAATAAAAAATATGACAGAATTAAAATTTTTCGAATCAATATATAAAATAAATGCTCCAAATCCTTTCATAAATAAATATATTCATACAATGTTCAGATACAACTCTCTGAGTATTAAATATAAAAATAAAATAATACTCTTCTGATACAATAACACTACTAATGCAGTTTCTAGAATACAATTCAGAGTTTAAATTATACATTTACATAGAATAGCCGGGATGGAAGAACACCGACGAGGAACTCTACTACTAAGGTCTGATGATATAGGATCTCCTAAAAAAATAATTGATGGGGGTCAGACCTCATTGAGTGAATTATTATACTATAAATACACGCAATCTAAACCATAACAATCAGGCATTCTTATATATGTATGTATATACACACATTTCACACAAATGCCAAACTCTGCTTTTATAACTATATTAGATGCAGAAAACATTGATTTTAATACATGAAGGATCAAATAGAACCCTATTAATCGCAACCTCAAACAATCATATCATCACTCTAGCCATATAGGCTCACTTAAAATCCAAATAGGTTACTTATTCCATTCTGGATAGCAGATTAGCCCTAAGACACTAAGTCAACCGAGCTCCAGCAGTTTGATTGTCAATGTGATTGGCCCTGAGACACTTGGTCAACCGAGCTCCAGCAATCACACTATCAATCACATCATATCTCAATCATATCAATCAAATCATTATCAATCACATTGTAATCTCCATAAGTAATTCCTCACTCAAACTTAAATCTATCGCACCAGTATGTACACGGTCCTAGTGCTGCCCACTAGGAAGCACATTCTATTGATATCCTTCATTTAAAATAAATCATTCATTCAAAAAATAGTTAATGTAGAATGACATTCATAATAGTAAAACAAACCATATATATACCAGAAATATACCTAAAATATACCTAGTATATTTCAGGTATATATATGTCAAATAAAATATGAAATATACTAAAGGTAAACCATTAATATAGTTAAAACCAATTTAAGTGCATTTTAATAATATAACATGCATTTGCTTAAAAATGTACCTAAATATACTAAAGATATACCCTAAGTACACAAATCACTTAACAAAACAATTATGTATAAATATTCATTTAAATATGTATATGTACTAAAACATGCATTTAGGTTTAACATATATTCACAAATATACCAAAAATAACCTAATTTTCTAGCATGCATATATCACAGATAAACTTTAAGTATACCACTAATATGTTAGGTTGAAGTCAATAATAAAACATGCATTTATTTGGAAATATATAAAAAATATACCAAAAATAAACTCAAAACAATTTAAGTGTAAGTCAATAATATAGCATGCAATTATTTAGGAATAAACTTAAAATATACTGAAAATATACCTAAAGTATACTAATCATTCAATAAAATAATTATGACTAAATATACATTTAAACATGTATATATACTAAAATGTATTAAACATAAACCTAATTGTTTAACATGCATATATCAAAATAATATGCATAATTATTTAACACATATATATATAAAATATAAACCCTGGATACACCAAAAATATTATAATCTAAATCACTTGTTAAAAACATATAATGAAAACAAAAATCCTAAGTGATGCATCCTATATGCAATGCATATATATATAGTATAATAACTCACTGGTGTGCGCTCCTCGGGATAGACTCGGTGGGCCTGGTTCGTTAGGCCTCGGTCTCAGTGCAGTTAGAAAAAATAAAATATTAATAATAATCAGAATAAACTTCTAACTCTATACTTCTAGGATTACTATAGACAGATTCAATCAAGAATTTAGAATTAGACTCGGACTGGTTGTCACATTTTACAAGAAATCTACCAAAATTTTGGCAGAGTCTCCTTTGTAAAACAAACATCTCCCTACAAAAGTAGGGCCGATCCTGCACAGAAAACACACTTCGAATACAACATTCTCCCAATTCCTCAATGGGGATCCCAAACTACAATTTCCCCCGACCAAGGTCCATAATTCACCACAAGATACAATAAAATATATATAAATTCAATAAATACCTAAAATGCCCTTTACGTATCAAAATATGGCAATTTAAACATTAAAAACATCAAAAATAATTACTTTACCCGTAATTACTTAAAAACCCTAATAATAATATAATATAAGTAAAAATCGATATTTCTCGAAAAATACACCAATATTAATAAAAATTCATTTTATATATCCAAATTACTTAATTAATCCATAAACATTCTAAAAGTTACTAAAAACCCATTTATTTTAAAAAAATAATATATTATATATAATTTGAAAATAATTTTTGAAAAATAGTATTAATTAATTAAAAATAGTAAATAATTTATAAAAATCATTTTAATACTTCAAATAATTATTAAAACCAATTAAATTTAATATTTAGCCAAAATCAGTACCAAATTACCAAAATACCCCTAATATACAAAAATACACATAAAATACTAATAATATTCAAAAAGTAAATAAAAATTATGTAATTACTCAAAATTTATTTCCTGAACATATTCTTCTCTAAAATCAACAAATACACCTAATTAACCAATAATTTCTATAAAAATACATATTTAATCTATTAATTCCAAAATACACATAAGTTGTATAAAATTCCATAAAATTAATATAAATTCCTAAAAATTATTTTTTCATCAAATAATATTTTAATATGAACCAAAACACACAATTAAACTTTAAATTCAACCAAAAATACTCATTTAACTCAATTATCCAATATTTACATAAACTATAAATATTTCTTAAAAATTATATAAAATTCCCAAAAATTAATTTCTCAGTATCAAAATTAATAGCACTATATAATGAAAATAATTTAACAAATTTCATAATTTAATTAATTTATTTACAAAAATTCATTAAATAATATTAAAATAATAAAAAAATCACCAAAATTAAAATAAATTCTAAAAATTATAAAAAAAATATATTCATGAAGCTCAAGCTATAAGGATCATCATTTACAAAGGGAGTTTTCTTGAATCATTAAAAATCAACCTAAAAAAAAAATAAAAACCCTAAAAAGCTCAAAAACAGAAATTCAAGAAAACTCACAAATGAGGAGGAATGGACTTGAACCAAGCTAAGATTCGACTTCCCTGGGGCTCTAGGAGTCGAACGACACTAGGATCATGAAAAATGATGGTTGGATGAAGGTGGTGACCGGAAACAATGGAGTTTTGATCACCTCCGATTTCCTTCGACGTAGACACCGGCGAGCTGCTCCCCTGGTTGGACAACAATGAGGAAGATGGAGGAGATGAAAGTGATGAAGGGTGACAGTCCGGTGAGCTTGAACGGAAGGCGCAGTGAGGGTAAGGGAGTCGGGTCGCGGGGAAGAAAGAAGGAGTCCTGTTTTTTTTTTTTGGTTTCACATCCTCTTTTGCATGTATATATATGCTATATATTATATTTATATAATATATTTATGTGTATTAATCTCTACCACAAGTATATACATTAATATATATACACACACACACACATATATTTAGACCTACATAATAATAAATAACACACACAATTAAAATAATAAACCCTATTATATATATGTGCATATATATATATATATATATATATATATATATATATATATAATAACACATAAAATATCATTTAAAAATAACATTAATAATAACCATAATTATTAAATAATTAATAATAAAAATAATGTATATTTAATAAAATAAATTAAAATCATACTATGATAATAATATCGCATAATAATTATAATAATAACCCACATAAATAACAATGAAAATAATAACCTTAATAATGGTAGTGGAATACTCTCAAAAATATTAATAATACATAAATCACATCAAGTAATAGAATAATATTAATGCTTAAAGAAATAATATTAAAATATTCATGCACTAAATTAGCATTATTAAAACAATAGTATTCGAAAATAATAAATATACACAATAGAATTTAAACGTTCAAAATAATTTATTTACGTAGAAAATTCAATTAAACATACAATAATGATAATAAGTCACAAAATAGTAAAATAATTAAATATAACTTTTAAATTTTATTAACACTGCATAACTCATCATTTAATAAAATAATTAAAAAAATCAGGGTTATTATAGACATGCATTCAAAGATTTGTCCTACCCAAAAAGATTCATCATCTTGAGCTTGAGCACCTTGAGTTGATATACCTTCACTTCTTGTCCTTTTCCTTAAAGGAGCATTATGAGTTTGTTCTTCTTCTCTAATGTCTTGACCTTCTTGCTCTTCTAATTTTTGAAACATATTTTGAATATTTTCACTTGCTCAATGTTCATGTTTCTATATCCAAACACCATTAATAGAAGTGAATTATTTAGAATCTTTTATAAAAGATTCATCATGAAGTATAGGCTTGGTAGAGGGTATAGGATCAAGATTAAAATTGTAGAAATTAGCTAACTTTGTGACAATTCCACCAATACAAATTGCATCGGTGTTACTATCACTAATTAACTAAATTCTCCATTGTAAAAATCTTTCCAAAGCAATCTTTTCATCATGACCAAGGCAATAGTAAATGAAAAGGTCATCAAGAGAAAGAGTTTCATTGGAAAGAGCTCTACCATTAATGGAGTAGGTAATAAAGTGGTAAACATACTAAAGTGCTTTAGATTTGATATGTGAGGCTTTAGTATGTCCAACAGAGAATTATGGAGCATTAGGAGCTTTGATTTCATCCTAAAAAGAAGAAGCAAGCTAATGAGAGTTAACTTGAATGTGCCCAAACTCTTGATGAGTTATGAACCAATCTTTTCCTCCCAATTTGAATCTCATTGAGAAGTAAGGATTAGCATCATCATACTTGATGGAATGAAGAGTGCATGATAAAGGAAATTCAATAATAAGAGAAGGATAAAATGCAAATGAAGGCAAAATCATATATCCCACCTTTTAGAAGAAGATCCTTGACTTCATCATAGCAACCAAATTGCTTTGAGAGTAGGTTCATCCATAAATCTTGAAGGAATAAATTCTTTTTTTTTGGAATTAAGACATTCTCTTTTTTTGAGATCTTGAGAAGTATATGAGAATGGAGAGTTTGTTATTTTGGGTTTATCATTCTTTGAAGGGGGATCTTGAGAAAAGGAAGGAAAGATTATTTGTGTTGAAAATTAAGTAAAAATAAGATGGTATTTATAGGTAAGAAATTAGGGTTAGAAATAGTTCAAAATTTGAATTTGAATAGAATAGGAACCTCAAAAATCATTCTTGATTATGAATGGGGAGTCAATGAGGTGATAAGATTTGGAATTCTAATGCTGTCAGGATCAATTTCTGGTCGGGACATGCTCCTATCTCGGTTAGGACATAATGTCCCGAGTGATATCCCAATTGAAATATCATTCGGGATTAGTTCTGTATAAAAACATAGAATTAACAGAATAATGTCCTAGCAAGGACATGATCTGATCTCGAGTGGGATAAGCCTTTGACAATAAAAAATTTACAAAATCTTTGCAATTAATTCCAAAATTCCCTACAATTAAGTCCTGTCAAATTAATTGCATTTTATTTTAAATTAATTAAGAGATTTTGAGAAGAATTAAATGAGTATATGAAATGAACTCATTTAAGGAAGCATATATTTTGTTAAAAATTAACATAATTAATTGAATCAATAAAAGTTTCATTAATAAATTATTAATTTTACAAAATATAAAGAATTAGAAAATAAAAAATATTTTACAAAATATTTTAAAAATAAAGAATATCAAATTCAAAATAATTAATGTAATTTAAATAAACACCACATGATTTCACATAAGAAAAAATGAAGGTATTAAAACAAAAAACAAAAACACACTTGTGAAAAAGTGTTATATACTTGAAATAAACATAAAGAAAACTTAAATGAAAACAATTGTTAAAGTAACAACTTAGATACAAAATCAAGTTAGACTAGAACCATCATTCATGCCAAGTTCATGTTTAATGAAATTTGATCTCTCTTCATTAAGAAGTTTAGTGAAGTTATCAGTAAGTTGATTATATGTATCAACAAAATCAAATGAGATATCACCAATTTAAACATGGTCATACACAAAAAATGATGTCGAATGTCTATATGCTTAGTTCTAGAATGTTGAATGGGATTTTTGTTAAGTTTTATAGCACTTTCATTGTCACATTTGATAGGAATGTGATCAAATTTTATACCAAGTCCAACATTTGTTGTTTTTGCCATAAGATTTGTGAACAATAAAGACTTGCTACAACATATTTAGCTTCAGTAGTGGACAAGGCAACCAAAACTTATTTTTTACTAATCCAAGAAACCAAGCACTGTTTTAAAAATTGACAAGTTCCAGAAGTGCTTTTTCTATCTACTAAACTACCAAAAAAATCTACATCTGAATAGCTAATTAAGTCAAAGAGGAACTCCGAGGATACTAAAGTCCTAAATGCATTATTCCATAAAGATATTTGAAATCCTTTTGATAGTATTCAAATGAGACTCTCTAATGCTTGATTGAAATCTAGCACGTAAGTAAGTAGCAAACATAATATCAGGTCTACTAGCAATTAAATAAAGAAGGGATTTAATCATACCTCTAAATCATTTTTCTTCAACATGTTTGCATTCTTATCCTTGTTGAGTTTAGTTGTGGTGTTAGTTGGAGTTTTAATTGTCTTATCTATATCCATGCCAAACTTCTTGAGAATGTCTCTTGCATATTTGGTTTGATTGATGTAAATCCCATCTTTATATTGCTTAATTTAAAGTCCAAAAAAGAACTTAAGAAATTCTCCCATCATACTTATTTCGAATTCTCGTTGCATTAACTTGGAGAATTCTATACACAAGCAATTATTAGTAGCACCAAAAATAATATCATCAATATATATTTGAACAATTAATAAATCATTTTGGATTTATTTATGAAAAAGTTGTGTTAACTTTTCCTTTAGAGAACCTTTTTTTTAGTAAAAAGTTGCTTAATCTTTCATAGCAAGCTCTTGGAGCTTGTTTTAATCCATATAATTCTTTTGACAATTTAAAAACATGATTTGGAGAATCACAATTTTCAAAACTCAAAGATTGCGCAAATATACTTCCTCTTTAATAAAACTATTTAAAAATGCATTTTTAACATCCATTTGATAAAGTTTAAAATCCATGAATGATACAAATGCAAGTAGCATTCTAATAGCTTCTAACCTTGCAATGGAGGCAAAGGTTTCATCATAATCAATGCCTTCCTTTTGATTATAACCTTTAGCTACTAGTCTAGGTTTATTCCTAGTTATGACACCTTGTTAATTCATCTTATTTCTAAATACCCATTTGGTGCCTATAATAGGGTGATGTTTTGGTCTAGGAACCAAAGTCCAAACTTTATTTCTATCAAATTGATTTAACTCTTCTTATATAGAAAGGACCTAAAATTCATCACTCAATTCATCATCAACATTTTTGAGTTTAATTTGAGAAATGAAGGCTAAATTAACAATAGACTTTAATTTAGATTTAGTAGTTACCCTTTTTATGATATCACCTATAATGAGGTCTTAAGGATGAGCTTTCTTAAATTTCCAATCCTTTAGAAGTTGATCCTTCAATGTAGGTTGAGATATATCTTCATTGTCCTCCAAGTTCTAAAGGCTTACTAGCATATTCTTCTTGAGCATCCATAATCTCATTTACACCTGTAAGATCATCAACAATACAAATATCCTTTCTATGATCAAATGAGTTTGATTTATTAAAAAAACATGCATTAACTCTTCAACTACTAAAGTTCTCTTATTAAAGATTCTATATGCTTTGTTAAAAGTGGAATAGCCTAGGAAAATTCATTCATCAACTTTAGGGTCAAATTTTCCAAGATTATCCTTTGTGTTCAATATGAAGCACTTACATCCAAATACTCTTATATATGAGATTTTGGGTTTTCTATTGTTCTATAGCTCATAAGAAGTTTTATTTAAAATTGGTCTTCTAAAAACTCTATTTAAAATATAACAAAATATGTTAATGGCTTCTGTCCAAAAGTATAAAGGTAAATTATACTTATAAAGCACTATTTTAGTCCTTTCCATAAGATTTTTATTTTTTCTTTCAACTTCCCCATTTTTTTAAGAGTTCTAGAAGAAGAAAATGTATGTGAAATAGTATTTTCCTTGTAAAAGATTTTGAAAAAATCATTTTTAAATTTGGTTCCATGATCACTTCTTTTGGAAGAAATACAAAATCTTTTTTTTTTACTATTTTAGCAAAGTTTTTAAAATCTTTAAAAGCTTTATTCTTATGAGCAAGAAAATATATCCAAGTAAATTTAGAGTAATCATCAATCAATATATATGTATAGTGCATTCCATCAAGACTAGCAACTTTAGTTGGTCCAAATAAATCCATATGTATAAGTTCAAATGGTTTAGAAGTAGACATAACATTTTTTAGCTTAAATGAGGACTTGGATTGTTTTCCCTTTTGACAAGCATCACAAGGTTTATCCTTGGAGAACTCAAGTTGGGTAACCCATCACAAGTTCATGTCTATAAAGATCATTCAAAAGCTCAAAATTTTCCTGTCATAACCTTTTATGCCATGTCCATATATTATGGGAAATAGACATTAAGCATTTGATGTCTTTGTTATCAATCTTATTCAAATTAATAACATAAACATTGTCTACTCTTTTACCACTAAAATTTACTTTTTCTTCATTAATACTACTAACAAAACAATTTCTAGGATAGAAAGTCACCTTATTTCCCATATCATATGATTGATTTATACTAAGTAATTTATGTTTAAGGCCATAAAAAAGTATTATATAATGTATAGATAAAGATTGAGGATTCCTGATTTCTCCAATGCTTATTATCTTTCCTTTAGCATTGTCTCTGAATGTGATATGTCCTCCATCTTTTGCATTAAGCTTGTGGAATTGCTCCCTGTCTCCCATCATATGCCTTGAACATCCATTATCAAGATACCACTTGCTTTTTGTTCTTGTGGATTTTAAGCACACTTATACAAAATAATTTAAGTATTCTTTTGAACCTAAACCTTTCTCGGTCTAGGTTGGTTAGTCTTAAAATAATTCAAAGGAAGTAAATCCATATATAGTATTCTATGGAAGCACGCATTATTGGTATGACCTTTGATCATGCAATATGAACATATAAAATTATCAAATTTATTTATCATAGGATAATATGCTTTCCTAGTGGGTGAAACATGCCTTTTATATTGTAATGGTGTGTGTCTCTTATTATTTGAGTGTGAGACATACATTGGCAATGGCAATGTGTATTTTGATAGGTTTGTACAATATATTTAGGAGCATTATATTGTGCAAAATGCTTATAAGTGTTGTGTCTAATGTAAATGTAAGCATGTTTAGGTTGAGACTTACCTCTTTGTGTCATATAGAATTAAGTCTTATGAGACTTTCCTTTAATATTTGACACATGAGATTTATTAGCTTTTAAAGCATGAGTCTCAATTGGTTTAGAGGTAGAGTTAATGGAATTGCATGATACTTTAACAAATATAATATGTGATAATGATGAACATGAGGCCATTCCAATAGCATATCCAATTCCATGAGTATTTTCATGAAATTTTTGAGAGTCAAGTAAGTTATTTAAGCTCTCTTTTCCTCTTTGGAATTTGGATATGGAATTTTTTAGCTTAACTACCTTATTAGAAAGCTTATGATATTCATCACTTGCTTTCTTGAGATACTCTTCTAAGGAATTAGAAGATTTTAAATTACTTGCATGTTTATTATTTGTTTTAACAAGATAAGTAAATTCAATTTTTAACTTCTCAAATTCCTTGGTTAAATTATTTAACTTATGCTTATAATACTTCTTTTTAGAAAGTAAGCTTTTGCACTTAAGCAAGAGTTTCCCACAATAGAGCTCTCAATATCATCATCATCATCATCATTATCATAAACACAATACTCATCACAAGAAGAGTTAGAAGTAGATACCTTATTTTCATCTTCAAGTGCTATGAAGTAAAGATTGGCCACTTATTGTTGTTCCTCTTCCTTTCAAATTTAGAGGAGTCATCCCAAGTAGCTTTGAAGGCGTTCTGAAAAATCCCTAGAGGGGGGGGGGGGGAAGGGGGGGTGAATAGGGCTATTAAATAAAAATTAGAACTAAAAATAATTCTTTGCAAGAATTGAAAGAATGTTGAGAAGGAAGAATGAAGAACACAATGATTTAAGGAGTTCGGATTCATCAACAATCCTACATCTCCACCTAATTATCCCCAAGTTAGGATTCTCAATCACCCATAATCTTATTCACAAGGTTGAGATTACACAAGAGTTTTATGGCTCACTCTTACAACCTTACAACATGAGTTTTCAAGGCTTACTAAAAAAAACCAATCCCAAGCGTTTCAATGGACAACATTTAAATCAATTTTTTTAGAAATAAATCTCACTTCCCTACTAATCTATCCTAAAATTTAATATGAAAAAAAATGATATTTCTAAGAAATAACTAACTCTCATAAAGGTTTAAAAAAAGAGTGAATATTTGAGAATTTGAGAGCTTTAATGAACGTTAAGATAGAGAATGATAATAAGCAAAAAATATCTTTTCTTCCATTTAGCTCTAGAGGTGTTTATATAGATAAAAACTAAAAAATATAGCTGTTAAAGGTGTAAATAATGTGTCCAATGCCTATATTTTGAATCCAATGTTTATAATTTTGAATTATTGAAAGTAATGTTATTAGACTGCTATACACGGGTTGAAACCGTGATTGGCTACTAGTGATGTTTGAATTTGCCCACACTTTCTTCATAAAAGTTGTAGATATTTGACTTATATTTCCATATAATTTTGAATCACCTCAATTAGACTTATGTAGCTCAAGATATTTCTAAAATACTAAGAGCTATGTAATTTAAAAATGGTAGACTATTGTCAAACAACTGTGCACAAGTTGAAACTATGATTTTCTATTGAAAAAATTTGAATTTACCTATACTTTCTTCATAAAAGTTTTAGATATTTTACTTAGCTTTTTATATTATTTTGACTCACCTCAATTTGACTTCTGTAGCTCAAGATATGTCCAAAATGCTAAGAGCTATGTAATCTAAAATGGCAGCTACATACGTTGATTTTGACTCAATATTTGCATACCTAAATGAACTCAAATTTTGAAAAATAAGCTCAATTCAGAAAGCTCAAGATGTCTAATTCAAATGTAAAGAAGATAATTTTCTCAATATAAAGCTCTAAGGATGTCAAAAGCCTCTTTGAATATCAGAGGTCAAATCAACTTAAGATATTCATACTTCATTTTAACTTCCAATAGAGTCTTAAATTATACACACTTAAACAAAAAAATTAAATGCTCAAAATTAAGTTTTTTAAGATAAAAATTAAGATTGATTATTGTTAAGGTAAAAAATCTCTCCCTTTTTTGATTTTGACAAACTTATTTTGAGTTTGATAAAAAATAATACAAAGTAGAGTGTGTGATAATATTTGTGATAATAATGATACCAAATAAAATAAAATATATTTATTTATTTATTTCTCCCCCTAAGAATATGAACATGATAAAAAATATAAATTTATAGATTATTCCCCTTGAAAAAAATAAAAACAACATAAAATATAGCAAAAGGGATAAAAACATGGCATTCTTGTGACAAATGTATTCAAAACACAACATATGATAACATGATCATTTAAATAAATGTTAGGCAATGTGAGGAAATAATTTCAAATATATATGCATATAGTGCCACTAAAAGGCATCACAAAAATAGTACATATAACAATAATTTTGATGCTAGACGAGTGTAACTATCACATGATCATATAGAGCTTAACTAGCTAATCAATTTTGTATCACTTAGCATAAAAAAAAATAAATATAAATTATCCATAATATATTTTTCTCTCTTTGTACAAAGTTAAAAGGAAAAGAAAGAGATATAAGGGGAAATGAACCTAAAGGGACCAAAATTCCTATAGGAAAAAAACAAAGATACATAAAATATTTGTAGAAATATTCATGCCTTATCAAAGATCAAAAAATTCCTAAGAAGAAATTATATATTAATTATGTATGTATAAACATAATAATAAAATATTATATACTTGTATAGTAACAAATAACAAACTCAAATATATTTCTTCCCTTTTGTCAAAAATAAAAAGAAAAGAGAGAGATATAAATGGAAATTAAAACAAAGATACAAAAAATCTTTATAAAATCTATGTTATACATAAACAAAGTAAGCAAAACAAGGCCTTTTGTCACATATGATATATGAGAAAATTAGCCATACTTACAACGTTAATATATATATAAAAATTTAAACAAATTTTCTCCCCTTATACAAACAAAAATATAATATGTCTCTAATATAAACACATTTTTTAAGGTAGTTTTAAAATTCAAAAAAAAAAAAACTAAGTATGCATGTTAAAAAAATTAATTGGGTACACATGCAAACTCAAATTATTTCTCCTCCTTTGACAAAATGTAAAAGGAAATTTAAAAAGATAAACCAAATATGAACTGACGACCATAAAAAAGTTTAAGATCAAAATCAAAACATTTATCAATCAAAGTAATTAATAAGCACAACATGATTTCACATAAAAACACTTCAACCCTCAATTAAACATAAAATCAAGATAAACTAAAACCATCAATCATTCCAAGTTCATGCTTAATGAAATTCAATCTCTCTTCATTGACAGGCTTGGTGAAGATATTTGCAAGTTGATTATTTGTATCAACAAATTCAAGTGAGATATCACCAATTTGAACATGATCACACAAGAAATAATGTCTAATTTCTATATGCTTAGTTCAAGAATGTTGAATGAGATTTTTGCTAAGGTTAATAGCACTTGAATTCTCATATTTGATTGGAATGTGATCAAGTTTTACACCATAGTCTAATAACTGTTGTTTTTGCCATAAAATTTATGAACAATAAAGACTTGCTATAATATATTCAACTTCAGTAGTGGAAAAGGAAACTGAAACTTGTTTCTTGCTAAACTAAGAAACTAAACATTGTCCTAAAAATTAACAATTTCCAAAAGTGCTTTTTTTATTTAGTAAATTACCGGCAAAGTCCGCATCAGAATAACTAATCAAGTTAAAGGATAAACTCCTAGGATACCAAAGTCCTAAACGCATTGTACCACAAAGATATTTGAAAATTCTTTTGATAGATTCAAATGAGACTCTTTAGGACTTGATTAAAATCTAGCACATAAGCAAGTAGCAAACATAATATTAAGTCTACTAGCAGTTAAATAAAGAAGGGATCTGATCATACCTCTAAATTGCTTTTCATCAATCAGTTTCTCATCTTTGTTTAGTTTGTTTGTGGTGCTCATTAGAGTTTTACGTATCTTAGCTCCATCCATGCCAAACTTCTTGAGAACGTCTCTTGCATACTTGGTTTAATTGATGAAAATCCCATTTTTGCATTACTTGATTTGTAGTCCAAGAAAGAATTTGAGTTCATCCATCATACTCATCTCAAATTCTCCTTGCATTAAATTAGAGAATTCCTCTTATAAGAAATGGTTAGTAGCATTGAATATAATGTCATTAACATATATTTAAATAATTAAAAATCATGTTTGGATTTCTTTATGAAAGGATTTGTATAAACTTTTCCTTTAGAGAAACCTTTCTCTAATAAAAAGTTGCTCAATCTTTTATACCAAGCTCTAAGAGCTTATTTCAATCCATATAATGCTTTGGAAAGTTTAAATATATGATTTGGAAAATTAAAGCTTTCAAAACTTGGAGGTTGTTCAAGATACACCTCTTCTTCAATAAAACCACTTAAAAATGCACTTTTAACATCCATTTAATAAATTTTAAAATCTATGAATGATGCAAATGCAAGTAGCATTCTAATAGCTTTTAACCTTTCAATGGGGGGTATAAGTTTCATCATAATCAATGTTTTCCTCTTGATTATAACCTTTAGCTACTAGTATAGTTTTATTCCTAGTTATGGCACCTTGTTCATTCATTTTATTTCTAAACACCCATTTGGCACCTATAATAGGATGATGTTTTGATTTAGGAACCAAGGTCCAAACCTTATTTCTCTTAAATTTATTTAAATCTTCTTGTATAGTAAGAACCCAAAATTCATCACACAAAGCATCATCAATACTTTTGGGTTCAATTTGAGAAATGAAGGCTAAATTAATAATAAACTTTAATTGAGATATAGTAGTCACCCCTTTTGTAGTGTCACATATAATGAGGTCTTGATGATGAGCTTTCTTGAATTACCAATCCTTTGGAAGTTCATCCTTCAAGGTACTTTGAGACGTTTCCTCATCGTCCTTCTTGCTTGGACCTTCAAGTTCCAAAGGCTTATTAGCATTTTCTTCTTCAGTTTCCATAATCTCATCATTACCTATAAGATCATCAACACTATAAATATCCTTTCTAAGACTAAGTGAGTTTGATTCATTAAATACAACATGCATTGACTCTTTAACTACTAGAGTTCTCTTATTAAAAACTCTATATGCTTTACTAGAAATAGAATAGCCTAGGAAAATTCCTTCATCTACTTTGGAATCAAATTTTCCAAGATTATCCTTGGTGTTTAATATAAAGCACTTACATCCAAATGCTCTTAGATATAAGAATTTGGGTTTTTAATTGTTCTATAGCTCATAAGAAGTTTTATTCAAAATTGGTCTTTTAAAAACTCTATTTGAAATGTAGTAAGACGTGTTAACGGCTTTTGCCTATAATTATAGAGGTAAATTATACTCTTGAAGTATTGTTCTAGCCATTTCCATAAAAGTTCTAATTTTTCTTTCAATTAACTCATTTTGTTGAGGAGTTCTAGGAGAAGAGAATGTATGTGAAATACCATTTTCATCACAAAAGGTTTTAAAAAATTCATTTTCAAACTCGGTTCTATGATCACTTTTAATAGAAGAAATACAAAAACCTTTTTCTTTTTGAACTCCTTTTACAAACTCTTTAAAAGCTTTAAATGCATCATTCTTATGAGCAAGGAAACATGCCTAAGTAAATATAGAGTAATCATCAACCAACACATATGCATAGTGTATACCACTGAGACTAGTAACTCCAATTGGTTTAAACAAATCCATATGTATAAGTTTAAGTGGCTTAGAAGTGGACACTACATTTTTTAGCTTAAATGAAGACTTGGATTGTTTTCCCTTTTGGCAAGCATCACAAGGTTTTTTCTTAGTGAATTCAAGCTTAGGTAAACCAATCACAAGTTCATGTTTACAAAGATCATTCAATAGCTCAAAATTTGCATGTCCTAACTTTCTATGCCATGTCCATGTGTCATGGGAAATTGAAATTAAGCATTTAATATCTTTGTTATCAATCTTATTCAAATTAATAACATAAACATTATCAATTCTTTCACCATTAAAAATTACTTTATCTTCATCAATACCACTAACAAAGCAATTCTTAGGATTAAAAATGACTTTATTTTCCATATCACATAATTGACTTATACTAAGCAAGTTATGTAAGACCATCAACAAGCAACACATAGTGTATAGTTAAGGATTACCAATTTCTCTAATGCCAATAATCTTTCCTTTTGCATTGTCCCCGAAAGTAACGTGTCCTCCATCCTTAGCATTAAGCTTGTTGAATTGCTCATTATCTCTTGTCATGTGCCTTGAGCATCCACTATCAAGATACCATTTGCTTTTTAATCTTATAGACTTCAAGCATACCTACACAAGTTAACTTAAGCATTCTTTTGAACCCAAACCTTTAATTGGTCTAGATTGGTTAGTTTTAAGATAGTTCATAGGAAGCAAGTTCATGTGTAGGCTTCTATAGAAGCACACATTATTGGTATGTCCCTTGATCATGCAATATGAGCATTCAACATTTAAAAACTTATTTCTCCTATGAGGATATACATTCCTAATATGTGAAGCATGCCTTTGTGGATGTTGTAGTGTGTGTCTCCTAAAGTTCTTTTGAGTCATAGTATGAGACATGCATGGGCAATGACACTGTGTATTTTGATAGGTTTGTCCAATATGTCTAGGTGCATTATAATGTGCAATATGCTTATGAGTATTATGTCTATTGTATATGTAAGCATGTTTAGGTTGTGTTTTCCTAGCATGATGCTTACCTCTTTGTGTCATATAAGGTTGAGTCTTCTAAGACTTTCATTGAGTGTTTGACATATGAGATCTTTTAGCTTTGAAAGCTTGAGTCTCATTTTGTTTTAAGGTAGAAGAAGCAAAATTATTTGAGGTTTTAATAAAATTAATATATGGTGATAATGATGAGGAAGCTATTCCATTGGAATACACAATTCCATGTATATCTTTGTGGAATTTTTGAGAGTCAATAATATTATTCAAAGATTCTTTTCCCTTCATGAGTTTCTCAATGGAATTTTTTAAATTTAAGACTTTTTTATAAAGCTTTTGATTTTCATCATTTGCTTTCTTAAGTTGATCTTCCAAGGAATTTGAAGTTTTCAAATCATTAGACAATTTATCATTTGATTTAACAGGATTAGAAATTTCATTTTTTAATTTTTCGAATTCCTTGGTTAGGTTAGATAACTCATGCTTATAATGCTTCTTTTTAGATAATAATTTTTTATATTTAAGTAAGAGTTTCCTTATCATAAAGCTTTGAATATCATAATCATCATCATTATCATAATAATCATCGTTATCATAACAATCATCATCATAGGAAGAATTAGATATTGATGGTACCTCTTTTTCACTTTTAAGACCCATGAAACAAAGGTTGACTACTTTTTGTTATTCCTCTTCCATTTTCGATTCGGAGGAGTCATCCCAAGTTGCCTTATAAGCCCTCATTTTCTCTTTTGTTCCTTTGCTCTTGTTTTTAAGTTTAGGATGCTCACTTTGGATGTCACTCAGTTTTTTACATTCATAGCAAGTAACGTCTTTAGTTTTCTTTTTACCTTCTCCTTCATACTTCTTGTTGAAGTCTCTTGTTCTTGATGAATGTTTCTTTTTTAAGAACTTCTTGAAGTTTCTAGTGAGCATGGAAATTTCATAATCTTCATCACTAGAACCTTCAACATTTTCTTCTTCACTATTATTTTTTGAAGCTTTCAAGGCAATGCTCTTCTTCTTCTCTTCCTTTTCTTCTTGCTTTTCATCTCTTTGCTTAATTGTTAGCTCATGTGTTAAGAGCTTCTTAATAAGCACATCGGTAGAGAGAGTTGAGAGGTCTTAAGCTTCCTCAATTGAAGTAACCCGAGATTCCCAATCCTTCTTAGGTAGGATTCTTAGAATCTTGTTATTTACTTCTTCCTTGGAGAATAGCTTTCCAAGTTTCTTGAGGGTTGTGATAAGAGTGTTGAGTAGATTTGTCATCTTTGTGATTGACTCATGAGGCTTTATCTTGAAAAATTCATATTCATACATATGTAGTTGAAACTTCTTACTTCTAACTTGCACGTTGCCTTTATAATGATTTTCCAAGGTCTTCCATATTTCCTTGGCCGACATGCAATGTTGAAGCTTGCCTATTTCTTCCCTTGTCATAGAAGAGACTAGAGTGATCATCGCCTTTTATTTTTATAATTTTCTTCATTTGGCTCATTGTTTCACTGACTTCTTGCTAAAGTAGGTACCATACCATCAATGGTAGTGATAGGTGGTTCCTAAAATTTTAGGACAATATCCCAAAGTTTGATGGAATCACAACCAAGGTATAGCTCCATTTTGAACTTCCAATGAGGATAGTCACTACGATTAAAGAATGGTTTAAGTGAAGAAATATTTTGTGATTCACTCCCCATGATCTTATATTCTAGCAATGAAGTTCCTAGAATTCAAGCTTTGATACCAATTGAAAAAGCCCTAGAGGGGAATGAATAGGGTTATTAAATAAAAATCAAAATTAAAAATAATTCTTTATAAGAATTGAATGAATGTTGAGAATGAAGAATGAATAACACAATGATTTAAGGAGTTTAGATTCAATAACAATCCTATATCTCTATCTAACTTATCCCTAAGTTAGGATTTTTAATCACCCATAATCTTATTCATAAGATTGAGATTAAACAAGAGTTTTATGGCTTACTCTTACAACCTTACAACATGAGTTTTCAAGGCTGACTTAAAAAAATCAAATCCCAAGTGTTTCAATGGACAACACTTAAACCAATTCCTTTACAAATAAATCTCACTTCCTTACTAATCTATCCTAAGATTTAAGATGAAGAGAAATTATATTTCTAATACATAACTAACTCTCATAAGAGTTATAAAAAAAGAGTGAATATTTGAGAATTTAAGAGCTTTAATGAATATTAAAATTGAGAATGATAATAAGCAAAAAATGTCTAATAAGCAAAAAATGTCTTTTCTTCCACTCAGCTCTAAAGGTGTTTATATAGATAAACACTAAAAAAATATAGCTATTAAAGGTGCAAATAATGTGTCCAACGTCTATATTTTGAATCTAACATTTATATTTTTGAATTATTGAAAGTAATATTGTCAAACTGCTATGCATGGGTTGAAATCGTGATTAGCTACTAGAGACATTTGAATTTGCTCATAATTTATGTATAAATTTGTAGATCCATATCATTTTGAATCACCTCAATTAGAATTTTGTAGCTCAAGATATTTTTAAAATACTAAGAGCTGTGCAATCTAAAATGGTAGACTACTGTCAGACAGCTATGCACAAGTTGAAATCATGATTTTCTATTGAAGAAGTTTGAATTTACCTAAACTTTCTGTATAAAATTTGTAGATATTTGACTTAGATTTCCATATAATTTTGAATCACCTCAATTGGACTTCTGTAACTCAAAATATGTCCAAAATGCTAAGAGTTGTGCAATTTAAAATGGCAACTGCATACGTTGATTTTGACTCAATATTTGCATTCCCAAAGGAACTTAGATTTTGACAAGTAAGCTTAATTTTGAAAGCTTAAGATTTCTACTTCAAATGTGAAGAAGATAACTTTCTCATTATAAAGCTCTAAGGATGTCAAAAGCCTTTTTGAATTTTAAAGGTCGAATCAGTCCAAGATATTCATACTTCATTTTAACTTCCAATAGAGTCCTAAATTATACACACTTAAACAAATAAATTAAATGCTCAAAATTAAGTTTTTTAATATTAAAATTAAGATTGTTTATTGTTAAGGTCAACACCTTCTTTCTATCCTTTGCTCCGTTGTTCTTGAATTTGAGTTTGTGGCACTTTGGATGTATTTTGGTTTCTTTCATTTATAACAAGTAACTTCTTTAGTTCTCTTCTTATCATCTCCTTTAAACTTCTTGTTGAAGTCCCTTTTTCTTAAAAAATCATTCTTTCTCAAAAACTTTTTGAAGTTCCTAATGAGCATGGACATATCACTATCTTCATTACTAGAATCTTCAACATTTTCATATTTACTTTCTTCTTATGAAACCTTCAATGCTATGCTCTTTTTCTTTTCTTCCTTTTCTTATATCTCTTCACCTCTTTTCTTAATTATGAGCTCATATGTCAAGAGCCTATTAATAAGCACATCAATTAAGAGGGTAGAAAGGTCTTAAGCTTCCTCAATTGAAGTGACTCGAGATTCCCAATCCTTTTTGGGTAGGATTCTTAGAATCTTATTGTTCACCTCTTCCTTAAAGAAATGTTTTCCAAGTTTCTCAAGGGATGTGAGGAAAGCATTGAGATGGTTTATCATCTCCATTGAGATGGTTTATCATTTTCCAAGTTTCATTTTGAAGAGTTCATATTCATACATATGAAGTTGAACCTTTTTGCTTTTTACTTGTACACTGCCTTTATAACGGTTCTCCAAAGTCTCCCACATTTCCTTAGCTAAATGCAATGGTGAAGCTTGCCTCCTTCTTCTCTTTTCATGGAAGAAAGTAGAGTAATCATAGCTTTTTTGTTTTTATATTTTTCTTCCTTTCGATTATTACTTTAATCACTTTTTGAAAGAGTAGTTTACACACCATCAATAGTAGTTTTTGGTGGTTGCCAAACTTTAAGAAAAACTTCCCAAAGTCTAATGGAATCATAATCTAGTTATAGTTCCATTTTGAACTTTTAATAAGGGTAATCACTACCATCAAAGAATGGTCTAAGTGAATATTATTTTGATATTCACTTCCCTTGATCTTGTATTCTAGTAATTAAGTTCTTAGAATCCAAGCTCTGATACCAATTGATAGTGCCATAGAGGGGAGGGGGTGAATAGGGCTATCAAACAATAAACAGAAATTAAAAGAATTCTTTTCAAGAATTGAAAGAATGTTGAAAAGGAAGAATGATGAACACAAGAATTTAAGGAGTTCAGATTCTCAACAATCCTACGACTCCACCTAACTTATCCCTAAGTTAGGATTTTGAATCACCATAATTTATTTCCCTAGATTGATTTTTATAATATGAGTTTTAAGCTCAACTCAAACTTTACAAAATAAGTTTTTAAGGCTCACCCAAAAGCCAATTCATAAGTGTTTTCAAGGCTCATACTAAAACCAAATTCCTAAGTGTTTTAATGGCTAAGTGCTTAAGCTAATTCCTTTATAATAGAATCTCACTTCCCATTTTCTCAACCCCAAAAAATAAAAGAATAAGAATTTATATTCTAACAGTCACTAACTCTCACAAGAGTTATACAATAATAAAATGAGTGTTGAAAGAGTTTAGAGAGCTTAATAGAATGCTTGAAAGTATATAATGAATAAACAAGTTTTTTAACCTTAAAATAATCTTTAGAGGTTATATTTATACTTGAGCAATTCAATTATAACTGTTAGAAGCAATAATTTCATTCCCAATAAAATAAAAGTCCATTAGAATATAAGACTTTTGAGTTGTAATTTGTCAGGTCCCAGTCGAGATTTCATCAGTCGTGGTCGGGACAAGCATTGAATAGCCATTACGAGCCATTGTATTTTAATTTCTATATTGATCTTAGTCAGGATCACCTTATCTTGGGCACTATCCCGGTTGGGATATTGGATAAGGATTAGTTATGCTAAAAATTGAATTTTTACTTTGAATTAGGTCCAGTTGGGATTGCCTGGTCCCGAGCAATGTCCCAATCAGAACATAGATCATGACCATTACTGCCTTAAAATGTAGGTTGATACAGAATTCAACTCTTCAGTCCTGGTTTAGACTAAGCTTGAGATAAGTTCTAAAATTACCAAAAATGTGCAATTTGGTCCTTGTCTTGAGTCTAAATGAGATAATGTTTATATTTTTTTCAGAATGATTTTCTTTAATAGTTTATCATTATTTTGGATTTTAAATGATTCCTAACTTATACACACTTAAAGCAAACATATTAGTTGTTTAAAATTAAGTTTGTTAAGATTAAAATCAAGATTGATAACTTGCTAAGGTTAAGATAAGAGCTAGAGAGGAAAATGAATGACACTTTATAAGGGTATATGAAAGCCCTATAAGAGATAAGAGGATAAAGATCTAGAATGAACTGAGAAGTTTAGATATAGAGGGAGTAATCCCTTAGTTAATGGTAGGAGATTTCAATGCTTGCTCAAAGGCAGAAGAAAAATTAGGAGGTAACTTCTTTTCTTATTCCTAACTGAGAGACTTTAGTGACCTAATCTATAACTATTCATTAGTAGACTTGGGGTACAAAGAGGGAGCTTTCACATGGCATAACAAGCAAACAGAGGAAAGAAACATCCAAGCTAGATTAGATAGAGCTTTAGCAAATGTAGAATAGGTAGAGATGTTTGATTAAGTTATAGTTGAGCATGAGAGCCTCTTAGGGTCAGATCACATATTGATTATAATATAGTTAAAACCCATGAAAATGAAGAGGAAGTGTAGATTTATAGATAAAGCTAAATGGGAACAACAACCTAAATGTGGAGAAGTTATTAGAAGAAATTATGCTGCAAATGAAGAACTGAGGTCATAGAATAATTGCCTGGGGTTAAAATTAGCGAAACTTAGAGCGGACCTAGTATTTTAGAGTCGAAACAAAGAAATTGAGAAAGATGGGAAGGCACAAGTTATCCAGAGGAAATTTGAAAAAGCTATGAATAGGGATTTTAATGAAAAGGAGAAAGCATATACATTGACAGTTCAAAATGAAATCAATGATCTATGGAAGGTTGATGAGATGTATTGGAAATAAAGGTCCCATTTACAATGGCTTAAAGAGGGTGATAGAAATATGCATTTCTTTCATTTATCAATTATGTAGAGAAAGTAAGCAAACCAGATTAGTAGAATAAAATGCAATAAGGCCAATGGATGAAGGGTGAATAGTATATAAAAGGAACTAGCGATGAGTTTCTTTGAAAGGTTTTATAACAGTGAGGATATTGATAAGAAAAATGAAATAAGTAATATAATGCCAACTCTAGTAATAGATGAGATGAACAAAGACCTACTCAGAGATATGGGAGTAGAGGAATTAAGGGAAGCAGTAATTGGGCTAGGTAAACTAAAATCTTTGGAGCCTGATGGTTTTCCTAAATTATTCTATCAAAATCATTAGGAGTTAATTAAAGAGGAAGTTCTACAAGTGGTAAAAAGCTTTTTCTCAACAGGTACTCTCCCTCTCAACTTTAATGAAATAAAAATTGTGTTGATTCTTAAGTAAAGGCACCTAGAGAAGTTTAAAGAGTTTCATTTAATCAACTGTAGTAATTTTGCATACAAGATTATATCAAAAGTGTTGGCTAACATACTAAGAAAATGGCTCCTTTATATTAATATCTCAATAGCAAATAAGATTCGTGAGTGGGAGGCATATACAAGAGAATATTGTCATTAATCATGAAGTGGTTCATGCTCTAAGGCATCATTTTAAAAATAAGAGATATTTTTTTGCTTTTAAATTGGATTAGCAAAAGCATATAACAAAGTTGACTGGGATTTCTAGAAGTAAGTTCAAAGAAAAATGGGGTTCTAAGAGAGATGGGTGGAGTTAATAATGACTTATGTGGAGACATTGACTTTATCAATCATAATAAATGGATTTTAACTAGAAGCTTTAAGCCTACAAGAGGCTTACGACAAGGAAATCCAATCTCCCCTTATCTTTTCATCTTGATAGCAGATTATTTCTTTTGATTAGTAAGGAAAGAACACCAAATAGACAATATTAAAGGAATATAAATAACTAGACATTGTCCAATAATTGTGCACTCAATATTTGCAGATGATACCATAGTTTATAAGGAAAATAACATTCAAGAGGTGAAAATGTATAACAAAATCATGGAGAGGTATGCTAAAGTATAATGTTAAAAAATAAATTTGAAAAAATTAGAGACTATATTCAGCTCCAATGTAAGCCAAAAGGTGAGAAATAAAATCTGCAACATCTTTGGCATTAAACAATCAACTTACTCATCAAAGTATTTGGGAATTCCATTCTAATAAGGCCAAATAAGGAAAAAGCTATTCAGCTATCTATTTCAAAGAACATAATAAAAGACTTAAGCCTCGTTAATAAAATACTTAACATAAGCTGGAAAGGAGAATATGATCAAAGTTATCCTTTACGTGTTGCCTTCATTCATTATGTCAGTGTTTAAACTTCCATCAGGGGTTACCCAAGATGTGGAGAAATTGGTGAGGAAATTTTGGTGGCATCAAGATATTGAAAAAATAAAACTATATTGGATTAAATAGGAGAATTTAACACATTTAAAATGGTGTGGAGGCTTATGGTTTAGAGAATTGGAGGAATTCAATTTAGCTATGCTAGGCAAAATAGGGTGGAATCTTCTCCAGAACCCTAAAACTCAGTGTACCAGGCTACTAAAAGGAATTTACCATCCATATACAAACTTTATGAGAGCAAAATAAAGGAATAAAGCTTTGTGGATTTGGTTAAGTATGATTTAAAGAAGAACATTAGTGGAGATATAAATGGAACATTAGTTCAAGTACTAGTTTTAAGTTTGGAATGACCTATAGATTCCTAGCCTTTTAGAGTTTAAGGTGCAGTTGGAGAGACTTGAAGGAGCTGAGGTTTTCTTAATCAATGACCTAATTGATTAGAGATGATGCAAATATGATGATAATTTACTTAAATATCTTTTTACTAACATGGAAAGGAGAGTGATTCAATGCATTCTAATCAATCTTGTGTTTAGAAAGGATCAAATAGTGTGGCATTACAAGAAAAGGGAAAATTACTTAGTGAAATTTTGCTACAAATGGCTAGAGGAAAACTCATATATGAATAGTAAGGGAACTAATTTAAAAGCAAGCAAAGTTGATGATAAAGTCCTATAGGAATTAATTTGGAATCTAGAAGTTCTTTCAAAATTTAAAAATTTTATTTGGAGAAGTGCATGGAATGTGTTAGCAACAAAAGATAATTTAGTTAGCAGGGGATGTCATAATGATAGCACTTGTAAATTATGTAATGCAGAAATGAAGAGTCTAGTTCATGTGCTATTCTATTGTGACCATTCAAGAAATGTTTAGAATGTAAGTCAATTTGGTTATATTTTAGGGGAAGAGTATATTCAATCCTTTAGAGATTGGTGGAAAGCCATAAACAAGATGCCAAATGAAATAAATAACTAAGATCTCTTGAATCTAGCGACATTAATCTACTGGAATATTTGGAAAGTAAGAAATATGATACAATTTAAAGAGAGTAGAGAAGATCCTTTAGCAACTATAGATTGAATAAGAACTATTGGCAAGAGATAATAAATGTAAAGGAATGGCAAGAAAGTCATAGTATGCAAGAGAGAGATTAGGTAGACAATGTGGAGAGATTAGGTAGACAAAACTCCATTAAACATTTAACTTATAAGACCTCTTCTAGAGCTCCAACTTTTCTTTCATTCCTTGAAATGCACCAGAAAAAATTATCAAAAATAGAATAAACTTGTAAAAATATAAAAGAAATAACCAGTCAATAAGAAAAAAAATAATAAAAAAAATGAAAATACAAATACAAATAAAAAATATAGTCTTGGTTTAGCCCCCAAGAAGCGCTCTTTTAATGGTCCATGAGCTAGACCATCAACTTGATCATCCAGTTAATTCCTTCAAGTATGAAACTTGATGGAATTCCTCAAATGTGCTTCCATGGTATAGCTTTAACCTTTGTCCATTCACTTTGAATGTGTCTCCTTTTGTGTTGCTCAATTCCACAGCTCCATGAGGATATGAATGAGTTACTGTATATGATCCTGTCCATATGCTTTTCAACTTTTCGGGAAATAATTTGAGCCATGAGTTGAACAACAAAACTTGATCACCTTCCTTAAACTCCTTGATTCTTACTCTTGCATCATGCCATCTCTTAGTACGTTCTTTATAAATCCTTGAATTTTCATAAGCAGCTTCCCTTATTTCTTCAAGTTCATTCAACTGTAACATTCTTCTCTCAGCTGCCTTGCTGAAGTTAAAATTCAAGGCTTTCACTGCCCAGTAGGCCTTGTGTTCAAGCTCAATGGGAAGATGACATGCTTTGCCATAACCACCTTCAAAGGAGACATCCCAAGAGGTGTTTTGTAAGCTGTTCTATATGCCTATAAAGCATCATCAAGCTTCCTTGCCCATTCTTTCCTTGACTTACTTACTGTTCTCTCTAAAATCTTCTTCAACTCCCTATCACTCAACTTAACTTGGCCACTGGTTTGCGGGTGATAAGGTGTAGCTACTCTGTGCTTCACACCGTAGCGAGCTAATAAAGCTTCCATATTCCTACTGTAAAAGTGTGTTCCCCCATCACTTATGATGACTCGAGGCATTCCAAATTGAGAGAATATCTTCTTTAAGAACTTGAAAACAACTCTTGCATCATTGATTGTGCATGCTTGAGCTTCCACCCACTTGGAAACATAATCCACACAAACAAGAATATACTTGTTACCATCTGACGCTGGAAATGGTCCCATGAAATCAATGCCCCAAACATAAAAAATTTCCACCTCTAGAATTTCAGATTGGAGCATTTCATCCTTCTTTGAAATGTTTCCACTCCTTTGGCAAGCGTCACACTGCATTACAAAGTCTCTAGCATTTTGAAAAATTATCGGCCAATAGAACTCTATTTCAAGAACCTTCGCAGCTGTTCGTTGTGGTCCATAATGTCCACCATTGACCTTCCCATGATAGTGTTGTAAAATGTCTCCTGCTTCCTCATTTGTTACACATCTCCTCACTATGCCATCATTGCATAGTTTCCACAAGAATGGCTCATCCCAAATGTAGAACTTAGCATCACGAATCAACTTTTTCTTTTGCTGAGGAGTGAACTCTTTTGGAATTTCACCCACTGATAAAAAATTTGCTATATCAACAAACCAAGGAGCACCCATAAATCCTATAGTAAAAAGCATTTCGTCAGGGAACATCTCCTTGATAGGCTTTTGCTTATCACTTTCCTCGTGTTTCAACTCCAACCTTGAAAGATGAGCAGCTACTACATTTTTAGCTCCTTTCTTATCTCTGATCTCAATATCAAACTCTTGCAATAGAAGTACGCATCTCATGAGCCTTGGTTTTGAATCCTTTTTGTTCATTAAATACTTCAATGCTGCATGATCTGTGTATACAATTGCCTTAGATCCAAGGAGGTACAATCTGAACTTATCAAAAGCAAATATAATAGCTAGCATCTCCTTTTCTATAGTAGCATAATTCAACTAAGTATCTATCAATGTTCAGCTTGCATAGTAGATCACATGCAACCTGTTCTCTTTTCTTTGGCTAAGAATAACTCTTATTGCATGATCACTGGCGTCACATATCAACTCTAATGGTAGACTCCAATATGGTGCCATCACTACAGGAGCAGAAACAAGTGCTTGTTTTAACCTGTTAAAAGCCAATTTGCAATCATCAGTAAAATTAAAAGGTGAATCTTTTTTAAGTAACTTACAAAGGGGTTTTGAGATTTTTGAGAAATCCTTGATAAATCGCCTATAGAAGCTTGCATGACCAAGAAAATTCCTAACTCCTTTAACATTTGTGGGGTACTGCAGCTTCTCAATTGCCTCCACGTTTGCTTTATCAACCTAAATGCCTTGAGCTGAAATCTTGTGTCTAAGTACAATACCTTCATCTACCATGAAATGGCACTTTTCCCAATTCAGCACCAAATTTCTTTCCTCACAACATGCTAGAACTTGCTCCAAATTGCTCAGACTTCCTTCAAATGAGTTTCCATAGACAGAAAAATCATCCATGAAAACATCCATGATCTCCTCCACTAAATCTGCAAATATAGCTATCATACATCTCTGAAAAGTTACAGGAGCATTACATAACCCAAATGGCATTCTCCTGTATGCAAATGTGCCATAAGGACATGTAAAGGTGGTTTTCTCTTAGTCTTCTAGAGCTATTGCAATTTGATTGTAACCTGAATAACCATCCAGGAAGCAGTAAAAATCATGTCCTGCTATCCACTCCAATATTTGATCAATAAAGGGTAATGGGAAATGGTCTTTCCTTGTGGATGAGTTCAGTTTCCTGTAATCAATGCACACTCTCCATCCATTCACAACTCTTGTAGGAACGAACTCTCCTTTTGTATTTTGCACAATTATTATTCCCCCCTTCTTCGGCACACACTGAATTGGGCTAACCCAAGAACTGTCAGAGATTGGATAAATAATTCCTGCATCAAGTAGTTTGAGCATTTCTTTCTTTACCACCTCTTGCATGTTCGGGTTGAGCCTCCTTTGCCTTTCAATGGTTAGCTTATGTCCATCCTCCATCAAAATCTTATGCATGCAATAAGAGGGACTTATTCCTCTTATATCTGAAATCTGCCAATCGATTGCCTTTATTTTTCTTTTCAGCATATTCACTAATAAATCCTCTTGCTCCTTACTGAGTTTAGAAGATATAATCATAGGTAAAGTTTGGTCATCACTAAGAAAAGTGTACCTTAAATATTGAGGTAACGGCTTCAAGTCTAATTTTGGTGGTTTTATGATTGAGGGTGGTGTGGGTTCAGTGTTTGGTAGTTGTATGTGTGGTTGGTGTGGGTATCTAAGAGTCACTTCTTCTTGAGAAGATTGTACCTATAAGCACTTCTCAATATTTTCAACTTCTAAAGACCATGCCAACCTTCGTCGTTGGACTTCATTTACACATTCATCAATCACTTCAACTCGTATGCAAAAATCCTCATCATAGGGATATTTCATAGTCTCATAGATATTAAACTTACAGCTCTCATCCCCCACTCTTAATATAAGAGTTCCATCATAGATGTCAATTATTGCTTTAGCCGTGTAAAGGAATGGCATACCAAGGATTAGTGGAACCTCCTCGTCTTCTTCAAAGTCAAGGACTACAAAATCCACTAGAAAAATAAATTTTCCAGCCTTTACTAACACATCCTCTACTATCCCTTCTGGTTCCTTCACTGTCTTATCTGCAAGTTATAATTGAATGCTTGTAGGTTTTGCTTCTCTTAATCCCAATTTCTTGTAAACAGACAAAGGCATAAGATTAATTGAAGCCCTAGAATCACATAAAGCTCTTTGAAAATTTAAATTTCCCACAGAATAAGGAATAGTGAGACTCCCTGGATGCTTCCTTTTTAAGGGAAGTTTCTTCGAGATGATAGCGCTACACTCTTTTGTGAGTGTGATGGTCTCACATTCTTGTAACTTCTTTTTGTTGAAAATCAGTTCCTTGAGAAATTTAGCATACTTAGGCATTTGTAAAAGACATTCCACCAGAGGCATGTTGATGTGAAGTGCTTTAAACCTCTCTAAAAATTTACCAAATTATTGATCATGCTCCTGTTTCTTTAGTCTTTGAGGATATGGAGCTGGAGGTTTGTAAGGTTTCACCAGTGGTGGTGTAGGTTTCTGCACTACTCGTTCCTTATTGTTGTTATCCCCTTGCAGCTTCTCCTCTATTTGCACTTCAACCCATTCATCCTCTTGCTCTTTCTCCTCTTCCTTATTCTTTTCCTACTCGTATTTTATTGTTGATTTTGGGATTTGTATCTCTGTTCCACTTCTCAAGGTGATAGCCTTCAATTGTTCTTTTGGATTCTTCTCAGTGTTGCTTGGCAAAGAACCTTGATTCCTCATTGCCAAAGAATTTTCCAATTGCCCCATTTGCACCTCTAAATTATGAATAGAGGAAGAGTGATTCTTGAAAATCAGATGAGTGTCTTGATACATTTGCTCAAATCTGCCTTCTAACCTTTTTGTAGCTTCATCTTGTTGATTCATTTTTGTGGACATCACATCCATGAACTTATCCAACTTGCTCTCTAAAGAACTCCCAGAAGATGAAGTTTTTTCTTGGTGGTAATTTAATTGCTGGTATTGCACATTATGCCCTACAAAAATAGGTGGTGCTTGTGGCCTCCATTGGTGGTTCCCTTGATTGCTCCAAGAGAAATTAGGATGATTTCTCCAACTTGGATTATAGGTGTTGCCATGCACTTGGTTCTGCTGTCCTTTGAAGTTGTTCACAAAGTTTACATTCTCCATAGACAAGCTTTGCATCATCTGACACTCTATAGTTGGATGACTACCCTAACATAATTCATAAGAGGAAGACAAGTTAGATATGGCATTGACATTCATTTTATCCATTCTTTTAGATAAAGCATCCATCTTTGCATTTAATAGTGTCAAACTGTCAACTTCAATTGCTCCCCCTTTCTTTGGAATAGCTCTCTCACTGGACTAGAGGCTTTGGGTATTAGCCATTTCTTCAAAAAGGTCCAAGGCATCTTCTGGTGTCTTAGACATGATAGTTCCTCCTGTTGATGCATCTATGTTTGCTCTCACTACAGGATTGACACCCTTGTAAAAAGACTGTGCCAAATCCCATGAAGGAATCAGCTGTGGTGGACATTGTCGCTGAAGATCCTTGAATCTATCCCAACACTCATAAAAACTTTCATCATCTCTTTGATAGAAAGAGTTGATTTCATTTCTAATTTTGAGTACTTTAGTTGGTGGAAAGTACTTATTGAAAAAGGCTGTATAAAGCTCTTGCCATGTGTTTATGGAGTTAGGCGCCAAGCTAGTGAACCATCTTTTTGCTCTATCCATTAATGAAAATTGAAAAAGGATGAGCCTGATTGCTTCTGGCTGTACTCTATTCATCTTGAAAGTCGAACAATACTCCAAAAATCTTTTCATATGACTAATTGTATCCTCATGTGGTAAGCCACTAAATTGTGAGTTTTGAATCATTTGGATCATGGCAGGTTTGATTTCAAAGTTGTTTGCAGCAACCGCCGGCCTCACAATGGGAGTTTGGTCACCTTGGACATTAGGAATCATAAATTCCCTTATAGTTCTATGGGCAACATGCCCATTTTGGCCATCTTGCCCATTTTGTGCTTCCCCTCCGTTCATCCTATCTCTATTCTGTCTTCTCCTACGAATAGTTTTCTTAATTTCTAAATCAAGTGGTATCAATTGGATTCCTTGTCTGCTTGTACCACACGTTGTGTGCATACAACAACAAGCGTTCCTGTAAAAATAAAAAAAATAAAAACAAAAGTAAAAAAAAAAAACGTCTAAATCAAACAACACAAAATTCTCAACAATATCAATTTGGCAATCCTCGGCAACGGTGCCAAAAACTTGATGGTCTTCCGTAAGTATATGGATTCATTCAAGTAGTAATTAAATATCAATCCCACAGAGATTGCAAATTGATTACAGTGATACTAGTTGTGTTTATTTGTTTAAATAACGAAAAAGGGTATTTTTAATTCAACTAAAAATTAAACTAAAAAAAAACACAAAAATCACAATGAGATAATAATCGCTTTAGAGAGCTAGGGTTCTTATTACAAATTCAACCTTTATTTAAGATAAATTAACTACCAAGCCATACCTAACCTTAATCCAATTTGAGGGTTTCTCAAGAATCATAGGCTTTCCTCCTAAGACAACCCTATGATTAACCAAGTACATTGACATTCTTAGATTTAAATCTCTCGCCTACTAAGTGTTCGGTTAACCCAATTTAAGCATCAACCCTTAATCAATATTAGTTGCTTAAGTGTTTCTCAACTAAGAAGGCATCTAACAGGTTATTATTTAAATCCAATACAACCTATCTCTCGATCAAGTTTTATTGTGTATATTCAATCAAAGGGTGATCAATCCTAAGAAGACATTAAGTTCAACAATAACTAAAGGATCTAGATTAATGGCTTAGGTTTAATTGCGATTAGCCAATGGTTGATTTGCAATAAGAACCCTAACCAATAATTTAGCTACTCATGTCAATTGTAAGAGATAAAGAAAAAGAATAAAAGAAAATAAACATCATCATTAAATTAAAATTAAGGATGAATAAACACAATTGAATAGAAGAAACCCCCTGTTCAATAGGAAGCTTGATGTTCTTTAATTCTTATTCTCAAACCTTCAAACTAACATAAGCAAGAAAAATCCTTGTTTTTCCAAATTGCTCTCTGAATATTCTCTAAAAAAATATAATGTCTCCTTTAAGTGATGAATAATAATCTATTTATATCTTTGTTTCTAGTGGCTACACTCTTATAAAACCCTAATTACAAACCCTAGGGTTACAGCCATGCGAAATCTCCATCTTGTCCCTCATGAGTCAACAATTAAATTCACCTCCGAATTTTTCCAATCACCAGGTCGCACGGCCGTGTGCATTTTACGCACGACCGTGCACATCCCTTTTTCAACATTATCGCATATTGACCTCCATTGCTTTTCGAGCCCACTTCAAGTGCCCACAGCTCCCATATAGCCTTCCTCTACTGTTCTTTGACTTACCTAATTACATAAAAATCAACTAAAAATAAACCAACTAATACGTAAAAATAATTAAACACACAAGACATGTAGTAAGTACTCAGCTAAATAAAAATTGAATAAAAGAAACATAAACTTAACTGAAATTGAATTTTTCCTAAAACGAAAACTACTTAATAACATGCATTTTTCACACTCATCACATAACATCAGACAAAACAAATATTAACACTAATAAATAACATAAATTTGAATTTTCTTTTGCCAAAGACTCACCATTTTTCAGTTGTATTTGCTGCTTTAACATGCTTTCTATCACTACTACCCTTAGTTGCTTTTTTTTTTCTTTTGCCTCTATTTTTGTCGTCTTCTTCCCCATAGCCTTTTTTTTACCCAATCATTAAACTATTACCTCAACATCTTTTTTACATGCCATTGCAAAATAATAATAATAATAATAATAACAAAAGTATATATTTCTAAAATTCTTTAATTGCAATGTGTGTGTGTGTGTGTATATATATATATATATATTAAACTACCTTGAAATTCAAGTGAATATCCATCGAGAAAATTGTTAATTATTTAAAAATAGAAGCACATCCCTCATATTTTTCCTCACTAATTCGCCTCCTAGCAGTTGTTAACATAGAATGAGCTTCTTTTCAATTTTCCTTTACAATCAGAAGCTTCATATAACACAATTAAGGTAATATAGAAAATCCATTAAGTCAAATATGAAAAATTAGAAATGAAAAATAAAAGAAAGAATTATCACCCATGAATCATCATTGTTTTAGTGTCACAAAAATATGGTTTTGGATAAATTTCTATTGATTTTTGGATTCCTTTGCCAAATATACATATTCTAATGCTACTGCAACATTGAAAGAAAGCAGAATTAAAAACTATTATAATCTTAATTTAAATTTAATTGCTTATATACTTAAATTTAGGCCTTCCCACAATAAGTAGCCATTTTTAAATGACTACTTGGTGAGGGGACGGACCATGCTTAGCCCTCCCCAATAATTACTTAGAATAAATTTCTTTTGAAAAAAAAATTTGGCAGTAAGAAACCTACCGTGAATCGATTCCTCCAACAGTTTAGGGCTGATTTAGTTCAATTTCAAGCCAAAATCGGCCCTTGGCTTGACATAGTCTTACCCATATCTTCATGTCTTTTCCATTAGCCTTGTCATACACAACCAATTCTTTAGATTTTTCTACAACATAACATTGGACAAAACATATATTAACACTAATAAATAATATAAATTTGAATTTGCTTATGCTAAAGACTCACCATTTCCAGTTGTACCTGCTACTTTAGCATTCTTTCTATCACTACTACCATTCACTACATTTTTTTTGCCTCTGCTTTTGCCCTTCTCTTTCCCATTGCTTTTTGTTTCACCCTTTAATTCAATTATTTTCTTAACATCTTTTTCACCTGCCATTGCAAAATAAATAAACAAATAAATTTATATCTTTTCAAAATTCTTTTATTGCAATGTGTGTGTGTGTGTGTATATATAAAACTACCTTAAAATTCACGTGAATATACATAAAGGAATGTGTCAATATGTTTAACAACAGAAGCATATCCCTCATATTTTTTTTACCAATTTGTCTCTTAGCAGTTATTAATATAGAATGAGCTTCTTTCTAATTTTCCTTTATAATCAAAAGCTTCCTATAACGCAATTAAGGGAATATAGAAAATTCATTAAGTCAAATATTGAAAATTAGAAAAAAAAGAAAAGAAAAGAAAGAATGATCACCCATTAATCATCAATGTTCTAGTGTCAAAAAAATATAGTTCTGGCCATTGATTTTTGGATTTCCTTTGCCCAATGTATAGATTATAATGCTACTACAACATTGAAAGAAAGCAAGTTGAGTTAAAAGCTATTATAATCACAAATTTAAATTTAATTACTTATATAAATTCATTTACACCCTTCCCCACAAAGTAGCTGTTTAAAAAGGGTCAAGCTCAACCCACCCAATGGTTACTTAAAAAATTTTTCTTTTATTTTAAAAAAAAATTGGCAGTTTATAATTTGGGGATAGGAGGAATTGACCTTGAACCAGTTTCCTAACTTTTTAAGGCTAGTTCAACTCGATATGATTTTGATTGGGCCGGTTTCAAGCCAAAATAGGCCATTAGCCAGGCCTAGTCTTACCCACGTCTTTTCCATTAGCCTTATAATGCACAACCCATTCTTTAAATTTTTCTACAACATAACATTGGAAAAAACAAATATTAACACTAATAAATAACATAAATTTGAATTTTTTTATGCCAAAGACTCACCATTTCCAGCTATATCTACTACTTTAACATGCTTTTTATCACTACTACCCTTAGCTTTTTTTTCCCCTACTTTTGCCCTTTACTTTCCTATATCCCTGTGTTTCATCCAATCATTAAATTATTTCCTCAACATCTTTTTCATGTACCATAGAAATAATAATAATAATAATAATAATAATAATAATAATAAATTTATATCTTTCTAAAATTCTTTTATTGTAATGTGTGTGTGTGTGTGTCTATATATATATATATATTAACTACCTTAAAATTCGTGTGAATATCAATCGAGAAATGTGTCAATATGTTTAAAAATAGAAGCATATCCCTTATATTTTTCCTTACCAACTTGTATCCTAGCAATTGTTAACATAGAATGGGCTTCTTTTCAATTTTCCTTTGTAATCAGAAGCTTCCTATAACACAATTAAGAGAATATAGAAAATCCATTAAGTCAAATATGAAAAATTAGAAAAAAAGAAAAGAAAAGAAAGAATGATCACCCATGAATCATCAATGTTCTAGTGTTGTAAAAATATGGTTCTAGATAAATTTTCATTGATTTTTGGATTTATTTTGCCAGATGTACAAATTTTAATGCTACTGCAATATTAAAAGAAAATAGAATTAAAAACTATTATAATGTTAAAAATTTAAATTTAATTACTTATATACTTACATTTGGGTCCTCCCCTACTAAGTAGCCATTTAAAAATGACTACTTCGTGTTGCTCCCCCCCCCCCCAAACACACAACGTTTACTTAAAAAAATTTTGTCTCTTTTTGTAAAAAAATTAGTGGTTCATGGTTTGAGGATGGGAGGAACTGGCCTTGAAATGATTCCTCTAATGATTTAGAGCTAATTTCACTAGGCCTTTGGTTGGACCTAGTCTTATCCATATCTTCCGTCTTTTTTCCACCATCTTTGTCATGCACAACTCATTCTTCAAATTTTTTTGTAATATAACATTGGACAAAACAAATATTAACACTAATAAATAACATAGATTTCAATTTGCTTATGTTAAAAGACCCACCATTTCCAACTGTATCTGCCGCTTTCCATCACTGTTACCCTTAGTTGCTTTTTTTTTGCCTTTGCTTTTGCCTTTCTGTTTCCTATAGTCCTTTGCTTTCTTATTTTCCTCTACTTTTGCCTTTTTGTTTCTCGTAGTCCTTTGTTTCACCCAATCATTCAATTATTTCCTCAACATCTTTTTCACATGCCACTCTAAATTTTTTTTAAATCTTCTAGAATTCTTTTATTGTAATGTGTGTTTGTGTATATATATCAAACAATCTTGAAATTTGCATAAATATCGTTCGAGAAATGTGTCAATATGTTTAACAACAGAAGCATATCCTTCATATTTTTCCTCATTAATTCACCTCTTGGCAATTGTTAACATAGAATGTGCTCCTTTCCAATTTTCCTTTGCAATAAGAAGCTTCTTATAACACATTTAAGGGAATATAGAAGATCCACTAAGTCAAATATGAAAAATTAGAAATAAAAAAGAAAAGAAAGAATGATCGCTCGTGAATTGTCAATGTTCTTGTGCCACAAAAATATGGTTCTGGATACATTTGTATTGATTTTTGGATTTCCTTTGTCAAATGTATAGAGTCTAATGTTATTGCAACATTGAAAGAAAGCAGAATTTAAAACTATTATAATCTTAAATTTAAATGTAATTACGTGTATACTTACATTTGTACCCTTCCCCGACCTACTTGGTGGAGGGAGAGGTGCCCCCCCCCCAACAACCCACAACAACAACAAAAATTTGGCGGTTCACAATTCAGGGATGGGTGGAACCGGCCCTAAACTAATTCCCCTAACGGTTTAGGGTCAGTTCAGCTGGATTCATCATTGAATGAAAGCAGAATTAAAAACTATTATAATCTTAAATCCAAATCTAATTACTTATATACTAACCACTAAGGCCTCCTCCATGTAATACAATTATGCTTGCAAAATAAAAAATATATATAAAAAATGACTTTTTTTTTATATAGTTTTAGAACTAAAATGTAAAAAAAAAAAATTACACTTTGAGAGTTAACTAATAGAAAATTACTTTGATTAACAAATTGGACTAACTGAAAGCTTTTTTTAAACTTGTAGAACTTTATTGTAAAAAAAAATTTCTTATACAACTTAATTGAAAAAATAATATAATTTATAGCAATATCCATGTTGTTATCCTAAAATTTTAAACTAGTATGACTCAAGTTAAAAAACATTTTAGGACTTAATTGTAAATTTTAAAAAATGATAGGCTTTATTATGTAATTATCCCTTTTTAAAAAAATGCATATTCTCTTTCATTGGGATACGCTTTTCTAATGAGAAAATGCTTCTAATAAACACTGTTGGACAACTTCCATTGTAAAAAAAAAAAAAAGTGTTGAACACTCGTCAAAATATGTTAAAAAAATAAAAATAAATAAATGTTTAAGGACGCAATAAAACAAAATAGAAGGATAAGGGCTAAATTAAAGAAAAATGTAAAAATTCTAGAGCTTATTAATGGAGTTTGCCTTTTATTTATATTTTTTGATTGGCCATGTAGAAAAAATTAGCATCTAAGGGTTTCAAGTCACATTCCCATGCATAGCTTCATTTTTGCGGTTGATCATGCAAAAAGATCAGCAATTAATCATGCAAAAGAGATTAGCAATTAATCATGCAAAAGAGATTAGCAATTAATTGTTGGATGAAGAAATTGAGAGTAAATAGTAATGATATATGTATTTTTTTTTTTGTGAAAGAGAGATAGTGCAAAAAGAAAAGGAGAGACATCTATTTTTCATGTATCTTATTTCTTCACGTTTGGCAAAGAGTTTTTAAAAGTTTTAAAAGATTGAAACTAAATTAAAACAAAGTACAAAATTTGGTCAGCCACGAAATTTTAATTGGCAATTCAAATTTGCCCAACTTTGTAACTTTCTAAACCAACATTGTATAGCAGGTGATTTTTTTTTGGCGCATATTAAAGAAGCAATTTTTTTAAAAATCTATTAGTTGTAGTAATAAGTATAAAAATTAGGACAGTCAATATGTGACATACTGACATTTTCCATTTAAATAACACAATACAACACGAAGTTAAATGAATTTAAAATTAATATAAACGTATTCAAGTCGTAAACAGATCAATCTATTTAAAATACAAATGAAATCGTGTTTGAATGGATTAAATTCATCTAGTACATTTAAATATGTATTAACCCATTCAAGTCATAATTCAACTTGTTTAAAATACAAATAAAATCTTGTTTGAAAGGATTAAACTTGTCTAACTCATTTAAACATGTATTAATCCATTTGATTTTAGCATACGTATATACATAAAAGTACAAAACATATATAAAGAATTTAAATAATTAAATAAAATATTATTCAATATTAATTTAATATTTATTAAATTAAATTAAATTGTTAAATATAATAAATATTTATGTATCTATAATGGAACTATGGGTCTTTGTGGTGTAAGTTAGTATTGTCAATTGTATTTATATATACCACTTGTTAGATTTTGTCATAATAAGACATCATAAGCATAAGTTCTAAATATTTTTAAAACAAAATATTTTCATGATACAATAAAATAAAAATGACAAAAAACTTATTTTGTAGGATTCATACTTGAAGCCATCAAAGAGAAAATTTGTTTCTCTCTTATCCCTTAATTCTTAATTGATTACAACTTTTAGATGGAGTATATATATGTGTGTGTCTATCGCTTTATTATTATTAGGAAAAATTATAAATTTGGTATCTCAATATTTTAGTTTTTTCTATTGGAGTGTCTTTTTTTTTTTTTTTTTTTTTTGTAATCATGTGTCTGAACTTTAAAAAAACATACTAATATAGTGTCTTTTGCAAATTTGATGTTCACTGGGTGATGAGTCAGATCAAACGAGACTTACTTTTATCCCAGTTATTAGTCATGTCACGTGTCATGTGTATTGTGTTATTTACATGAAAAAATTACCTTTATTAAAGATTATGAATTGACAAAAATAACCTCAGTATTACCTTTATTAAAGATATAGAGGATGATTGAATAAGGATAATTTTGTCTTGTAAATAATGCAACACATGTAACAAATTATATGGTTAATGATTGGGATAAAAGTGGATCATGTTTGATCTGACTGAGTACACAGTGAATATCAAAATCAGTCGGAGACACTACATTTGTATGCTTTTCAAAAATTTAGACACTTAATTCTCAAAAAAATAAAGGTTAGATACTAAAATAGAAAAAACTGAAAATTTGAGACACTAAATTTGTAATTTTTCCTTATTATTATTAAGTTGTATATGTGGCATAAGTTAACTTCATATACTTCATATTGCTTATTTTGGTGGCATATAAATTGAGTGATAGTTCTTTTTTTTTTTTTTTAAAAAAAAAAAAAAAAAAAAAAAAAAAACCTTTCATTAAAACAACAACTACAAATGGTTGTAAATCATGAGGTACATAAACTATATGGCTCGAATCATGAATTATAAATATATTAATTTTGGACCAAATCTATTTTTAAATTCTTAAATTTTCATATTTTATTGCATTGAATCTTTAAACTTTAGTTGTGTTATATCCACATATTTTTATATTTGCATATATTAAGGAATGTTTTAAATTTTTTCATATTTAAACTTGTGTTCACAAGTTAAATTGCTATATTTTAAGTTTTCTTTTTTCATTTAATCCAATTAAATACCAATCCAAACAGCATTATATAATTTTTATTAAAAATTCAATTACAAATTAATTCTTTTATTTTTTTAAATGCGTTGAAAGTGTACATATACATTTTTATTTCCAATTAATGAAAAAATTATTTTATTTTTTTATGCTAAAGAATATTTTTCATAATAATTGAAAATAGTGAAAAAATATATTTTTGTTTAAAAATTTAAGAAAACATCAAAATTTATAATTTAAAATTATAAATACATATTTTTATATTTTTAATATCTAGTGTGCTTAAAAAGTTAGTTAATGGTGAGTCAAATTTGATTTTTCAATTATTTTTGTATTGGTTGGTATTTCTCATCGTAAATATAAGTAGTACTATAATAATTATTATTAGTGTTGAAATGTTTCCTTACGTATTGTAGGTAAGCATACTTATTTTTTTTGTGGGCTCCCATCGATGGAGATTAAAAAAAAAATCATATTTGATGCTTAATAGTCGAGAGGAATGTATCAAATCTCAGTAAAATTCTATTGGACACTTTATACTTAATTAGAATATACTTGTGCTCTATTGATTTTATCAAGTATGTCTAGTAAAGTACAAATTTTTTTTTTAGTATTAATATTTAAAAGTTAATATTTTTTAATATTAGTATTAAAAAAATATTTTTTTGATATTAATATTTAAAAGTTAATATTTTTGTTAAATTTTTGGTATGTTTAAAATAATTTTTATGAAATAATAATAATTATTTTTTTAATGTATAGACAATCATTATTAAAATATTATATATCTATTAATAATAAAATAATAAAATTTACTAATTTTAACTAAGAGATATTTTTACCTTTGAACTAACATGTTTAAATAAAAATAAAAATATTAGTTTTAAATTCAACTAATTTATTAAATAATTATTTAATGAAAAAAATACAACATATTTATAAGTTGTTATCTAATTATATTAAAATGATAAAGACCTTTTGAAGTTTAGTAGTTTGATATTTTATAATAAGTTTAGGGACGAAATATTTAAAACAAGTCCTAAAAGTACAAAAATTTAATACAACATAATTGAAGTTGAAGAGTTTAATGCAATAAAGTTTAAAATTTTAATTAAAGGATCCATGAATTTTGCCTAATTTTTTTGTGCAATCACAAAAATTGCACCAATGATAAAAAAAAAAAAAAGTGAGTTTTGGGTGATATTAATATTGTGCATCTCAACTAAAATATGTAAAAAAAAAAAAAAAATGTAGCAAAAGGAAAAAATTCATATGATATAGGGATATAATCGAGTCAAGTTAGGTTGATCCACTGTTAAATTCAAACTCGATTCGATTTTCCAATGCAAAGCTCAAACTCAACTAGAATTCAGTCGAGCTTTTTTTTTTTTTTTTTAAGCTCAAACTCTATTTGATTAAATAATTCATATACTTGAGTTTGAATCAATTAATTAAACTAAATTTTTAAAAATATATATTTTAAAATATTAAAACTCGACTCAAATTTCAATTCAAGTTCGAACTCGACTCAATTCAATAAGATGTATTTATAAGTATATTAAAATAAAATGATAAACTGGTAAATATATATATAATCAATTAGACTCGATTAAATTTATTAGTTTCATGATTTACACATTTAGGAGATCAAACTCAACTAAATAATAATCGAATCAATTTTAGTTTTTTTTAATTGATTCAAATAGCTTGTGAGTTGGGTTGATTCAATTATAACCCTAACGTGTTATAATATTTGGCGTGTTTGATAGACAAAGATAGTCAATTGGGTACACAATCACCTCCAAATAATTAAATGGAAAAAGAACATTTATTTTTATTTTTATTTTTATTTTTTAATGATTAGTTTAGTGAATAAAATTGGAATTTGTTCATACAACAAATAGCTTAGGATTTAATTAATTTTACATTCGTATAAATTATACGAGTTACTGGCGTGCAAATTATATTAAAAATGAATGCTGTTGGTAGTAGCCTAAATTGTTGATTCAATTGAAAAATAAGAATAATTGTAATATTTTTAACAGACGTATACAACATGCGGAAGACTATTTTCTGAAATATATATATATATATATATAAGTTGTTGATTCAATTGAAAAATAAGAACAATTGTAATATTTCTAACAAATCCGTGAACAAAATAGATAGAGAGCTTTAATCGTAGATCTACACAAAATGTATAGATCTTCACACGCCAAAGTTGGAACTTAATTACAGAAGCTAAAATGGGACTGTTACGTCCTACCATTGGTGAATTTATGTATTCCTACACTACTCACATATGACAAAAATGAGAGACTGACTTCCATGTTGTGAACTTTATTTCTTTCAATGAAAACTTGAATTTCAAAATTAACTATTTAACAATAAAGTTCAATTTATACTGTTGTAGAACTTAATTTGGAGAGCAAGTTGAATTGTTTATGGAGATGCATTAACTACATTGTTTATTTTTCTTCAAATTTACAATATTGAGTGATGAACTTTAAAGAACTAACTGATCCCTTCAATAGCTTAACCCTTTTACTTGTTCACTATAGAGAGAAAAAAAAAAAAGAAACGATCGTGAATTCATCCAAAAATTAATAATGCTTAATAAACCATCTTGTACATACCCAATGCAAAAAACCTAAGCTATTCTAGAATGTAATAACAAATCCACCTTCATAGTAAATTTACAGTTCATAATAAACACAACTTTCGGCTGATATTTTTTTCTTTTCTCATTAATGAAAGTGAAATATATCACTATCTAATTTCCACTCCAATTAGCAAGTTATCTTCCTCCTGTTTTACCTCTAATGGCTGCATGATTTCTGCTGTATGTTTTTTCCATATTGTTAATATATCATACTTTCGAGTAAATATAAAGTGCTACTTCACCAAAATGTGTACCACAATTATATGTCTATTTATAGTTAAACCTTTCAAGTTCATCAAACCATACACATAAAAAGTGTAGACAATAAAACATGGTATCTTACTATAAACTGATGAATCCAAAAGCCATGAGAATGATACCTGCTGTAAACTTGAACGCTAGTTACACCCCCTCCAACATTAGTAAAGTTCCTTGAATCATCATGAAAGAATGACCGCCTTACCAACAGGCAATCCATGTTTAATATTTAAGTAATTTAGATGGAAAGGCTAAAGAATTATAAAATAACTGAATACATATACATCGAGAGAGAGAGCAACTACAGTACTCGTTAGTCGCTTGCTACCTTAAGATAATATTTAGCACTCTTAAGCATCTTTGAGTACTAGTATCTGCGTTAACTCCTTTCAGAGCAAGAACAACAGACTTCAAGAGAATTTTAGCAGCATATCTTATTTGTACTTTGACCTCTTAAAAGTTGCAGTAGGCTCTCACCACCACATGGACTCCAATTTTCACTATCATGCAATAGGTAATACAATATAAATTGTGGGCATAAAATATTTTAATTCACAACAGAGAAGTGAATGATAAAGTCACAAACTATTTTGCAAATGACTTCTCAAGCACTACTGTGAATTCCAACTTGTTTTGTGGTAGAGAACCAACTATATACTGAATTTTCTTGCCATTATAAGTAAGCTTTGTATCGCCAAGTTCAGAAGTGTATGTTTGGTAAAGCCTATCAATTAGCTTTCAACCAATTCCCTTGCTTTCAATAGCTCTCTTATCTTTTGAAGTAAAAGAAACCTGCAAATATAATGGCACATTTACAAAAGCACATGATGGTATATAATACAACTAAATTATTGTTTTACAATAATGAAAAATTGATGCGCATTATGCATATATATACAAATACAAAGAACCTAACCAATTGACATCCATTGAGGAGGTCTAATTGTGCACTTTCCACACTTCTTGAAAGCTACTGCTAACCACAATGGTACTTGAGCAGCTAGTTGGGGATAAAATGGGCCATAATCACCCTGTCATTTTGTAAAATCCAGCAAATCACAAATACAATTAAGCTGCTATTCAATGCAAATTATACAAAATTTAAAAGACAGAGAAATTACAGAGACGAAATTGAGAGAATCCATTTTTAGATTAGGAACAATTTCTACTAATTCATATTCTGCCATAAATTCAACCTGAGAAGCAAAAGAAAAATTAAAAAAAGAAGCAATCAATTCAAATACAATAAAATCAACTAAAATAAAAGAAGTAATTAACTATATGCATATACCTCTTCTGGGGAGAATAGAGATAGCTAAGATTTAGATTGAATTATAAATTATGCAAAGAATTGTCTCTTCCAAATAAATATAGAAAATAGTGAAAAGTAAAGACCTTGCCACTCCAGGTGTAAGCTGTAATAATCCGAATATTTTAAATTCTTTATATAAATTATTTGGATTTTAAACAATATTAATTATCTTTATTTTATGTTGTTATTATTGATATATTAAATTGTACATTTAAATACTAAATTTAAAATTCTATTGAGAACTATTAATATTATTATTTTTACATCATTTTCTTTACATGCACATACATTATTATTTTAATTGTCTTAATATTTTATTCATAACATTACTATTGTTGACTATTATTATTTATAATATTATTTTATCTAGGGATAATATTAATATTATCATTATATTTATTACTTAAACTACCTAACATATATATATATATATAAAAAAGTTTATTTCAGACCACTCCCTCCTTATTCTTCTCTCCTCACACCACTTTCCTTTCTTTCCCTTGTTGTCCTGTTCTTCTTACCCTCTTCCTGCTATCTTTCTTCCTTTTTCCAGCAATCTTCGGCTTCTTCTTCCCTTCCTTGTTGTCCCTGCACAACAGCCTTCTCCTTCTCCTTCTCACGTGACGACTAGAACAACAGCGTGAAGATAACAGTAGCAATAGAAGATCTGCAACAATAGCAGCTCTGGTTCTTTCAGCAGCCCTTCCTTGCACCTGATTTTCAGTTGTAGGTGAGTTTGGGGTTAGTTAGTTAGAATTGTTGTAGTTGATTTCTGGTTGATCTTGGTGGTTAGGTAGTTGATTTTTAGTTGTTTTAGGTTGTTAGTTAGTTGGTTTAGTTGATTTTGTGTTGATTTTTATAATATTTGTTAATTATGCAAAAATTTTATTTTATTATTTGGTTAATTTTGGGTTGATCTATATATATATATATATATATATATATATATATATATATATTAGTTGATCTAAATTATTTGGGGTTGATTTTGGTTAAGGGTATATAAAAAAATGATTTAGATTAATTAATTTGATTTTATGGAATTTTGCATATTTATTTGGATATTTTAAGTTTTATGTATATTTTGTTAATGTTATTAATTAATTATATTTGATTGAATATTTGAGTTAATTAGGGTTAATAAATTATTGTAGATATCTCTTGTACATGCTAGGCACGTCTAGTAGTATGTAGACTAGTCTAGAATCTTCCACACATGTATGTATGTAAGTGGGTTTCTAGAACATTCCCATGAGGAGGTGGGAATAGTAGCCACCCATGCCCATAAATACCTCCTCATCCCCTCATTTTGTAATTTTAGTATGAATAAAATAATTTTTGAGGAATTATTATGTTTATGTGAATATTGAAAGTTTGGGGGCAATTATGTAATTTGGTTGAAAATATAGTTAAATTATATTTTAAATGGTTTTAGAAATTTATAGAGTATTAGAATAATTTTTATAAATTAATTACTATTTTTGAAAATTATATTCAGTATTAAATTTTTTATTGTTTTGTGATTTAAATGATTTTTTAATTAATATTATAGTATATTTAAACTATTTGAATAATTAAAGTTTGAATTTGACTATATTATGTTGAATATTTGGAAAGTTGGGTTTTTATTAATATTATATTATTATTTAGGATTTTATTAAGTTATGGTGAAAAATAAATGTATTTAGTGTTTTGAAAATTGAATAAACTATATTATGATTTATGATTAATTTTTATAGTTTTTGGTGATTTTATTATATTAATATTTAATATTTGCTTATTTGTACTTTTATGAACCTCGGTTGAGAATTGTGTAGTTCAGGATCCCAACCCGATGTGTTGAGCTATTGTGAAATTTTGAAGTGTGTTTACTTGTAGGATTGACTCTACTTCGGTAGAGGGATGTTCATGTTATAGACAAAACTCTACCAAATTTTTGGTAGATTTCTCGTAAAATGTGACATCGGGTCAATCCTAAACTTGTTATTTTGAGTCCGAGTGAAGTCTTCCTTTGAAATTCTAGAAGTTAGGTTTCTATTTTCTGATTGTCATTTTCCTTTTTCTGTCTTTTAGCCGCTCTTCCAGTCGAGGTCGGACGCGACGTGCCAGAGGAGCGCCTTTATCTTGTAAGTTAATATTTAATTTGAGTGTCGGGTCTTTTAATTTAAATCATACTAAATTCTGATGAATTTAATTTTATGAGATTCTAGTCGGCATTTTTCATATGATATTACATGATTTAATTTGTAGTGGATTTATTTTATTGTTATTTATTGTAATTTTTCTTATTTTATTTATTTTCAATTATTATGGTAGAATGGGCTACCTGATAGGTGTCATCAGGATCGTGGGCACACCGGTAAAATATGTGATTATATAATTATATTACTGGGACTGATGGTCTTGTGATGCTTTGCTCTCAGACACCGCCAGTAGTATAATATTTGTTTATTTAATAATTACTAGGGCAGAAGGTCTTATAATGCTTTGCACTCAGACACCGCTAGTATAGTTGGATTAATATTTATTAAATCACTGGGACCGATGGTCTGGTGATACTTTGCTCTCGGACACTACCAATGATATTGGAGTAAGTGATATGATTGTGGCTGTGCATCCTGGTGATGTTTTGTTCTTAGAATTCGACAGTTTTGGATTTAAGTGAGCTGTATGACTGTAAAAAAAAATTGATAAATTGAGTTCTACCTAATTTTTATACTGAAATGTTTTAAAAAGCATTTAAATATTTATTTCTTTCCTTTGAAAAATGGATTTCTTATATGTATATCAAATGATTTCAATAAAATTATAAATATATTATATTTCCATAAAAACTTATTTTAAGGGAGATTTTCAAACCATATTCATTTCTTTATTAACTTACTCAGTGAGGTCTGACTCCCCTCAACTTATTTTTTTTAGGAGTTTGGGATTTCCTGTTAGGCCTACTTTTCTTCGCCGTATAGCTTCGTCACTAGCTATTCTACGTAGGTATACGTAGTTGTGTTATATTTATATTCGTGTATTGCAGTAGAGAAAACTTTTTAATTGCATATTTTATTTTGGATATTATGTATTTGTAATTTATGCTGAGATATCATTTTGTATAATAGATGATGTTATTTTATATATGATGATAGTATGGATTATTTAAATTGAGAAAAATCAGTTTGATAATGTGGATTGTGATTTAATTATTTATTGTAAGGTTTCAAAGTTTAAATATTCTGCATTTTTCTTTTAAGGCTTACTACGGGTTTCAGTAACTTTATGCTTTCCCATTCCTTAGTGCCAGTCACTGGCCCCCGAGTTTGGGTCATAATAAAGTTGGTATCAGAGCCTTGGCTCATTTTTTATGCTATTGACTGTCAATGTCTGTCTTTTTCTTATAATACTGCGGTACTTAGGTTGTTAAACATCATTTATTGATTTCTTGTCTTTTGGATTTAGCATCTGAGTCTGTATTCTTATCTTATTTTAAATCTTAGTTTTCTTGACCTTTCAGAATGAGGTGTGCTCGGAATGCCCCTACTATAGATGTAAAACCTGATGAAGGAGAGCAGTCATTTCAGGATGAGATTCTCCCTCCTGCGCCTCGACTTAGAGGTAGGGGTAGAGGTAAAGGTAGGGGTAGAGCTAGAGTAGCAACAACTCAGAGGTAGGATCAGCCTCAGGTAGAGCCTCAGATTCCAACAGAGGATCCTGCAACTTTTGTAGCTGGTATAGTAGGTATTAACTAGGGCTTGGCAGCTCTTAATCAGGCGATGCCCATAGTGCAGTAGATGCTTCAACGACAAACTCAGGAGATGTCTAATGTAGATGCAACATTATTACACTCCAGAGTGGGGTGAGTTCATTTCGATGGTACTGGAGACACGTTGGATTTCATTAATACCATATAGTCTAGGACTAGATCTAAGTATTTGGATTATCAAAGGATTATGATTGTGGAGCTATCAGTCTCAGCAATAGCTCAGGACTGGTTTATATAGTCCATTTAGCCCTTCATGATGACGATGACATGGTTGGGATTTAAGGAGCAGTTTATGAGATTCTTCTATCCTTCGTCTATGCGAGAGAACTACAGATGGCAGCTGCTTAATATTGATAAGAGAGATAGATCAATTGAGGACTACACTCAGGAGTTCTACAAACTGATGAGACATGCTGAGGATGTGAGGCAGGAAGTTGCCAGAGCAGTTGAGCTGTATATGACTGGGTTAGGCCCAACCTATATCGACATTCGACCAGAAGGTCGTAGTCTGGAGAGTGTTGTAGAGGAGGCGAGATAGTTAAAGTAGAGACACATCCGACATGGCACCATACTTGACCTGTATGATAGTGGCATTATCAGACCTGTCTAAAGGGTACAGCAGCTAGTGTTTCGGATAAGTAGCATGAGTTCTCAGTTAGCAGGCCCTTCTTAGTAGAGTAGACAGTTCAGGGCACATAAGATTGGTAGGCACCACCTTACTCATGATCATAAGAGTAGTATGGTTGCTAGATTTGGTGGTAGTGCTAGTGGCAACAGTGGACAGAGCTTTAGGCATGGCAATTCTGGGTCTGGAGCTAGTGCATGTGCCATATGTGGATGAGTGCATCAGGGTCCTTGTCACTTAATGCCAGAAGCGTGTTTCAAGTGTGGTCAGTTTGGACATTTTACTAAAGCTTGTCCGAACTATAGATTCCAGCCATCCTTTACTTAGGGATCTTTACCTTCTATTGTCCAGCCATTGCAGCAGGTGCCTTAGCAGTATTAGGCACCTATGTACCCTCAGCAGCAATTGATATAATTTGAGAGTCAGCAGGGCTGAGGTAGAGGATAGACTTAGCCATTCACCTCACAGCAGCCAGGATATGGTTAGGCTAGGGTCTTCACTTTGACTCCTCAGGATTCACAAGCATCCAATGTTGTGGTAGCAGGTATTATTCCAATCTGTTGCTCTGAGGCTAGGGTCTTATTTGATCCGGGTGCTACGTGTTCATTTGTATCTCCTTTATTTGCTTTGAAAGTGGCTTGTCTTCCTTCCAAGATGAGTTTTCCTTTGTCTATTTTGACTCTGCTTAGTGATGAGTTGGAGATAGACATTTTCTTTTCATCTCATCTCGTGTTGGTTAAAGGTAGAGAATTATTGGCAGATTTAGTCCTTTTGGATGTGATCAAGTTTGATGTGATTTTGGGAATGGACTGGTTATCCTAGTATTATGCTTCTGTGGATTATCGAGCAAAGGAAGTAATTTTTAGGATTCCAGGTGATAAGGAATTTAGATTCAAAGGTACTAAGAGTTCCATGCCTCATATCCTTATTTCTGCCATTACAGTTAGGAAGATGCTTAGTAGAGGGTGTCAAGGCTATCTAGCTATAGTTAGAGAGGTTCAAGCAGAAATGGGATCAGTGGAAAGGATTCTAGTGGTACGTGAATTCTCAAATGTTTTTTTAGAGGATTTACTTGGATTACCGCTGGATAGAGAGATAGAATTCTATATTGATGTTATGCTAGGTATAGGTTATATCTCTATGCCACCTTATAGGATGGCACTGTAGAGCTGAAGGAGTTAAAAGAGCAATTACAGGAATTATTGGATAAGGGGTTTATTTAGCCTAGTACATCTCCTTGGGGTGCTCCGGTTCTCTTTGTAAAGAAGAAGGATGGTAGTCTTCAACTCTGTATTGACTATAGACAGTTGAATAAGGTTACCATCAAGAACAAGTATCCACTCCCCATGATTGATAATTTATTTGATCAGTTACAAGGAGCTCGATATTTCTCTAAGATTGACTTGAGATTTGGGTATCATCAGCTGAGGATTAGAAGGGAGGATGTACCAAAGTCAGCATTTTGGACTAGATATGGCCACTATAAGTTCCTAGTGATGTCCTTTAGATTGACTAATGCCCCAGCAGCCTTTATGGACTTGATGAATAAGGTGTTTAGGCCATTCTTAGACCAATTTATGATTGTGTTTATTGATAATACTATGGTCTATTCCAAGAATAAGGCGAAGCATGCGATGCATTTGAGATTTATGCTACAGACTTTGAGAGAGCACCAGTTGTATGCCAAGTTTTCAAAATGTGAGTTCTAGTTAGACCAAGTGGCATTCTTAGGCCATGTGGTGTCTAAAGATGGCGTTCAGTAGATCCCAAGAAGATAAAGGCAATCATTGAGTGGCTAAGACCTATAACGGTTGAAGTGAGAAGTTTTTTGGGTTTAGTAGGTTATTACATGAGATTTGTGAAGGATTTCTCCAAGATTACCACTCCTTTGACCAGACTAACCCAGAAGAATGTTAGGTTTATATGGACTAATAGATGTAAGGAGCATCTCTAGTTGCTTAAGGATTTATTGACTTCAGCTCCAGTACTGACATTACCTTTTGGTGACAATGGATACACGGTGTATTATGACGCTTCCTGTGTAGGATTGGGCTATTTTCTAATGCAGAATGGCAGAGTGGTTACTTATGCTTCAAGGCAGTTGAAGAAGCATGAGTAAAATTATCCCAAGCATGAGCAGTTGTATTCGTACTGAAGATTTAGCGATATTATCTATACGGTATCACTTGTGAGATACACACCGACCACAAGAGCTTGAAGTATATCTTCGAGCAGAGGGATTTGAACCTAAGGTAGAGAAGGTGGATGGAACTTCTGAAAGACTACGATTGCTTGATTCTTTACCATCTAGGCAAGGCAAACGTAGTAGCTGATTCATTAAGCAAAAAATTAGCAAGTAGTCTTGCCTACATAAGTGTTGAAAGGAAATCGATTATTCAGGAGTTACATGAGCTAATTGATTAGGGTTTACAATGGAAAGTGAATAAGAAATGCCTTTTAGCTCAGTTTAAGGTACGATTAGTGTACTTGGATAAAGTTAAAGTAGCTTAAAGAAGGACCCACAACTGTAGAGAATCATGTTTGAGGTGCAACAGGGTCAATCCAAAAAGTTTTTAATTGACAATGAGGGTGTTCTACGCTTGGGTACTCATTTATGTGTGCCAGATGTTGATGATATAAGGAAATAGATATTGGAAGAGGCATATTTCTTTGCTTATAGTATTCATCCAGGTTCTACCAAGATGTATCATAATTTAAAGGATACATATTGGTGGAATGGAATGAAGAAGGATTGCATCCAGGTGTCGCACATGTCTATAGGTGAAACTAGAGCATCAGAGGCCCTTAGGGTTGTTATAGCCCATTCCTATCCTAGTGTGGAAGTGGGATATGATTTCCATGTATTTTATAACTGGTTTGCCTCAGACAACATATGGATTTAATGCTATTTGGGTGATCATTGATAGGTTAACTAAGTGAGCTCACTTTCTGCCAGTTAAGAAGACATACTCCACTGATAGGTTGGCACGGTTGTATGTCAACAAAATTATTTTTCTTCATGGAGTTCCAATGAGCATAATATTTGACAGAGAAGCCACTTTTAAATAAGTTTTTTGGCAAGAATTGCATAAGGCATTGGGTACTAGACTTGACTTCAGTACAACATTCCATCCTCAAATTGATGATCAGTCTGAGAGGACCATTTAGACTTTAGAGGATATGCTCAAAATGTGTGTGATAGATTTTGGAGGTCAATGGGATAATCACTTACCACTGATTGAATTTGCATATAACAATAGTTATCATGCAAGTATTGAAATGGCTCCATATGAAGCACTGCATGTTAGGAAGTGTATATCACCTTTATATTGGGAAATTGGTGAGAGACAGCTAACAGGTCCAGAGTTGGTGCAAATTACTTCTGAAAAAGTTCCTATCATTCAGTAGAGGTTGAGGACAACTTTCAGTAAGCAAAAGAGTTATGTTGATCCTAGCACGAAAGATGTTTCCTTTCTAGTTGGAGATATGGTGTTTTTAAAGGTATCTCCGATGAAAGAAGTTATGAGGTTCGGTAAGAAGGGTAAGTTAGCTCCAAGATACATTAGACCTTTTGAGATATGGTCATAAGTTGGAGAAGTGGCCTATAGACTGGTGTTGCCCCTGAGTTATCTCGAATCCACCCAATGTTTCATGTGTCTATATTGAGGAAGTATATTCTTGATCCTTCTCACGTACTTCAGCCAAAGCCTCAAATAGTGGAGCTCAACAAGGATCTGTCTTATGAGGAGTATCCAGTGGCGATTGTGGATCGCCAGGTTCATCAACTTCGCTCTTGAGAGATTTTGATGGTGAAAATTCTGTGGAGTAATCACACAGCAGAAGATTGTATGTTGGAGATAAAATCTGAGATGCAAGTCGTCTATCCCTATCTTTTTCATCAATAGACCTTGTACTTCCTTATTTTTCTTTAAAATTCGAGGACGAATTTCTGTAAGGGAGGAAGGCTGTAATAACCCAAATATTTTAAATTATTTGGGTTTTCAACGATATTAATTATCTTTATTTTATGTTGTTATTATTGATATATTAAATTGTATATTTAAATACTAAATTTAAAATTCTATTGAGAACTATTAATATTATTATTTTTACATCATTTTATTTACATGCACATACATTATTATTTTAATTGTCTTAATATTTTATTCATAGCATTACTATTGTTGACTACTATTATTTATAGTATTATTTTATCTAGGGATAATATTAATATTATCATTATATTTATTACTTAAACTACCTAATATATATATATATATATATATATATATATATATATATATATAAGTTTATTTCATACCACTCCCTCCTTATTCTTTCTCTCCTCACACCACTTTCCTTTTCTTTTCCTTGTTGTCCCGTTCATCCTACTATCTTTCTTCCTTTTTTCAGTAATCTTTGGCTTCTTCTTCCCTTCCTTGTTGTCCATGCACAATAGCCTTCTCCTTCTTCTCACGTGAAGACCAGAACAACAGCAGCGTGAAGACAATAGTAGCAGTAGAAGATCTACAACAATAGCAACTCTCGTTCCTTCAGCAGCCCTTCCCTGCACCTGATTTTCAGTTGTAGGTGAGTTTTGGGTTAGTTAGTTAGTTAGAATTGTTGTAGTTGATTTCTGGTTGATCTTGGTGGTTAGGTAGTTGATTTTTAGGTGTTTTAGGTTGTTAGTTAGTTGGTTTAGTTGATTTTGTGTTGATTTTTATTATATTTGTTAATTATGCAAAAATTTTATTTTATTATTTGGTTAATTTTGGGTTGATCTATATATATATTAGTTGATCTAAATTATTTGGGGTTGATTTTGGTTAAAGGTATATAAAAAATGATTTAGATTAATTAATTTGATTTTATGGAATTTTGTATATTTATTTGAATATTTTAAGTTTTATGTATATTTTTTTAATGTTATTAATTAATTATATTTGGTTGAATATTTGAGTTAATTAGGGTTAATAAATTAAGTTAGTAATTTTAGTATGAATAAAATAATTATTGATAATTTTATTTAATTTTTGAGGAATTAGTATGTTTATGTGAATATTGAAATTTTGGGGGCAATTATGTAATTTGGTTGAAAATATAATTAAATTATATTTTAAATGGTTTTAGAATTTTATATAGTATTAGAATAATTTTTATAAATTAATTACTATTTTTAACTAATTAATTCTAATTTTTGAAAATTATATTCAATATTAAATTATTTATTGTTTGTGATTTAAATGAGTTTTTAATTAATATTATAGTATATTTAAACTATTTGAACAATTAAAGTTTGAATTTGACTATATTATGTTGAATATTTGGAAAGTTGGATTTTTTATTAATATTATATTATTATTTAGGATTTTATTAAATTATGGTGAAAAATAAATGTATTTAGTGTTTTGAAAATTCAATAAAATATATTATGATTTATTATTAATTTTTATAGTTTTTGGTGATTTTATTATATTAATATTTAATATTTACTTATTTGTATTTTTGTGAACTTCGATTGGGAATTGTGTAGCTTGGGGTCCCAACTTGAGATGTTGAGCTACTGTGGAATTTTGAAGTGTGTTTACTTAGGATTGACTCTACTTTGATAGATGGATGTCTGTTTTACAGAAAAAACTCTATCGAATTTTTTATAGATTTCTCGTAAAACGTGACACCGAGTCAATTCTAAACTTGTTATTCTAAGTTCGAGTCGAGTTTTCCTTAGAAATTCTAGAAGTTAGGTTTCTATTTTTTGATTGTCGTTTTGTAAATGGCGGGATTTAGCGCGCGTCCAAGATTTTAGTAACTGCGACACTATTTAGGCTCAAGGTCTTAGAGAACACACTAACCACTGTTTGACATCCATCTAACCCTAGGCATCTAGTCAATAAAATTACACATAAAAAATGCACTCAAGATCGTGTTATCCCTAAGTTTAAACTATGTTAATTTTATTAAAAAGTTAACTAGATTTACATTTTATTTACAAGTGAGAAAGAGACAAAAGGTGGGCCTACATTGTTTATTAATTAGTGAGTTTAGATCTATTTATTTTACTTTTTCTTAAAATGGGCTTAAGTCTATTCAATTTTAAAGGAAAAGTTAAATTAGTGGGCTTAAGTCTAACTTGATTTTATTTTAAGTGAAATATGGGTCTATGTCTATTTATTTTAAAAGAAATGAATTTAAGTGGGTTGAGCTAAGTCTAAACAAGTTTTAATTAACTAAATGGGCCTAAAATCTAATTAACCTAATGGGCCTAAATTGATTTTAATTATTTAAAGTCCTAAACCATTTTTAAGCCTATTTATTACAAAATCAAATCAAAATACATTCACATATGATTTCTAAAAAAACCTAATTTAATTACATACAAACCCTAATTAACTAAAGCCACCATTAATTTTAATTAATCTTACCCAATGGACTTAGTTTTACTAATTAATTTTAAAGTGCAAAAAATTAAAAAAATTTACTATTCCCACAACTGAGGCTATTACAAACTACGTACAAAAATCTAAAATTAAACAATTATATATCCATAAAAAAAACACAGAACACCAAAATAAAAAATAAAAATAAAACCCTAAATTCTACTAGGAAATAATACAGGTTCTCCCATGGCATTCCATGGACCTTCTATTCAGTTTAAACACAAGCAATATCCTCCTCAATCCACATGTGGACATCAAAACAAAAAAAACACAAAAGTAATTAGATTAGTAGAGAAGTTGAATAATCAAAACAATAACAAAAATAAAAAAAAATCGCAAAGAGAAAATAATAGAAAAAATATGAAATAGAAAAAGAACGTTAATGCTATGCAAATGCCCTTTTTAGCCCTTTATATTGGATTATCACCGTTGAAATTGAATGGCTATTGATTATGGACTGAAAAGGGTGTTCTCATGAGTTTTTTGGGTTTAGGGCTTTTTTTTTACGCAGTTCTTTGTGAGTCTCCAAAAATTTTCTCCCCAAAAAAGAGTCCTCTTCGCACGCATGCAGACTCTCCAAAACAGAGTGATAAGTTTTGATTTTTGAATGTTATTTACGCGTTGAAATTTTCATCAGATAATAATAATCATAAAATTAAATTTTCAACCAATCAAAACACTAAAAAAATCAACAAAAAATAAGAAAAAATACTCAAAATATAAAAATGGGACTTTTATGCATCGGCATTGTGCAATGCCGATCAAAAAATTGGATTTCCGATCGGAAATCTAGATTTCTGATCAAAATTGTGGATTTTTTATCAGAATTGTGGATTTTTGATCGAAAATCCATAATTCCGATTAACATTATGGATTTCCGATCGGAAATCCATAATTTCGATTTCCAATTTTTTTTACTTTTAATTACCAAAAGGCCCATGAAAATTTGACTTATTTGTAATCAAATCCTAAAAAATGTTGCAATTTAGTCCCTAAAGTCCAGAAAATCGACAATCAAGTTCAATTTTTGAATGAATTTCATCATAAGGGCTTACGTTGCAATTGTGCACAATTGCATCCCGAAATTAGGTTCTTACAGTTGCCCCCCTTTGTCGCTATTTGCTTGACAAATTACGATAAAGCAATAGAAGCACACAATTTCGAAAGAAAGAAATTAGGAAACTTGATTGTATCCTAAGTGATAGATTGATGCTCAAATTGCTGAGCAAGGTGTAATGTTTGACAAGTCTCACTATATTTCCTGCTGAACGTTTTGTGGACTTTATGAAATGAGTTTCGCTATATTCCCTATAGGACATGTAGCGATGATAAATTAAAAACTTGCTATAGTTCCTGTGGAACGTCAAGCAATGATGAATTTCATTATATTCCCTGTGAGACATCTAACGATGCACACTATATTCCCTGTGGGACATATAGTGATGATAAATTGAAAACTTGCTATAGTTCCTGTAGAATGTCTAGCATTGATGAATTTCGTTATATTCCCTATGGGACGTCTAACGATGCACACTATATTCTCTGTGGAACATATAATGATGATAAATTGAAAACTTGCTATAGTTCCTATGGAACGTCTAGCATTGATGAATTTTTTTATATTCCTTATGGGACGTCTAACGATGCACACTATATTCCCTGTAGGACGTCTAGTAATGATAAATTAAAAACTTACTATACTTCTCATGGAATATCTAGCACTGATGAATTTCATTATATTCCCTGTAGGACGTCAACGATGCACACTATATTCCCTGTGGGACATCTAGTGATGATAAATTGAAAACTTACTATAATTCTTATGGAACATCTAACATTGATGAATTTCATTATATTCCCTGTGGGACGTCTAACGATGCACACTGTATTCCCTATGGGAAGTCTAATGATGATAAATTGAAAAATTGCTATAGTTCTTGTGGAACGTCTAGTAATGATGAATTTCATTATATTCCCTATGGGATGTCTAACGATGTACATTATATTCCCTGTAGGACGTTTAGTGAAGATGGATTGAAAACTTGCTATAGTTCATGTGGAATGTCTAGCACTGATGAATTTGAAATTTTATCTCATAACTGCTATGCAGTACATAACATAATGAAGGTTATGACTACTGTGCAGCATATAATATAATCATTTGAAATTCATATCATAGCTACTGTGCAGCATATGAATCCTTTGACTGAAATGATGCATGTAAAATGCAAAAAATGAATTCTGTAAACTTGTTTTGTATTTTGTACTTAACAGAAAATTCAGAATCATAGATTGATTTTGCAATTTTAATAGTTCAATGAATTATTAATTTGATGAATGCCATGATTTAATTAGGAACATGTTCCTAATCAGAATGCAATTATGGACCAAATTGAAATGAAAGAATTTGAATTCATATGCAAACAAAAGTAATGGACTAAAGTGGAATACACTACACTCGATCATGTAGTGTTGATTGATCTATACAATTATGCTATAATCCATAATTGCTCGTGATTAGCTGCAACCCTTTCATTGCTCACTGATGATGCTACAGTCCATAACTACTCGCGATTAGTTGCAACCCTTTCATTGCTCACTGATGATGCTACAGTCTATAACTACTCGCGATTAGTTGCAACCCTTTCATTGCTCACTAATGATGCTGCAGTCCATAACTGCTCGCTGATGATGCTGTAATCTATAATTGCTTAAAAATTGTTTGTAATCCTTTCATTGCTCACCTTTGATGTTACTACAGTCCATAACTGCTTGTTGATTTTTATATTTGGTTATTTGAGTCGAATGCTTTGAATTCTTTGTGCTGACTAATTTTAATTCCACTGTGCATTTCCTTTTAGTTTTGTAATTCCTACAGACATATTGAAGTTAGTTTCAATCATGATGAATGTATAAAAGTACACTATAATACTGACAATTTATGAGAAAATTCATCATTTTATCATGAGATAGCATGTACTTAACGAATCTCACTATTTTTTTTATTTTTTGCAAAAGTCAAAGGCATCGTTAACAATCTTATGCTAAGAGTGTATCTTTTACCAAGTGCAGAGCTTACTTCTACACTTAATTTTAGGGAGAATTTGTTAAACAAAACTTGTGGAAATTAAGCATAAAATATTGAATTCGGAGTATCAAAACAATCTTTGAATTATTTTTGTGCTTTTCTTCCTTATCCAAGTATTCCTCTGCCTTTCTCATACTACTCAGCATGGATACTGTTGGAAAGGTCCTTTGGATACTCATACTCTTATAGAGCATTAGAGTAAATAGAGCAAGTTTTTTTTTAACGTGGGTCCTCTTTTAGTATTCCCCTGCCTTTCTTATATTACTCAGTGTGGATACCGCTAAAGGTTAACATTGATACTCTTGCTCATTTTTGGGCATTGGAGTACATTATGCTTGCTCTTATTTTGATTCTCCTCTTTGTGTTCACCCGCCTTTCTCGTATTACTCAGCATGGATACCATTGAGGGATTTGTACTCGTACTTATTTCTGAGCATTGGAGTAGATTATATGCACATTAATTATTCGAAAGAATAAAATGATACTTTGAAATTCAACCAATTTATACTACAAGTGTATAGATTTTGTCTTTGCATATTCTTCCCTTCGTTTGGGTGTAAGTAAGCATTAGATTAATTAGAGTTTTAGAAACTCTCAGCATAGAACTATCAATAAGACATTTGAATTCTGTGAGGCTAATAAAAGAAAGCCACTAAAATCAAAGGTCATGAGATAAGTTTTCGCATATGACATCATGAAGTGGATGAATTTACTCTCAATTTTATAAATTTTCTTTGTACTTTACTGCAGAATCAAAATAGATATAGTTATACTACTTCCTTTAGCCATTTGTCAGGCTGTTTGTCACACAGAGTGAGATTTTGATGAGTGATTGGCATTTGCTATCCTAATCATTCTTATTGATGTATCAATTCCTTTCCTCTTCTTCATTCTTTTATTATTTCCTTGCACAAAATACCATAATTTAGTATTATCTTTTTGCAAGTGAAAAATTTTTGTCAAAATGCAATGTTATTTTTTTTGGCATTCTTCCCTTTTTAATTATGGTGATGATGTCTTGGATCATAGGGTCATGATATTCTATCATTAAGGTTATGGCTTTAGGCTGAATTTGTCTTTCTAATGTTCTATTTATGCTTTGGTAAAGGGCCTCATTCCTCTTCCCAAGGTTTCCTACAAAAGAAAAGATTTTGGAGTTAGAGATTTTTATTTCATAACCAAAGAATTTTTCAGAGTGCATTCTTCCCTTTTAATCATGATGTCTCTGATCGCAAGGTCATAATATTCTGCCATTAAGGTTGTTGCTTTAGGCTGAATATTGATGATATGGTAAAGGGCCTCATTCATCTTCCCAATATTTCCTACAAAAGAAAAGATTTGGGAGTTAGAGGTTTTTATTTCACCATCAAAGAAGTCTTTAGAGTGCATTTGTCTCAAGTTTTGAGTGCATTCTTCCCTTTTTAGGGCTGAGCGCATGTATCGCTGACATATTAGACCTTCTCGTTACCATATTCCACACCCTACAATGGTCTAACTATTATGGAGAGATATTCCAAATGATGCTTCCGATGAGACTATGGAGATGGATACTGAGTTTGAAGAGCTTGAAAGTCTTATCCAGCCTCTTGAGGTCAGCATGATGATGCTTCTTGGTAATGTTACTCCTTTTATTTTCATTCCTTTAGATATTTTACCTGTGAATACTCTGACTACTTTCCTGTACTTTTACAACATTAATCTTGAATGTTAGTAGTAAAATGTTTAGACAATCATGACTAGGCTCAAAGGCTTTATTATGCAAAGAAAGTATTTCACAATAAATGTATGTATGTTATGCATAATATGCATGATCCTAATAGGTCTTTTGTTTGAAGCAAAGCTATGTTTGTAGCTTGGAGTGTGAGAATGAGGTGCCTCATCAATAGCTTGTAGGTTTAAGCACTTGCTACTTCATTGTTGGTACTTCTGATGTTTGAGCTTCTAATA